>CM034147.1:913641917-913954417 GCA_019776745.2 Taxus chinensis | reverse complement strand
ACTTTTTACCACAACATTCCTATTGTACTTTTGACTATTACCGTACTATACATTATTGGCGGCATCGTACTGGCAGCACCGTTATCTTCTATCGGACGCTACTACTAATTATACTTAACAACATCTTATTCCTAATACATACATTAATGAAATAGAAATTACGGAGGAAAATTTTAGTGTCGACATCTTCCCCCTTCCTAGATTCTACTCCGTCCTCGAAGTAGAACTATTCTGGTGCTTGGAAAATCTTCAACTTGTCGTGGTTGACCCATTTAGTAATGGGAGTGCCATCCAATTCCTCCAGTCGGTATGTACCATTTTCATGCACAGCTGCTATTTTGTAGGGCCCCATCCATTTTGGAAGAAATTTTCTCTGTCTTCTTTTTTTGTATCTGAAATCATATACTAGAACCAAGTCATTCACATGAAATGGAGACCAACAGATATTTTGATCAAAGTATTCCTTCTGCTTCATTTTCTTCTTATAGCTTGTATCCTTCGCTATTTCCCTCATTTCCTCTAGCAAATGAAGATGCACCAACCTTTCTTTTACTGAATCACTTTCATCCATCCTTTCATTTTTCATAACTCTCACAGTGGGAATATCAAACTCAATAGGAAGAACTGGATCAATGCCATAAGCCAACTGAAATGGGGAGTATCCTGTTGCTGACTTTGATGTTGCCCTATATGCCCACAATGTTGCATGAATCCTTTTATCCCACTTATGTACCTGCAAGGCTGCATCTTTTGCTAGAATTTGACACAACACAAAATTTGTTTGTTCCACCTGTCCATTTGTGCTTGGCTTGTATGTTTTTGCCTTCCTGTGCTTAATAGAAAATTTATTGACTAGGACTTCTACCACCTCATTAATGAAGTGGCTTCCTTGATCTGTTACAATTTCTAATGGGCAACCAAATCTGGTGACAATGCGTTCATATATGAACCTTTCCACTTCATCCATGGAAGTTGTTTTCAATGGCCTAGCTTCAACCCACTTGGTTAAATAATCTGTGGCAACTACAATATACTTATTTTGGCATGGGGTAGTTGGAAGTGGACCTACAATGTCTATTCCCCACTTTTCAAAGGGACCAAGTGGAAGAATAGGGCACAATGGAGCTGATGAAGTCTTACAGTTACCATGTGTTTGACAAATATCACATGTCTTACAATAATTATAACAATCTTTAAAAAGAGTGGGCCAGTGATAACCTGCATCCAAGATCCTTCTTGTTGTAAGTTGTCCAGAGAAGTTCCCTCCACATGTACCATTGTGGAATTCTTCTATCAGCTCCTTCCCTTGATCACGTCCAACTGCCCTCTTGTACTGTCCATCAGGTCTTATTCAAAATAATACTCCATGCAGAATAGAATATGGATGACTGGCTTGAGTAATCTTCCTCTTAGTCTTTGCATTGGCACCATCAGGAAACTTGAATTCATTCAGATAATTCCAAATATCTATGTATTCACTAGGGATTGTGTCAAGGGATAACAATGTTACATCTAGGAAATCATCATCATCACAAGATGAACCTAAACCATCATAGGCTCGAGAGAGTGCATCTGCATTGACATGCTTCTTTCCTGGCCTATCTATAATATCAAATTCAAATTCTTGTAGCAAAATTATCCATCTTGCTATCCTCCCTGATGGGTTAGGCTTATTTACAATATATTTTAGAGCCTGATGATCTGTTACAACTATAAATTTTTTCCCTAGCAAGTAATTTCTAAACTTCTTTACAGCAAAAATGATAGCTAGAGCCTCTTTTTCAGTTACAGTATAATTTACCTTAGCACTGCTCATTTGTCTGCTCCCAAAGTAAACTAGATGTTCATTCCCATTTTCATCCTTTTGGCTCAGAGTACTTCCTAGTGCTGCATCTGAAGGCATCAATGTACACAATGAATGGCTTGCTCCAATCTAGATTCTTTAAAACAGGTGAAGACACCAGGGCTTCCTTCAGTTGTTCAAAAGCTTCATGCGCCTTATTTCCTGGTTCATAAGTAACATCCTTCTTCAAGAACTGGGTTAGTGGCTGTGCAATCTTTGAGAAATTCTTGATGAACCTTCTATAGTAACCCATATGGCCTAAAAATGATCTCAACTTACTTCTATTTATAGGAAATGGTAACTCTTTGATTTTTGAAACTTTATCAGGATTAGTACCAATACCATCTCTGGATACAACATGCCCTAACAAAATGCCTTTAGAACATCCAAAGACACACTTTGTAGGGTTTAGTGAGGCTTGTGCTTCATCTAACCTTTGAAATGTTGTCTCCATCTAGTGCAGGTGGTCCATCTTGCTCCCATAGATGCAAAAATCATCCAGAAATACTCTGATGAAGTTCCCAATGTAGGGTTCGAACACCCTATTCATTAAACGCTAGAACGTTGCTGGAGCATTACACAACCCAAAAGGCATAACTCTATAAGAAAACATTCCCCAAGGAGTGGTGAACGTGGTCTTCAGCTAATATTTCTCTGCTATACGAACTTGGTTGTATCTGCTATATCCATCAGCAAAACTATAACACTCCTGGCCAGCTACTTCGTCCAAGATCTGATCTAAGAATGGAAGAGGGTAATGATCCTTCTTTGTTGCCTTGTTGAGCTTCCTATAATCAACACAAATGTGTAGTTTCCTATTCTTTTTTATTGAGATCACAATGGGAGAAACCCATTCTGAATTCTCCACAACAAATATGAATCCTGCATCAAGCAACTTATCTATTTCTTCTTTTACAGTCTTGGAAAAATTAGGATTCATTCTATATGGCATTTTCTTTATGGGCTTAGCACCATCTACCAGCTCAATAGAATGTTCTACCCAACTTACTTGATGGAGTTCCTTGTAATCAAAAGTGAATAGGTGTATGTACCTTTGAAAGAGCTGGAGGTAAGATTCCTTCTCATTCTCCATCACAGCATCACCAATCTTTATTTGTTGGAGACGATCATCAATTTCTTCTTCAGATAATTTTATGGGTTCATGAGTTGGTGTGACTGGAAGGATATCCATGACCGAAACATCAACCTCACTTTCTTCATCTTCTGTGTCCACTTCACTGGTACTAGAGTAATCAGAGGATGTCCAATCATCAGTTTTATCACTTGAATCCACAGGTTCTATCTTATGATGCCAAGGGATCACACTTATCTTCACCCTCTCTCTACCACGTCCAAGTGTCATGAAGCCTTCATTCCAGTAGTTTCTTACATGAACTCTCCTTAGCCATGGTCTTCCCAACAACATTGGGTATGCAACAGTACCATTTTTCATCACCTGAAAGTCTACCACACATACAACACCCATAACATATATTGCAACATTTGAAACAACACCTTCTGGTTTAGTTTTTCCCTTATTTAATGACTTTAACATAAGTGTTGAGGGGTGATCAATTTTTAAACCCAACATATTCATTACAGACTTCAGTCATTACATTAACTGTAGCACCTCCATCAACTAAGACATCATGAATTGAAATACCATTACATAATACCTCAGCTTGTGGAGCATAGGGATCCGCCTCTGCCTCCAAAACAGGGACCTCAACCTCCTTCCTTCGTCGAGCATTGAGTCCACTTCGCAGCTCCCACCTCTTCTCAGAAGACATAGCCAAGAGTTGACCATATGTAATATTTGCAGGCCTTTTGGACAGATCTTCTAAGATGGAGTATGGTCCTTGTCCCTTTGAAATCAGAAAATCCTGCACACCCAACTTTCTTCTCCTATGTTTCTTACTAGTTTCTCCTTTCATCTTCTTAGGATCATTTCCATCTTGGTTATCTTTTTCTTTCTTTCTTTTTGTTACAAACACATCTACTTCATTATTTATGCTCTTATCTACTACATCAAAAGAATTCACAGGTGTTTTTCCTTTATCATTATCTCTTGTACCAGATGTAGAAGCTCTATCTGGACAATTATACTTATAATGACCCTTTTTATAACAACCATAACATACAACCTCAGAAATATTTCTTTTTGGACCTCTATCTCCTCCCTGAGAACTAAATTCATTTCCTTGAAGAAGATTAATAGTTAACTGACCCATCTTCTTGAGCAGATCTTCATACTCAGTAGATGTACTAGGAGAAAGATTTGTGCTCACCGAGAGTGGTTGTGGATTCTGGACCAAAGGTGCTGGTGTAGGCTCTACTTTAGCAACAATTTCTTTGGGCTCCTCTTCCATGCTTTCTTCTTGCCTTCTTGCAATCTCCTTTGCTTGTTCAATGGTAGCTGGGTGGTCATACTTCACTCGTTGTCTGATCTCTGGCTTCATCCCAAGAATGAAGTTCTTACAGAGGAGATTATCCACGCCATTCATCAACCCATCCGCTAATCCTTCCTTCCAGATCTAGGCATCGAGCTTCCTCCTTAGCTCTAGAACACGAGCATGATAATCTCTTATCTTCTCCTTCTCTCCTTGGGATAGCTTTGTGATCTCAATCATGAGATCTGCATATTTCTGTTGTTCACCAAATTCTTCAAGAAAACTTTCAGTTAATAAATCCCATGAGTTTTTCACATTATCACCTAGTGTTTCAAACCACCTAAGGGCTGAACCATCCAAAAAGGTAGGAAAAAATTCAGTCCATTGTTCCCTTCTTATGAGGCCATTACAAATGCAAGATCGTTTAAAACTCTTGAATGAAAGAGGAAGCATCTTCATTAGATTGGGCTGAAAAAATAGGAATCTTCCCCATTTCCAAAAGTAACCACAGTGAAATACCAACCCACAAGTACAATCAACAAGACTTATGTGCACAAATAATTGGAATCACTATAATAGAAAATAGAAATGACCACGGTAAACTATGGTAAAACTTGACTTACTGCGGTAAAAACTGACTTTACTGTGGTAAACACTATTCATAGTAAAAAGTGAAGTTACTGCGGTAAATACTATTCACGGTAAAAAGTGACTTTACTGTGGTGAATACTATTCACGGAAAAAAGTGACTTTACCATGGTAACTACTATGCACAGTAAAAACAAGGTTACCCTCCAAATGTTTTCTGACTAAGTGGGAATATCTCTCTAGAAAATCCACCAATGAGGAATGGTCCCGGCAACGGAACCAAAATGTCATCACCAATCCGGCACTATGATAATTCTTCACCGGGAACTCCTCGTGCTATGATTATTTACTAATGCACATACTTTTAGTTTGGTGGATGAAATCTGGAAACACAACAACAAACATAACACAAGAATACCATAGACTATGATAAGAAGGAATGATGATAAATCTAAAATATCAGTGTAAATTATAATATCAACATGAAATTGTTACAATCTCACCCATGAGGTACTTCAAGTGTTACTGACTTCACTTGTCTTCCAACAATAACTATGGGAGAAACTTCACAATTACACCTCTTAATGGCTTCTTTAACACACCTTTAAAATGATGGCTTCCTTTACACACTTACTCATACAATATTTCTCACTACTTCCTTCTATGCTAAATGAGGGGGGTGGCCTCTTTATTTATAGAACTTCCAGGCTTATCCATCTTATCTCTAAGATAGGATAAGAAATCCACTCTGACGAATCATATTCCATACCTTAACTCTTATCTGTACATGTAAGCTTATCTTTTAAGATAAGATAAACCTTATCATTTCACATGGGTTCCACATTTTTAGACTTTTTACAAATAAAATACACAAAATATTTATGACCTCACTCCTTGTCCTTATTACCAATATAATATTTCTAATTCCTAATCATGTAGACCCTACTTCTCTACTTACCCCAACTTTGACATTTTAACATTACCAGACCACTTACGACAAATATTTACTTTTTACCACAACATTCCTATTGTACTTTTGACTATTACCGTACTATACATTATTGGCGGCATCGTACTGGCAGCGCCATTATCTTCTATCAGACACTACTACTAATTATACTTAACAACATCCTATTCCTAATACATACATTAATGAAATAGAAATTACAGAGGAAAATATTAGTGTCAACAGCGCGCCCTAAGGTGACCTCCAAATTTTAGAGAACTTGGCTCTTCTGTTGAGTGTGAGATGAGGGTTATGAGAAAAATTTAAAATAAAGTAAAACTAACTAAGTCAATGCGCCAAAAATAGATTCTATATGGGATGGAGAGATGTCTAAATGAGATTCTTTAAGCAACTAGAAGAGCATTGTAGCATGATCTACCTATTTTTTAGAAACACTTTAGATTTAGTCAAGGTCTGTAAAGGTGGAATGTATGACAAGCATAAGTAATAGATAAGTTAAACCCAAGGGTGTATGGCACGATAGACTTTATAAATTATCTAGAACTATTAAGCAGAATACAAGGACTCAGAATATGAAAACCAATATAGCATAGAACAAGAAATCGATTTATAGAGGAAATAATGCATAAGGCTGGAATCGTATAGATTACCACTTCCTTACAAATGAGTCTTACTAAGACTTGGCTAATATAAAAATGACCATTATAATTATTTGGACAACTTATGTTCCCCTTTTTCTTCCAAAATCTTGTCTCCCTCCCTTCCTAATGACACCCTTTTATAGTTGTTTGTGGCTCTTGTTTCGACGTCTGGAACCAGGGTTTCTACTACCAGAATTTAAGGATATTTTCCTTCTGGGTCAGTATCTCAACTACTTGTTGAGATATTTGTAATTTTATTTTAATTCTCCCAACTATTACCTCTAGAGTCCAGTGATAATCCTTTCCTGATGCGTTAAGAACGGGCGCTTGCTTGCGATTTATTTCGTAAAGTGTGTAGTTATATCTTGTACGAGGCCTAGGATCACATTTTCCATGGCCTCTTTAAGGGGGACCGCTTCTACCCATTAGGTGAAGTAGTCGATTACTGTGAGGATCCATTTGTGGTTGGTGCTAGAAGTTGGATTAACCATTATGATGAAGTCCAGACCCTGATGGGTGAAGGGTTCTTCTACTAAGATGGGTTTTAGGGGAAATGTTTCCTTCCTTCGAGGACTGGCGTAAACCTAGCATACCTTTCACCTGTTTACCTCCGCCTGACTTTCAGTGAACAAACTTGGCCAAATATATCCTACTTGCAGGATTTTTATGGCTGTAGTCATGGCTGAAAAGTGACCTCCAGAACTTTCGTGATGTAATTCATGTAAGAGTCTTGTAGCTTCCCCATTTTCTAGGCATCTAAGCAGGATCCCATTAAAATTCCTCTTAAAAAAGAAGTCATCAATTATGATAAAATTTCTCCCTTGTTGCCTATAATATCTCCTCTTTTTCAAGGGGAGATGACTATGATACTTCCCATTTTACATAAAGTGAATCCTATTTGAGGCCCAACCTTTTGAATTACTTTCCTGAAGGTAAATTATCTCTTCACATTTATCATCAATCAGGGGGCTAGATTCTTGCGTTAGATATTGACACAAGTCCCTGCCTCTCACGAGATTCGTGGGTTTTAATTCTATATCGTACTCAAGGATCTTAGTGATCCAATTGGATCTTTTCTCAGTTATCTCACCTTCCATTATATATTATTTGATGTTGGAGTGAGCCACCATGACCCAGATTTTGTTGTGAGTGACAAGGTGCCTAAATTTTTTCAGACCCTTGACTATAGCATAAGCCTATATTTCTTCCAAATTATACCTTGTTTTGTAGTCATGGAGGGTTTTTGAAAAGAAGGTGAATGGATGTTCCTATCCTTGTAATTTTGCTTTCTTGGTTAGTACAAACGCTACGCTATGCTCACCCCCATATATATTAATAATGAAATATTTTGAAAGTTCATGATTGCGCAGCATTGGGGAGGATGTAATAGCCTCTTTTAATAATCTGAAGGACTAATGGCCTTCATCAATCCATTTGAAGCCAGGGTCCTTTCTTAACATGAGAGTGATCAGGAAGATCTTCCCTGAAAATTCTGAGGTAAATTTGTTGACAAAGTTAATCTTTCCTAAGAAGGATTGAACGTCCTTCCTATCAAATGGCAAGGGAATCTCCAGGATGGCCTTAATTCTTTCGGGGTTGATAGAGACATCTTCCTTCGACAACATATGTCCTAGGAGTTTTCCTTGGGGCACTTCAAAGACACATTTCTTCGGGTTTAGAGAGATTCTGGATTCTTTGCATTTTTTGAATACAGCCTCTAAGGCATCGAAATGCCCCTCCACTATTTTGGTGAACATCATGAGATCATCAAGGCATATGAGGATCAATTTTTTTATCAATGCCCCAAATGCAGAATCCATGGCCCTTTGAAAGGTAGCCCTAGCATTGGTGATCCCAAAAATTATTTTTGCATAGGACAAAGTTCCCCATTTAGTCATGAATGTAGTCTTATGTTGATCCCTTTCTGCGAGCTGTATTTGATTATAGCTCGAAAAACCATCCAATAGAGAAAACATTTTGGAGCCTATCATTTCTGTAATATTTTTCCATAGAGAGTAAAGGGTAGTGATCCTTTAGTGAGGCCCTATTCATATCTCTGAAATCCACGTAGAGCCAAATTTTGCCATTCCTCTTTCTTATCAAGACCAAATTGGAGACACACATCATGTGTTTAATAGGAAATATTATACGAGCCTCTAATAGCTTCCTCAACTCTTCAACCAAGAGGGATTCTATCTTTGGGTTAATGGGCGTTTGGTTTTGACGCACTAACTTAGTTCCTTCTTCAAGGTCAATGGTGTGCTGAATAATGTCTTTGTCATAGCCATGCAGATCATAATACGTCCAAGCCATCACCTTATCATACTTATGACATAAGGTTACGAGTCTCTCTGTTTCCTTTTGAGCCATCGATTTTTTGACTTTTAGTAGTCTTTCCTTAGTTATTTCTAGTTCAGCATAGTCCTCCTTTATTGTCATAAACTTTCTTTGGTTGGAACTAGCATCATTTGAGTCAAAAATAATCTCTAGGGTAATTAACCCTTTCAGAATCTTATTTTTTTCCAACTGGATTATCTATTCTCCATATGCTTCCTCGATCTTGGGCTGGAGTTTATTCACAAATTGATCGGACTGTTGAAGGAAGTGTATGATCTATTGGTTGGTATCAAATACCTTCCAATGGTCAAAGTTATCAGGGATAGAGGGGTGGATGATCAACTTTATGGTGTTTTCATTTGTCACAAAATACCGAAGTGGGTCAAACTGAGACCTTGTCAGGGCCATTCTATCGGCCTATGTATTTTGATTGCAGGGAATTACCTTGATATCGAAAGCCTCAAAATCATCTATGAGATCCCATACCCAGTGTTGGTATGATCTTATCCTAGGATTCTTTGTGGCGGTAGTATTTCTCACTTGTGTTACCACCAATTCTGAGTCACCAAACACTTACAATTGTCTGTTGCCTTCATTTTGTGTTGTGGACAAGCCATGCACCAAGGCCTCATATTCTACCTCATTACTGGTGTAGGAGAATTGGAAATGGAGTACCTAGAGTATTTTTCTTCCATTAGGGGATATCATGCACACTCTGGCTCCTGTGCCATTCTTACTTTTGGACCCATCAAAATGTAGGGTCCATATTTGTGAATTCTCGGGTGGATTCCCTTTCTTTTTATCATTTTTTTAATACTTTGGGAATCATGGAATCCTCGTCGAAAATGACATAAGTGCCCAAACTAGTGGAATCAAATTTCCCAAAAGGATCTTCGGGGGAGAAGGTTAGATAGACGATCATCACTTTGGGTTTCCTTATCTTATGTGTATAGTTATTCTTACCTGGTGATCATAGCATGAGAAGCTTCGAAACCAGAAGCCACTTGGTCTATTATATGTTCCTTGGAGAGGGGTTCCAACAAGACCTTCGTCTTGGACCCGTATTTGGTTCGTAGAATCAGATGGGAACAATCTAGAGACATATAGCCTCCAATTTTAGCTGTGAAATCATGAGAGAGGAAAAGACCAAAGACTGGCAGAATGCCTATTAGCATGATATCTTTCTAGACGGTTATATTCAGGTAGAAATAGAGCTATAATGGGAGTCCCTTGATAACTCTAATGGTTTGGACCGACTTCCCGTCTAGTTAAATAACTCCTTTCTTCAATGGTTCATATTTAATTCCCAAGGTGTCTACAATCACCTTAGGCATGACGATAGTGCTTGCGCTAGAGTCTATCATCGAATTATGTAACAATTTTTTGCCTATGATAAGAGTCAAAAATAAGGGTTTGGGCCTTGGTTTACTGACCTCTCCTTTTTTATTCCTCGAGTGACTTTTACCCATCCCTTCTCCTTGGTTGAGGTCGTTGGATCATCATTTGGTTTGAATGCTTCTTGGAGCAACTTATTTTTCTTTGGGATACTTAGAAGATACCACAAGGAGGCATTAGGTGGTGCTTTCTTAAGTTGTTGGACTACATTGATTGGTCCAAGAAGAAACAATTTAGAAGATGACTGGTATTTTGTCTCTTCTCTGAAAGCGTGGTGGGCATCTTGACTCTTGATAGATCCTCTTGAAACATCCTTCATGGTGATTGGTGGCGATGTTATTGCAATAGTTGATGATTATGTGTGCACCTTGCCAGTCGAATTTTGAATCGGAGCTTCTGCCTCTATGATTCTTTTCTTAAAACGAGTGTAATATTTAAACTAAATAGGATTTGAAATAGATGCTTCATTTATAAATATGGATTCTCCTCCTTTTATCCAAGAAAATAGAACATTCTCTGGTGCAATCTCTACTTCTTGTTCCATGGACATCCCATGAATCTGTGTTGTGAAAGCAACATTTTGGGCTCCCACGAACTGGTGAGGTCAAGACACATCCGTATTATAGCTTCCTCTTGATCGTTCTTCAACCACCTTCTATTGTAAGTTCCCTTGGGGAAAGTCTCTTGGTATATGAGGATTGTTTTAAGGGAAGCACCATGCATTGGGGTCTTTAGCCAAATGGTTTTTTTTGGGTACCATTTCTCTTATGCTATAAGTGGAATAGTATGGAGTGGCGTTGGTACATGTACTAATTAGTTCGATGGCTACACAGACAGAGGTCTCTGGATATTCTGGTATTGAGAGGAATAGGTGGGTCTACTACCTTGATAATTTTGATAATTTTGTCTTGGATAGGCAACCTGGTTCCTTTTGAGATTCACTATCTCGTTAGAAAAAAAAATTAGAATATTTTTTACTTCCTCCATTTCAAGATACGAAGATGAGGATGCAATAGCAGGAGTGGGAGCCTAATGATCATATGGGTAACTATATAAGGACATTGGGCTTGAGCTTGTGCTTGTGAAAGTGTAGTGCCCACTTCCTTTTGAAACCTTTTGGATACCTATTTTGATACTGCGATTACATTATAGACATTATTATGTTTTGATTTTAGTATGTTGTTAGACATTGATCATGGATTATTGTTGATCTTGATTTGATTATGATGCCTGATGATTATCAGAGACACCTTATATGTGGATGATGATGTATTATTTGATATGGATGTTTTTCAAATAGGTGATTTGGATATTATGAGTTGATCTAGAAAATGGACATTATTTGATGATGATAGAGTTGTTACTTTGATGTTGTTGTGATTCACTTACTTAGATGATTTTGTGATTTTAATTGTATCATATTGGATGTTCTGATATGGCCATGAGGTTGAAGGAGGTATTTATATTTTGTAGTTTAAAAATATCACAACAAAACATCGGGGGATCGGAGACCAACCAAAATGGAATTCTAAGTGAATTCGACAAGGTCACCATGACAGCGTGTTTTAATGTGTTGTGTGTTGTTTTGTTAGGGATTCCCATTGGGAGGGGTTTCCTTTATATGTGACCATGGGTTTGTGTATTTTAATTAATGTGTTTCTTTTATTTATTTTTGTATGTATTTTATTAGTGTTGTGTTCCTTTAATTAATTATGTTGTGTAGAATTAATATGAGAATCATATGATTAAAATTTAAATAAATTAAATTGGGATATGGGAAAGTAATTATAAGAGTTGTTGGTTGTTTGCATTTAATATGTAAGGGATGTGTAAGTTGTGTAAGAGCTTGTGTAAGTCAGTTTTGGAGTATGAAATACTCCACCTCCATGAAAAATTAGAATTTGTCCTTGGGGGCTGTTTTTGGAGGCTTGTGGGACAAGTAAAACTTGTCCCATGCCTCTAAATTTAATTTACCAACCATACTTATGGTTGGAGAAGTGATTTGGGACTGTTATAATGAATTTTATTAATCATATTGCTTGTTTTTAATTGCACTTTCTTACATGTTATTTATTTTTATGTCCCTTGAGGTGTGGGCTTTTTGGAGTGTGCAAGTAACTTATCATTTTTCGCCCACCTCTTTATTGTGCTTGGGAGAATGGATTTTTGTCTTTTGTGTTTGAATTTGAGGATGTATGATGTGGCATCCTACATGGATCCACATCATCCTCTCTTCTTCCCTCTTCTATATAATTCAAACTCCTTTCTTATTTTGGGTTGTTGAACCTTTTTACATTCTTCCTTGGGGGTGCACTTTTGCTATTGCAGCTCTTGTAGATTGTGGAGGAATTTGGAGATATCTTCATACTTGGCATTGCTGTTTGGAACTGTGTTATTATCTTGGAAAGCTTGTTGTTTGGAAGCAAAGTAACCATGGAGAGGTAGGAATTTAACTCTTCTTTTTATGTTGTTATTATCTTGTTGTGTTGTGTGAATGGTGCATGTTTAGTTTTATTTGTTGGCTAGTTGGGTAGACTGCCTTAGGGAAGGTGTAGGAGAAGGTTATGGGGAATCCATGTGGGGAGGCATAAGGAAATGCCATTGGCATCTTCTTTTGTGGAGGGAGTTTGGGTTTGGGATCCACCATGGAAAAGAAATAGCTTGCATTTCTTACTTTGTGGGGGGCATAAGGAAATTTGTGGGGGGCATAAGGAGGGATTGTGGGGGGCATAAGGATATGTATGGTGAAATTTATTGGTGGTTTGTTACTGGTGGATGTCCAATTCCCAATTGGGAGGCATAAGTAGCTTCCCCCATAGACCTTGCTCCTTTGGCTTGCATGATCAAGCCTGAGTTTTGATTGGAATGTTTTAAATTGTAGTTGTAAACTATTATTTTGTATTGATCTATGTTTTATATTGAAATGTGCATGTTTGAAAGAATGTTGTGTTTTGTGGAAACCAGTTGTTGCCATGGGTCGTATTGCATCTATTATTGTTATTTGGTTAGGGCTTGGGGGCCAATGATGAAGGAAGGATTCTCCTTTCATTGGATGTCTTGGTTGGGTGGAGAACGTTGCCTTTCCCCCTCTTTTGTTGTGATCAACTTGGAGAAAGAGAAATTGTGCTTGTTGTTGTCCTGGAGCAAGAAAAAATGTAGTTTGACAATCCCTTGTGAAAATACATTCATTGTAATACTTTCCCACATGATGTGGATGAAATTTTAATAGTTATGTTATAGAGGAATGATGTTGTAATTGATTATGAGAATTTATATTTGATTTGAGAAAGACATTTGCTTTCTGCTCTATACATTGGAAGGAAATAAATAAATTTCTATTAACTGTATTCAAGAAATGGAAGAATGTGAAGATGTAATTTTTTATAAATGAAGACAATAAAGAATAGCAAGTTCATCTCTCATTTTCATTATTGTGTTGAGCTGGAATTTTAAATTGTGATTGGAATCTTTGTTTAGAAAATGAAAGAAGAAGAAATACGTGTGCAAGAATTATATTGCATTGCCTCTTTTGAAATACATTAAATGGGAAATCTGATTTTACAATTTAACTTGGAAATGATTTCTTTAGAAACAAATGATTGTATTGGATTAGTTTAGAAATGAAATGTCACAATTAAATGATAAAATTTGTTATACAAACTTAACAGAAATTGATCTCTTGTAAATATTCAAAACTGACAATCAAACTTAATAAAAATGCACAGTTCGGACCTGCACATTTAATTCAATCTGGAAACCTTAAAATTTAACATGATATATTAGCAAGGAAATCAAATTGACAAGAAGACTTAAGAAAATAATTTTAACATTGCAAAATCGAACCCATCTCCCTTCCTTAGTCATTTTTTCTGTCATTTGTTGGAAAAATGCAACTTGAAGAAATTTAACAAATTTACTTCCCTAAAACATTCTAAATCCTTCCTAGAGAAATCCTCCATGTCTGTTTGTTATGTTGAGTGAAGGAGGAGATCCAATTCAATCAAATTTAGAAGTTGGAAATTACCAGTTTGCTAATTAAAATCCTGAAGATCTTTTTTGTAAAATTGACCCTTTAAAATTTATCAAAAAGTTAAATTTATGATTCCTCTACAAAGAGGGCATTGATAGCTTTCCAAAAAGTCCTCGTTTTTCTAGAACCAAGCTTTCTAGCTCAAGTTATGACACTTTGAAGTTTTTGTGCCTTGACGGGAATATTTGGGAAAATTTTCCTTGACGGGCCTGTAACCCAAAAATTTCCCGTCGAATTGCCCTTAGAAAAAAATTTGAAAATTTCTGGCTTGGGAAAAAATTCATCTTTTCCTCCACCAGCCTACAGCCACTCAAAGGTTTCCATGTGTTCTCACGGGGCAGCGGCGGAGGTGCGGCATCTTTTTGCCCTTTGTCCTTTTTAAAAAATTTGGAAAAAAATTCTTTTTAGCCCCACTGGCCCACGGCCAATCACAGGCTGCCACGTGGTAGCTTTGGGTGCTAGCGGAGGGGGCAGACCCTTTGTTTGTTTTAAACTTTTTTCTTTGGAAATTTTTGAAAATTTCTCCCGCGGCCCCGCACTCCCGCCCTCACCTTGGTGTGACCCTTCTGCGGGCGCACGGACCCGCGCGCACCTTTCACCTCAATTTCCCCTTTGGCAAAACTCATCAAACCTCCTCACTGCTCTACATGTCTCCCTTCTCCCCACGATGAATCATGGAGTGCCACATGCCCCCGGTAGACCCGTGGGTGCGAGGACGCTAGATTGACTTTTCTCCCCCTTGGGCAAAATTGCCACGAAACTCCCACCACTCTGCCCTTCTTTTCCATGTTGTTGGCGATGACCCAAACGCTGCCACATGTCCTTGGAGGACCCGTGGAGGTGCGAGCACAACTAGGAAATTTCTCCCATGTTAGTAAAATTTCCAAACGCCGCCCCACGACCTGCCGACCCAAAATTTTCCCTTCACCCCTACTTGACACGTGTCCCCTTGGGGAAAATTTGACCCCTAAGCTCCACCAGTCCATAAATAGGGTTTCTGAAGGAGTTAGGAGGACTTCTTTATATCATCGGAAAGGTGAGAAAATTTCCTATCCAATGGGAATGATTTAGGAAAATTTTTGGAAGCGTTAAGTATGAGAAAAATCAATTTGAAACTATGATCCTGTTAGAGATTGGGTATGGGGGTAAATTACTCCCTGAACCTAACTGATACTTCTAACCCCATAAAATGAACCATGTGAACTTGATATTTGTTAATGAAGGAAAAATATGTTCTAGTAATTTATATTCATTTCGGAACCTAATAGGGTCAACTGTTGTCTTGCAACTTGGTTGTGGATACTTCTAATAAAAACAATTATTCCATAATTTTCTAACTAACCCTAGGTTGTTTCTTGGGTCTCAAGTGGGTTGTTTTAACAGGAATCACAGAAAGGGGGCCTATTTCAGGGTATACTAGCAAGGGGGTGATATGAGGAAGTTTCCCATTGTCTATTATATTGTTCCCAGTTTTGAAAGCAATGTTATAGGCTTGTGATGAGGAATGCCCTCCTAATGATTGAGTCATCACCAAAATATCTAAATTTAGATATTTCAAAAAAAAAACAATAGCCATACCTGTGCGTAGCCTTGCTAGGGTTGAAATCCTTTGCCAAGTTTTATGGAACCTGGTGTTAAAATCTGTCATTAACTCTTGCGGGCCCTTCTTAATGTTAATCAGGTGCTACAGGAGTGATGACATATCTCCCTTTTTGTTGAACTTTTCCACCAACACTCCTCCTAATTGGTCTTAGGTGGCTATAGTATTAGGAGTTAAGGATCAATTTCAATCCAAGGATTTTCCTTTAAAGGAAGTAGCTAACAATCGTAAGGTGACATCTTGTTCTCTTAAATAATGTACCACACATATTTATGTTAAGTCTTGGAGGTGTTCCTCTAGAGTTTTAAAGTCTTCCCCACAAAATTTGGGAAGTTTCTTAGCGCGTTATCCGGAATAGGATTCCACACTGTCGGGAGTGTGGAAAAAATGAGTGGGCTTCCTTGATCCCAGGAGACAAATTGCCTCAGAGGTTTGGGTTGAATATGACCATTAGATGGGTTTGAGAGTTCTAGTCAACTATGTGAATGGCCTACCTGGTGGAGGTGTCGAGAGATTTTGATTCGAAGGAGACGGGGATCTTTGGATCTATCGAAATCTTTTGTTGCATGGTGGAGATAGCTATAAATATTCAAACACACCTTCCTCCCTTGTTATTTCCCTTGTTCTCATTCATCTTTGTAAGCTTTAAGTGGTCCACTTAAGTACTGCTAGAATCAGTAGATATCTAACGTCTAATCAGGCGACTGTGGGTTCGTGTCCCACTCAGCATGCCAAGAAAACTGTTGACGATTATCTTTTCAGATGAACCATCACAGTTGTAGAAAACCTTAGGTTAGTGGGATGTGCACCCTAAGGTGACCTCCAGATTTTAAAGAATTTGGATCTTCTCTTGAGTGTGAGATGAGGGTTAGGAGAAAACTTTAAAAGAAGGTAAAACTAACTAAGGCGATGTGCCAGAATAGATTTTATAAGGGATAGAGAGATATCTAAATGAGATTCATTAAACATATAGAAGAACATTGTTGCTTGATCTACCTATTTTTTAGAAACTCTTTAGATTTAATCAAGGTCTGCGAAGGTGGAATGTATGACAAGCATAAGTAATAGATAATTTAAACCCAATGGCGTATGACACAATAAACTTTATAAACTATTGAAAACTATTAAGTAGAACAAAAGGACTCAGAATATGAAAACCAATAATGCACAGAACAAGAACTTGATTTATAGAGGAAATAATACATAAGACTGGAATAGCACATATTACCACTTCCTTACAAATGAGTCTTACTAAGACTTGGCTAATACAAAACTGAACCTTCTAATTCTTTTTACAACTTTTGTTCCCCTTTTTCTTCCAAAATATCCTCTCCTTTCCTTTCAAATCAGATGGCCTTTTATAGTTGTTTGTGGCTCTTGTTTTAACATCTGGAACCAGTGTTTCTACTAGAAGCATTTAATGATCTTTCCCTTCTGGGTCTGTATCTCAAATACTTGTTGAAATATTTGTAATTTTCTTTTAATTTTCATAACTGTCACCTCTGGAGTTGGTGATAATCCTTACCTGACGCGTGGAGAATGGGCACTTGCTTGAGATTCTTTTCTAAAATTGGATTCCCCAATCTGCACTTGAAAGACGTGTGGAAGGTGCATGTTATTTTGGGGAGGATTCCTCTTTTTCATTACTAAGAGGAGTGCTCGAGTGACACGTGGAGAGCACATCGTATCTTTACTATGTTTTTGACTTTTCAACTCACTGGGGAATAGAAATCAGGCCTGAGATAGATGTATGATGTGGTGTAAGGTAGAGAGCCTCCCTTTGTTTCTTTATGCCCATCTTATGCCAGCAAGATGTATGGAAACCTGCCACATTCAATTCCATACTTAGCCAATTTTGATTTGAGTGAAGAGAAGAAACAAGGGCTGGGGTGACAACAAAATGGTGATCAAAAGAGGTCTCTGTAAAAAGGACTATACATTATATTACGCCCATCATACTAATATTATATTCTATGTGAAAAGGATATTATATGCAATATAATATTACCAATATTAAAATTTAATAACGTTAGATGTTGTAGTTATAACATGTTGGAAAATAGTATCATAACATACAAATGATCTAATAACAACCTTTATAACCATTATGCCCCTCAATAATACTATTACACTAAATACATATAGTAATATTATACATGCTATAAAAAATCTAATGCTTACTTACAAAAATTATAAGGTAATGTAAGTAAAATGCTATAACATCAAATCCTTATGATGAGTGTCGTTGATACTCGTACTTTAATGATATTATATCTGTCAATCCAGGGTGGTGTACATGGTTGTTTGGAACAAAGGGAATAGTAGGAGTTTCTCTCAGAACGTTCTTGATAACATAATGAACTGAATAATAACTAACTGCAATTATAAAATGTAATGCATGGAAAGAAAAAAATATTAAAGACAATCTAAAGAGTTTTAATACAGTTTAATGTTGAAATGGTAAATGCATCAAAGATGAAAGAAAGGAAATAAATGTAAATCTCCCTTCTCATTGGGCAAGAGTGGCCCGTGCTCCTTCCCTTCGATCATGTTTAATATTGAAATTCACACAACAGAAGTTTCCCCTAAATTTCTAATTTTATTCAATTGAAAGAGTATGCTTCTACAATGAATCAAATAACTGAACCAAACTGATAAATCTAAATACACTAGCTCTTTTATACTAAATCAATCATAGTCCCTCTAGGAGAGAACTAGTTTATTCACAATAACTAACATCTACTGAACTAACTATTGACTAAAACAATGACTATATATTTTAAGGAATACATTTATGGAAGAAATAGTCTTTGAGGTGTTTAGATTGAAATTAATCTTGCTAACTGTAGAGGAGGTCTGTGATTAACTCCTTTGAGAGAGTCATCGTTGTAGGAAGATTCTGGCAATTCTTAGATTGATAGTAGAGAATCACAGTTGATAATAATTCCTTAGTTATTGGCTGCATTATGTCTCCCAGCAACTGAAGTGACTGAACCTCAAAATTTGCACATGAATGTAGGTTGAGGTAATGGCACATGTTTCCTATTCATGTTTATATGCCACCAGTTATATCACCAGTAGTTCAAAGCTATCTATCTTCTTGTGCAAATCCCTTATTTCAAGAAATTCAGAGTTGATGACCTGGACGAGCTTAGTTTTGTACTTGTGAGTCCTATATTAATGTGGAGGTGAGTCATGCACCATAAGGTGAGTCCTACACAAATGCATTAATTGAGTCCTGCGCCAATGCACTAATTGAGTCTTGTACTATTGCAATTTACTCCTGTGATAACTCAACATATCCTTTTCCAAAATGTATTGTTAATTCTTATAAAAAAATATCAGTTTAAGCCATTTTTTAGGAAGCAAATAAAAAGATAAAAATAACAAGTGTATGCACAATAATTATTTCAAAAACACAGTAAAGTATTAAGTATAAGCATTTAACATTATACATCATGTAATATGATATCAAAATAGTATGGAGATTCACATGGTTTAAACATAACAAAATGGGGGTTCATCACTCCCCTAGACTGAACGTTTAGCAAGTCCTCCTACTACCTAGTGTTCAATTGTTCTAGAATCCTTGAACAATTATATTCATTGGAAAATGTTTGTCAAGTTTCATCCAATGAAGTATTACAAAACCTAAAGTAATCAACTAACATTTTGCTTCTCTAAGTGTTATAACTACCTTTTGGCTAATTGTCTGTAGAATCCCACCGTTTTACTAGAGCAATCACCAATGGAGGTTAATACCACATGTCAATCCATTTCTCTTGCAACTTCCATAATAATTTTGCAGAGGTCCTTGACCCTCTTAATTGACCAGTGGAACTAAATTGGTTGGTAAATGATCTCCTTTTTCTTGTATGGTTCTACAAGAAGTTGATATCTTACCTAATAGGTGAGGAAGTTTACATTGAAGGTTGGATTCACCTGCTCTCTGAAATTTTTGATACAACTTTTAAGGAATATTTGTGTATCTGTATACTATACGTATATAATATACTTGTGAACTGAAACCTGTTAAAAAACCAAATGGGGGCATGAAGATCATGCCTCATCAAGAGGCCTATTATAGACTCTACTTGCACAAATTTGGCCCTTTGATCCCTCTATTCACCTCGGTGCATGAGAGTAGAAATAAATTCTCTTAATTGTACCTCCCCCACATAAAAATTTATGGGGATCTCAATTTTCTCATGGAGAAGAAATTTGTGAACATAAAATTCACACAGCAAATTCTTCTCAATATCATTCCCTGATGTATAAACACTCACAAATTTCTTGTCATTATCAAATTCAATGTCCTACATAGCACTTGAGGCCCTAGATATTTTTCATTTTAAGAAATTCTCTTTCAAAAATAATGCATAAAATTTTTAAGTAGGTCTACATGAAAGAACTTAATCATAAAAATTACTAACAATAACCACATTTTATTTTAGCAATTTGTTTTCCTCTTTTAAATTCTTATTCTCATCATAAACTACCCTGAGCCTGTAACATTCTTCCATCCATTTGACCATGCCCTTTAAAACAAACTATTTGAGGAAAAACAAATTCAGTCTAAGTTGTATGTTCTCCCATGACCATTGGCTCTATTTCTTTCCTATTTTCTTGCAAGACTGCAAGAGATGTGCTAAGTTCCTCTATTTTTTCCTGAAGGGATTGTATTTGTTGCTCTCTCTCTTCTAGAGATTTTTGTAGCTGAAGAGTTGTCTCTTCAGGGTAGTTTATGATGAGAATAAGAATTTGAAAGAGGAAAACAAATTGCTAAAATAAAATGTGGTTATTGTTAGTAATTTTTATGATTAAGTTCTTTCATGTAGAGCTACTTAAACATTTTATGCATTATTTTTGAAAGAGAAATTCTTAAAATGAAAAATATCTAGGGCCTTGTGCTATGTAGGACATTGAATTTTGATAATGACAAGAAATTTGTGAGTGTTTATTGAATTTCTTTATTTTTAGCAGTTTCCAGCTGGGAGAAATTGACTTCTTTGGGCCTCAAGAAGTAATTGAATATGGGTGATTCTTTCTTGAGCCAATTGTAGCTCAAACTAGATTTTGGACAAAGACAAAACTTGAGGAATAATTTTATCTGAATCAGGGGGAGAACTAGGTTCTCCCTCTACCATAAGTGTTTTCCCTTTGTCTTTAACAGGCAAGTCTTCAGCTATGGCTATGGAATGCTCAATTTCTTTTTATTTATCAAGAACAGATGGTGACACTGATTTGTCAGAAGGCACAGGTGGGGTTTTTACCAAGGTTTGCATTATTGTAGCTGCCTCTTGTTCTTCTTGGGAAGGAGGATTTTCAATTGGAGTTTTTATGTAGGGAAGGTGTAGGCTTGGAAGGTCCTAAGGCACTTTTTAGGTCTCTCAGAGGTTGAGGGTGCTTGCTCCATAACTAATTCAGACTCTAAGGCACATTGCTTTTGAAAATTCAATCATTTTTTAATTCTATGTTTCTTTTTAACAAACTGCTGCTTGCAAATCAAAATGAATTAAACCCTAGAACTTTAAATAGGAGGTACCCCAATGAAACATTTTATGTAGTAGAATAAACGATAATCATATAAAAACTAAGGTAAATTGATTTTATAATGGGTTTTACTTTGACCATGGCGAAGGTGTTTTAAAAAATCTCAACACAATTGCCCTAGAACAATTTCATATTGCCCTTCACAGGTAAGTATTTTATCACCCATTTGGCCACTTCTACCTAAGGTTCAGGACGGATGATTCTTTGTATGCCTTTTTCTTTACCCTTATTTTCAATTACCAGTTCTACTTTCTCCTTCTTTCCAACTGAAAATATTTTGATAATTTTATCATACATATTCTTGTTACTTACTGCTAAACCTCCCTCAGCTATTCCTAAAAGACGACTGATTATAGTTAGACTGAAGGGAATCTTATTACCTTGCACAATGGAGTATCATTCTTCCATGTTTATAGGGAATTCCTCCGTCATTTTTACGTTAGATTATTTTCATACGCCAGTAGCAATTCAAGCCACCCTGTTACTGTCTCAAAAATCTCCCCCAACCTTGCATCAGCTAAATTTTCAACTGAACTGGTTGGTTTGTGCCTTAATCTAGGCCCCATGACTGATTTATACCAAGCACTATTGATTGATTTAGATAGGACTAAAGGGCACAAGATGAAAATGCAAAGTTTACATAGATGGAAGACTAAGCACAAGAGTGAATGGTGGTGCAAGATTGAGAGGGTGAAATTTGGAAAGTAGACATTGGGAGTGGAAATGGTTTGAAATCTGAATATAACTGAATTGGGAAATCTACAAGAAGCTTAACTCACTGGAGGAAAGGCAGATAGACTGGGAAATGTAAAAGGAAGACATGACTACATAAATTTGATGTGCTTAAGGCTCTCTACAACTTCATGGAGCAACATGTCAAAAGTCATATGTGAGTGCTCAAAGTTAGATATGGTTGACATTCCTACTGCCAAATTTAGGAGTTGGGACCCAATAAGTGTGAGGACTGTGATTCTCTCACAGCTGGACAAGAAGGATCCATCCCATGGTCACTTCCCTAGCACTCTTCAGGGAATCTCTGCAATTTTACCCAGGTAAGGACAAAGATAGACAAAAGTAGGTAAGTGAAGAGGAATATCCTTGCTTCTAGTTTTGCTATTTTGTTGCTATCAGGATGTTGTTTTTCATGTTGCTTTGTTACAGTTTAATCATTGCTTTATATCTTTTTTATAGTTTCTAGGATAACTGTAGTTGGATATTCATGTATAATTTGGATGTTGATCCAAACTTGATGTATTTACTGCATTATCTGGCTTTGGTCAGCCTTTTGTAATAGGGTATAGTCCCTTCAAAAAGTTACTGACTGTATGGGTTGTTTTCTGCTCTATCTATATTTTGAGCACTTTTTGTAAAGTCACTTCAAAACTATTTACCCCTGATAAAGAAAATTGGGAAAGGTGTGATGGAATCCCAAAGTGATGATGACATTGACTGTGTCGGGATAAAAGCATCTGGATATTATTATGGAGGAGAGTTATTGATTTGGTTTGGATTTGCAAAGTGTGCAGAGTTAGTGGAAATAGGAGAGGCAATCAATTTGCACAATGATAATAATTAACGACTCATAAATCAAAATGCTGCTTCCTATATTTAAGAAGAGAATTAATTGTGCATACCTTGTTAAATGAATGATTATCACATCCTCACCACCATTTCCATACTCTTTTAATGCTCCATCCATGCACATGTGGTCCTTTTTTTGCATGTCGGATTCAAGGGTGGCAACCGTCAATTTCTAGTTTTTGGTCATCCTGATGATTTTTTTCAAATTTCTTTTTTTTAGAAGCAATGGCCGTCATTTCTAGTTTTTAGCCAATGCTCCAAAGGATGATGACCACCATTTTTGGTTTTCAGTCATCTCCTCTATATTCCTTGGCAATAGAAGATAGCTTAGTTTCGAGCCATGTTGGACAAAGAGACTCTATCCACACACTTCAGAGTTGAATCTTCTTGAAATTTCCCCATTTTTGAAACTCTTCTTTTGATGTTGGTTTATGGTACAAGACTCAGTCTGTGCCCATTAACTAACATTACTTTCCTTAGAAAAGTCTCCATCAATTAGAATTAATTAGATGGTTCCATTGTTAAATAATCATTTAATCTGATATGGGCCCATCCATCTTGTTTGCAGCTTCCCTTTGAAAAATATTTGTACTTCGAATCAAATAACTGAGCCTAGTCCCCTTCTTGGAATTTCCTTTGCTTTATGTATTTTTCAATGTCATACTTTCCTTTGGTGATGGATGATTTCAATTTGATGCAATGCTTGAAGCCTCATTTCATCTATCTCACTTATTTATGCAATCCTTTCTTGTTGTGCCTCGGATAGTTCAATGCCCACATTAGCAATTGTTCTCAAAGTTTGAATCTCAAATTCTATAGGAAGAATTGGGATTCTTCCCTTTAGACAAATTCATAGGGAGTAAACCTTGTTAAGTAGTATACTGCTTCAGGTAGTTTTTGACCCGAATTATATGTTTTGGTTAGGATATTTTCCAAATCTCTGTTAGTAACCTCCACTTGACCATTGGACTCTGGGGGGTATGGTGATGATTTCTTATGCCTCAACTAGAATGTTTCCGCAAAAGAGTTGATCACCCTTGACATGAATTGTGGTCCTTGATCTGACACAATGGGCCTTGGTGCTCCAAATCTCTGGAAGATATGCTCATATAAGAAATCTAAAACCTTCTCATCTCTTGCATATTGTAGTGCCTGCACTTCAGCCCATTTGGTGACATAATCAATATAAACCAGGATGAACTCTTTCCCTTGAGAGGTTGGTTCAATTTGTCTAATAAAATCCAACCCCCACTTCTCAAATGGTTCCAAGACAACTTGGGGTTAGAGTGGAATTTCAGATGTGAATGGTTGTTTCCCCATCCATTGGCATTGATCACATCTCCATATATACTTTCTGACATCCTTAAACAAGGAAGGCCAGTCGTAACCAACTCTTAGAACTTTGTGAATGGTCCTTTGAACTCAATAATGTCCTCTTGATGGTTCATCATGACATGCTGTAAGTATTTCAAATACTTCATTTTCATCGACACACTTGCGTACAACATGATTAAATCCACATTTGAAAAGAATTCCATTTTACCAAGTATACATCACACTCTTGTTTAATTAATTATTTTCTTTGATTTTATGTGAAAAAGGTTGGAAAATTCTTTATAGCCAAGTAGTTAGCCACATCTGCATACCACAGGATAAGTAGTGGAAATTACAAACAAATGCTCATCTGAAAAATCACCATTGACATGCTCCTCCTCTTCTAAAGTGGTAAGTCTTGAAATAAAATCAGCTAACACATTGGATTTTCCTGGCTTGTCAATAATTTTAATGTTAAACTCCTGTACAGTAGCAATAACCACCTTACAATCCTGTCATGCACTAAGGGTTTGTTCATTAGATATTTAATAACAGACTGGTCAGTAAGAACAATCACTTCATATCCTGTAATATAATGGTGAAACTTGTTGATTACATACACTACTATGAGAAATTCTTTCTTAGTTGTTGTGTAGTTCCTTTCAGTAAGAGGAAATATTTTTACTAATGTAGTAAATAATATACATATGTTCTCCTTCCTCTTGTTGTCAAAGGACATCACCTACCACTTCATTAGAGGCATTTGTTTGTATAATGGAAGGGGAGCTTCCAATTTAGGACCTCTCAACACTAGTGTGATTGTTAACTTACCTTTGATAACATCAAAATCTTGTTGACATGCTTTTGTCCATTCAAATTTAGAATCTTTAGTTAGGAGAGAAAGTAAATGGAGAAGCAATTATGTTAAAATAATGAAATAAACCTTCGATATTATCCAGCATGACCAAGAAATATTCTTACCTCTATTTGGTTTGTGGGAGATGGGAGTTTTACCATGATGCCAACCTTGTCCAAGTTAACCTTAATTCCCTTAGCTAACACATGATAGCCTAAAACTATACCTGTGTTCCATCATAAACAAACATTTTTCAAGATTTAAGGATAATTGATGTTTTTCACACCAAGAAAGAACTTTGTTTATATTGTTAACTACCTCTTGGAATGTTGCTCCATAAACTGTGAAATCATCCATGTAAATTTCTACACAATCATGAGTGAAATCAGAAAATATTGCCAAAACGGCTCTTTAAACAGCTGGCAGGAGAATTACATAACCCAAAAGGTAACACCCTATAGGAAAATGCTCCCCAGGGATAGGTAAAAGTTGTTTTGTCTTGATCTTCAGGTGTGCCACTGTTATTTTATTGTACCCACTTAACCCATCAAGGAATGAAAAGTATCTTTTCCCAGATAAATTTTCTAAGAGCTGATCAATAAAAGGTAATGGAAAATAGTCTTTATAAGTTACTTTATTTAATTCCCTATAGTCCACGCAAATTCTCCATTTCCCATTCTTTTTTAGGAACTATGAATAATGGAGAAACCCATTGACTGTCTGATATTAGATAAATGAATCCTACATTTAGAAGTTTTTCAATCTCAAATTTAATAATATCTCTTAAAGCAGGGTTTATCATTCTTTGAGGTTGTTTAACTGGTCTGGAATCAGTATTATAGATGTGATGTGTACAAATACCAGGATGAATACCCGTCATGTCACTATATTCCATGAGAAAAAGCTTGAGGATGAGAGCATAAGAGCTCACATAGGGTACTTTCCTCCTGATCAGTCTGCTAACTATTAATTGTAAATGTCTTTCCTGGGAGAATAGGTAGTTGTTTGGTAGTTAGATGAACAAAATCTACCATAAGGTATTCTTTTAATAATGTATTTAATGGATACATGTGTGGTAGTAACCTGTGAACAAAAGTCAATGTTTTGAAAGATGGACTCCAGTCAAAATCTATATTTTATACAGAGGGGCAGGTGATGGGTTGGTTGTTTTTCATCCATAAAATCATCTTCTTGTTTCAGTTAGTTGTAGCGCAGGGACTTAAATGAAATCCAACACAAGACTAAAGCGTAGGACTTGAATTGAATATAGCGCAAGACTCGAGCGCATAGGACATATATTGTGTCCAGCATATAAGGATCATGGTCACCATATTGGATTTGATCTGAGTGTTCTTGAATTACGACCATGGATAGAGAAGAGATGATATCATCTTAATCATCTAAATTGTCCTTACACCATTTTTTGTTGTCTGTAACAAAATGTTTTGCAGTGGGGTAGATTGATAATTTATTTGAATCTTGGTCATTTGTAATCACCATATTGCTTGTTCTACAGTTAATTAGGACAGGCAGTTGTTTCTAACCATGGACGTCCTAGGATTATGGGGTATCCAATCTTCCTATTATTCATTTTTATAATCATGAAATCTACCTAATAGTCCCAGGATTCAATAGTAACAATGACATCTTCTATAATTCCCTTTGGCTTTTTTACAGATTGATCTGTCATTTACAAAACTATGGATGTGGATTGAGGTTCAGGCAATGATAACATAGACAAAGTATACTATGGTCATAACATTAATAGCAGCTCCTAGATTAATTAAGACATTAGGAATCTAGACATCTCCTATGCAGATTATTACAATGGGACTTCCAAGGTCTTTGTATTTAGGAGGGGAAATATTCCCTTCCAAATTACTAACAAGTTTACCATCCACATGAATGGTTTTAGGTTGGTTCTTCATTCTTCCTGGAGCCTTAAAACAAGCTCTTTAATATTTTTGTTTAATTCAGGGATTTCCTTAAGAGCTTGCAACAGTGGAATGCCAATACTCAACTTCCTCAATCCTTGAATTAACTCTAACTCTAGTTTTTCAGGAACTAATAATACTTGGTTTCTCAGAAATTTTAGATGGAAAGGGAATGTCATTGTTTGGTTGAGAAGTTTCTTCAACAGGAACTAGGTTGTGTTTCTTCTGGTTTTTTTGTTTCTTTAGGGATTTCTTCTATCACAGGAGAGAGGAAGGTTTTGAAGTAACCTTTCTTAAACGCAGCAAGATATTCTTACAATCCACTAAGTTCACTATGGATTTTTTTTGATTCCATAATATACATTGGGTTTCCCTGCCTCACATTTTTGGGATTTTCCACAGTTTTTGTATGTATCTATGGCTGGTAGGTTAATTAGTTAGGGCAGCATTAGTGGGTCTAGTCAACAGGGCTTTTTGACCTTGAGGTCTTCTCTGATTATAATACTTGTTGCCCAGATCCTTGAGGTACATTTCATTGTTGTTGGTACTGAGGATTAAACTATTGGAATGGTGGAATGTTGGGATGTGGAGCCCAAGGTTGTTGATAATAATTTGGTGGCACATTCCATTATGGAATCCACTCCTGTGGGGCTTGGTTAACCCAATGTTAGGGATATGTCCATGGTGTATTCCATTGATTTGGGTCCCATTGTGATTTTGGGATGTAGGACTAATTTTAGTTAGACTGGAAATTTCCCCCTTACCTATGAGCCATATAGTTCAGCTTAGATTCATCTTGAGTCTTTTGTTTTAGGTGATTTTTAGTAAATGAATAAATCCACATTGATATGGGGCATGCTTGAGTTCACAAAGAAGACAAATGTATGTCTTGTCTAAGGGACAATCCTTCAATCCATGTTTGTCTTGACATCTTGGGCAGTAGATGAAAAAATGCTCTGTATTCTTCGATTTCTCCGTATCCATAGTTTTTTTGAGTTGAACCAAAATGTCTGTTCTCAAATTTGCAATCTCTTCTATTAATTTGGATATATTACCACTAGCCATTTTTCCTTTTTTCTATAAAATTTGGGATGAGTTCGGGAGTGATTCCTACATAGATCAATGATTTTTTTACAGTCTAGTTTGTTCATGTCTCCCTTTCCCATAAAATTGAAGGCTTCATGTGTGTCCTCATCCAACCCCTTAAGGAATAGAGTTTGAAGCATATTAATATCTAGACCAGTACCACACCTTATGTGAAGGAAGAGGAATCGATCCAAATAATCCTCTATACTTTCATCCTCCTTTTGTTGAATTCTAAAAATATCTTACTTCATATCCTTGACTCTACGGTAATCTTGATACTTGTCCAAGAAAAATGTTTCCATCTCCTCCCAGTTGTGGATGGATTCAGGGGTTAATCCCATGAACCATCTCGAATTCATGTCTTTTAAAGTGGAGGGAAATAGCTTGAGCTTCTAGGAGTTAGAAGTGTAGTAATAAGTTTGGCATAAAACCTTGAATTCAAAAAGGAATTGGTCAGGGTCTTCTGAAACTAATCCCCATAAGGTTGGTAGGATGGATGGGTATATGTTTTTCATATAAGCCTTATCATTACGATCCAGTTGTATGGGATAGGTAAACATTTTTCCAACTGGAGGGTTTCCATTGTCTGCACCATTAATGTTCTCTACTTCATCATTCATCCTTCTTTGGTCAACAAGTTATTCCACAAGATGGTTTTGAGTGGGGTTTTGAAGATTTATTCTAATGAACCTACCTCTACGGTCTCTAGGTCGAAACATAAAATCCTATCATACTGAAGATATTTCTGTAACCATCAGCACTTAACTTGATTGTTTATGTTCCACATACTCAAAAGAATAGAGGATTCTTGTTGTCACTACAAGGTCATCTTACTTCATAAGAAAGAGTTATCGAAATAAAATTTATGAATGGAAACTTACTAGACAATAAGACAAAACTTTTAGCTAGCACTTTTAAACTTTCCTAACACCTTGAATTCCCTGACAACGGTGCCAAAAAATAACGAGTGTCGTTGATACTCATACTTTAATTATATTATATATGTCAATCCAAGGCGATGTCCATTGTTGTTTGCAACAAAAGGAATAGTAGGAGTTGCTCTCAGCACGTACTTAATAACAAAATGAACTGGATAATAATTGACTGCAATTATAAAATGTAATGCATGGAAAGAAAATAATATTAAAAAAAAAATCTAAATATTTTTAATACAATTTAATGTTGAAATGGTAAATGCATCAAGATGAAAGAAAGTAAATAAATGTAAATCTCCCTTCTTGTTGGGTAGGATTGGTCCTTGCCCCTTCCACAACAGAATTTTCCCCTGAATATGTAATCTTTATTGAATTAAAAGAGTGTTCTTTTACAATGAATCAACTAACTGAACCGAACCCCCTAAATCTAAATACATTAGCTCTTTTATACTAGAGAAATCCCAGTCCCTCTAGGAGAGAACTAGTTTATTTATAATTACTAACATCTATTGAACTGACTATTGACTAAAACAATGACTATCTATTTTAAAGAATACAGTTGTGGAAGAAGTAGTCTTTGAGGTGTTTGAACTAGAATTAATCTTGCTAACTTCAGATGAGGTATGTGATTATCTCCTTTGAAAGAGTCCATCAATGCTGGAAGATTCTTCATATCTTCAATTGATTATAGAGAATAACAGTGATAATAAATCCTTAGATGTTGGCCGCATCACGTATCACAGCAACTGAAGTGACTGAACTTCAAAAATTGCACGAATGTAGGTTGAGGTAGTGGTACGCGCTTCATGCTCATGTTGTTGCTCTGTTAGGTGTATCATTAGATTATGGTATATCTATCTTCTTGTTTCAATCCCTTATTTTGAGAAATTTGGAGTTGATGACCTAGGCGAGCTCAAAATTGTACTACTAGTATTGCACTAAATGCAAAGGTGAGTCCTACGTTGGTACACCAATTGAGCCCTACGCTAGTGCATTTTTACTCCTGTGATAACTCAACATATGTTTTTCCAAATGTATTGTTAATGCTCATAAAAATATCAATTTGATCCATTTTTGAGGAAGCAATAACAAGATAAAAATAACAAGCATATGCACAATAATTCCTTTAAAAACATAGTAAAGTATTAATTATAAACAGTCAACATTATACATCTTGCAATATGATATCAAAATAATACGGGTCTTCACATGTTTTAAACATACAAAATGGGGGTTCATCACCTTATAGGTGTTTTGTATCACTAACTAACATTATTAGAAATATCTAATTTTGGACATTATAGTGTATTATAGATATCATCATAAGGGTATTATTTACAATATTATCATAATCATTATATTTAATATAATATTATATTTTATATAGTATACATTACTCGTATCCTTCCATATTTTATATAATATATATGACGACTCAATATGCTTTATATATTATGTTTCCTTATTACATTGTGTAATATGATATTATGTCATATTTCATATGACCAAATTTATTATACATACTTCTTTTAAAGATAACTTACAACTATATTATACTTTATAGTTTACATTTTATTACACTCTATAAATATTATATATTATATAAAATAGTATTGGGTATACACAATATAGGTATATATGATATATGGTAATATAATGCATCATACCTTATATAATAGATGTGTGTGTGTGTGTCTATAACTCTCATTTACTACATATTAAAACATGTCTGAATCTTCGATCCACCTACCAAGCATATATACAAATAGAGTACTTTCTTGTTTCCCATATAAATCAAATTAGCATATTATCGTTGCTAAGTAAGGAAACTCACTTGTGCACATTGCATTGGTGTTGGCAGCTTTCACCACAAGGAAACCTCACCCACACCGTGTATGCCTTTTTTATCAATATTTACTTCATATGCCAACGAAATTTTATGATTTACAGGTTATATATAATTTATATTTATCCTCGTCCTATACGCTATTATCAATATTTTCTTAATAAGACAAGTTTAATGTAATGTTTTCAGGGCTTACAGAGTTAGGAAACATTTTAAATTTGTTTTAAAGGCATTCGATAAGGATATTCCTTAGAGTGATAAGATTATGGTTGAAGATATTATATGAGTGGTACAACTTTAATAGTATTGTACCTGTTTTTGTTTCTCCATGAATTTAGCAGCAAAAAAAAAAGTTAGAGTGGGAAAATCGACCCATGTCAGACAACCCACCAACCAGGTTAAGTACCCTTCACAGCCAAAAGCAGCATCATGGAGGCGACACGCCTACACGGCCTTTCAGACCTGTAATTTCCCTTACTCAATAATACAAGCACTTTATTTGCTATCCAGAGGCACTGGCCCCCAAGTTAACGTGTAAACTTAGCAGTAGATGAATAGTTGCAGCGAGAGCAGAAATCGAAGCTTTGTAATCTCATAATTAAATAAACAGAATGTCATGGGTGGGGAAAATGTGCTAAACTGACCTCTGTTAATTTTCGTCCCAAAATTAGTGCCATATGGGTTAAATCGGTCTGCACATGGAGACAAATCTGAACCCTATTATCTCCTCTTTTACTATATACAAGTCGACTGATCTGGGACTGTATTAGAGTCTGAAGCGGGTTCGAATGTCTCAGAGAAGAACTACTGTCTGCCATTGTTTTGTTTGAGGATTAGGAGGCGCTTCATTCAGGCACAATATTTAGTTGTATATATTTTTCCTCTTCTGCTTCTAAGAACCTGTGCGACGTGCACTAAACCATTGCAGCACCATTCACGCGGTAGATGACGACTACCACTTCATTTCCTTCTCTCTCTTTTTCTTTTATTTCGGGAAATTTCCCTTTCCTGTTATCCCACTTATTTCTCTGCAAGATTTGTCTCTTTCACTCCTCTCCGTGAACCCTTTTTCTTAATATAATACATATAGTTTCATTATAAAGAATTTTAATTTAACAACTAAAATAATTCTATTTTATGATAATAAGTTATCCATAATTATATATAGATAAATAATATTTATTATATATTAAATAATTTAAGTACATTGAGATATTTTATTAATATACCCATATTATTTATAAATATGTGTTTTATTCAATATACCATGTGTATTAGATGGTTATATATATAATTATATAATATATGTATATAGTTTTAGATTTCTAGGATTATCATGATTAGTTTAAGCAATTTGTATCAAGTATTAGATCCATGGTTTGTAGTGGTTTTAATAAGTATGAAAGGACTTATATTTGCTAAACTAATAAGTGTTTTAAGCTTCCATCAAATTTGCAAAGTAAAACTTATGACACTATCAACCAAGTGAAACATGCCATTTGTAATGACTTCTAAATGTATGTTGTGAGCAAATGAATTAAGTAAATTTCCATTCTTTTGTTTTCATCCAAAAATAAAGTAGTACACTTTCCAAATCATACCATTTAGCAATGCCAAGCAAACCATTCATCTATCAATATAGAACCCATTATGTTACCATTTAGAAGGAGAATGAAAAATAAAAAAGGAGGTTCTATTTCATTTTGATCATTTAGCGACTGACACTACAACTAATGACTTCCATATGTATGTTATGAGCAAATGAGATTAACTAAATTTCCATTCTTTTATTTTCATCCAAAAATAAAGTAGTACACTTTCCAAATCATACCATTTAGCAATGCCACGCAAACCATTCATTTATCAATATAGAACCCACTATGTTGTCATTTAGAAGGAGAATAAAAAATCAAAAAGGAGGTTCTATTTCATTTTGATCCTTTAGCCACTTACACTACAACTACCATTACAACTTGTTCACATGTAACTTTCAATTCCACATAACAAAGTATACTTTACAAGGATCACAACGTTTTCTCCATCAATCTTACAATATTCCCCAAATATACAATTTAGATGATTAAACAACTATCTTTTCACATTACATCTCCCTTTTCCTTTTAAGGGGTAACAAGTTTATCAATCAACTAACCATAAGGATGAAGGTAGCTACAAAGTTGAAGTTTATGTCTTCACAAGATGTCCAAGAACACACAATGAAAGCCAAACGACGCTCTCCACACAACCATATCCATTGGAGAAGGGTATCTCTCCTACAATGGCCCTTGAGCCCCAACAAACAAACAATGTACGAACAAACAACCCCCTTGAGCAACACAAATGGTCTACCTCCATAAGACCCAAACACAAGCACAAAACACATAATTTCATGCAACAAAAACAAGAACAAATTTTTGTAAACCAAACCAAGTGGGAGGAGGAATGTGGATTAGTTTCCTTATATCGCCAACTGGGTAGAGGGATTAGGCCTTAAACCTCTAAGTTACCAAGTCTCCTGATACCTTCATTACACCATATGCCTCCTCAAAACTCCCCTTTACCCTCCACCAAAGGCCAACTCCTATTTACCCCAACTCCCTCCAATAAGATATCACAATATCACATTCACATTCACAACATTCCTAAAAACCATTTTTCTCCACCAAAACTAATCCCACACACTCCCCTCCAACACCCAAATCGATAGGCTCTCTACCCATCCAAACTCATTTCAATAAAACAAAGAAGAAACTTTTTTAAAAAGTGAAAATGATCAAAACAACCAAGGTACAGAAATCAACCAAGCACACCATTATCATCATGCAAGATAAATAAAAATAATGTAAAACAATGGTTTCAAAACCTTACCTCAAATTCATAGCTCTAACCTTCCTTTGCTCCAAACTTATCTCTCTCTCAAGCTTCTCCAAGCACAAGAAAACTTACCAATATAGAGCAAGCATAAACTAGCCAACCCCCAAATAATAAACACAACACTTATTTATATAATAAGTGTCCCCCCAAATAATAAACACAACACTTAGAGCAAGCATAACCGTCCCCCCTTAGGATGGTTAGTTGGCTCCACAAGCATGCCAACTAAGAGTACCTTCTCCACCTCACCCAAGGTACACTCATTTTCCCTATGCACATTTACTTTCTCCCAAGATTTAGTCAAAATACCATTATTTCTCAAATCTAGGACACACATAAAATTCCGAAAGGAAAAATAAATGACTTAAGAAGAGGAACAAGAAATTCATCACCTTTCACATCTCTCACCCAAAACTCACATCAATAATCAAAGCAAAATATCCACCTAACAAATAAATTCAACCAAGAAATGAAAGTGCATTTAAACCTTATGAAAAAAATCACAAAAATGAGTCAAAATTCATAAATAAACCTACAAAATTACTCCACCTATGATAGGTTATGGGTATGCGCTCTTTTAAAGTTTTAAGGACAAGGTTAGATGATAAGATGGTGACCCAAAAATTCACTCCAAGACCGAATCCATCCCTCCATTACTTTTTGAAATTTTGGAACTCATTAATTTGTTCCCATCTACCAAGAGGATCATAGAGAATTACAAAAATCACATGATGAGAGTGAAAAATTTACCAAATTTCTAAATTAAATAGAATCAAGGGTACACAACCAAAAGGAGTCTCAATCATAGGTATGCCAAAATAAATCAAACAACTATAAAAATTACAAGGTCATAGTCACTTTTATAATCCACACTCTATGTTGCTCAAGGTGGCCAAGGGGTCTTAACCTGAACATTCTTCACCTATTGGTCCCTTTGTCCCTATGTCTTCTTTATATATATATATATATATATATATATATATATATATATTCATGTACAATGTTACACACTAACACACATAAAATATGTCCAAAATATTTCCAAAACATACATTCTCATATACTATGAGCATCATAACCAAGATACACCAATATCAATCATCAATCATCATTATTAGCATAATTACATGTAACACAAGAAATTTGAAAATAGATGTGTTAGTAAATCATTCCATCATTTAAATTTTTCACAAAATAATAACGTTAGGACATTTTCACAACTATCAAAAAATTACATGATCAATATAAACACAGTAATACTATAATCATGCATCACAAGGTTAGAACCATCTATGCATACAATATATACATACATTTAAACATCAACACCATCTAATTGAGTTTATTATGTCATGATAATATAAATAGTGTCTCAATATCAAAATATCATTATCAAAATCCCCTATCCGTGTGTCCAATGAAATAGATGAAAAGTTCAGAACAACTAATCGAATATCATAAAAATGGTCTAATGGAAGTGGGCATTACATTCCCCTCCCCTTAAACATAACTTCTTCCTGGAAGTCATGAGAAGATAGGTCCAAAAGTGTCGCAAACAATTTAGTTCAAAAGGGGGATGATCATATGAGCTCATATTGATATTCTAGTGTACTAATCCTCTCAAGATATCCACCCACCATAGGTTAGGGTTTATACTGAAGAGTTCTATGGTTCCGACCCTCGTGGGGCAGATATTGGTCATTTTGGGCACATCCGCTCATGGAATCCTCTGGTCCTACAATTTGGGAAATGTTGAAGATCATGCACTCTACCTGAATCTTCCCTTAAGCCAATATCATCAAGACCTACGTACTCCAACCTTGCAAGCTCTCTAGATTGGATTTTCTGAAGATTTTGTGATAAGGCAAATTGTTCCTCCTCAAAGGATTGACCAACATGGCTATGAAAATCATGGTTCCCTTAACTCAATTGAGTATGTCCATGTGTCCTCTGTTGGACCATTTAGTGGTCATGGTGTACCTGATGCACACAATGGTGATGGTGACATGACTGGGAAGTAGTGTGACTGGGACTATGTTGAGATGCATTCATAAATCTGGTTTGTCTCGGGTAGAATACTTTGTGCTCTATTCTAGCACAATGAGATATTCGGGACTGTAGCTCTTCTCATTTTCCTCATATGTCCCATGCATGTCTCGAACTACTTACAGGAGTTGAGCGTTGATCACTACTTGGTCCTCCAGAATCTCGGGCATCCTGCGTTGGGTGTTGTGCCCTATGCTCTCCATGTTCCCTTCTCATGGCATCCTACAGAATTAATTGAGAACCAATTAGTTGAGGATTATTAAATCATTATCTGAGACATTCAAAGTCTGAAATTTGAATCCATTACTAATTAGGATGTCCTGGAGGAAGTATCTAGTTATATTCTAATTACCTATAACCATATTTTTCTATTAACAAGGCCACCATGCTCAACTCACATGCAAAGGTAGAGAAGGATCAATTTACTAATTTATGTGAATATTTGCAGTTCTTCTCCACTCAGATCTTTCTTTCTTTTCTTTTTTTTACTTGTTAGGGTTCCTAGTGCTTAGGTACACTTAAGTGGTTGAGTTACTTTATTGAATAACTTCTTGTTGTCCCCACTTATGAGATATTTCCTTCATTAATCGTAATTATAACTTTAACTTATCATTTGTTTACTAAGTTTTTATATCTCCATACTAGATATCCTTCTTATACCTATACTTAGCTTATTTACAAAATGGGTTTAAACTTGCTTAGATATATCACATTCATTTGTTACTGTTAAAACCCATTATTTTCCCCATTGAAACCTCTAATTCATTGATGTTTACTTGTTTTATCTAGATTACTATTAATTGGGGTTTAAATTCATGTACTACCCTTTCATTTTGTCCTATCATTCTAAGTGTGGTATTTCTTACCACTCTTTAACCATTATTTAGTTCAAGTTTTAACTTATTATCACTTGTTCATGGATATAAAGTATAATCTCCTTCTTAGACTTTAATGTTATCAAGACTCTTACCCTTACTTTCCTTTATTATTAAACCATTTGGGGCTATTTAGGTAGTTTCCTCTTTGTTTTCAAATTCATATTCTAAGTCTCATTATTTATCGTTACCTCTCAAAATTCCTGGCTTAAAACTAAGTTGTTAAACACCCAAAATTTTATGCAGCTCCTTGTTAGGGCTTATTATTAGATTTCATGTTTATTCCCCTTTTCTTTACAACTTACATTAATCCTAAATTAAGTTATTATTACTTTTAAAACTCCTCTTATAACATTGTACAACATTTGACCCTCATTTTAGACTATGTTTACATGTTGTGGAGCTCACTCCTTACTTAACTCATTTATTACCCTACTCTAAACATTTCATCTCTTCAATTTTTTTAAACACTATTCCATTCGTATCCACTATTATGTTCCCCATACATGAGCAAAAAACATTATTATGTATACTTATTTATATGTCTCAAAGGTTCATTTACAACCATTTTCCTTCTTGTTGTTTCCCAAGTTACGGACATCTTGTTGATTTGTTAAAAAAATATACAATTTTTGGGCTATTTTGTTTACGCCAATGTTTGATTGTTTCCCTAATAATTTCAATCATTTCTTAGCTTATAATTTTCTCGATTCTACTAGTTTTTCCCTCTAATTTAGGATTTTTTAGGTGTATAGAATAAGTGATTCCACTTAGATTCCCAAACATATGCAAATAAGGCTCTAATTGTGACCAATTTCCACTCCTATAGGTGTCATAACATATTTTCAAAACTAAAACAAAACTATATCACAATCATGGTTTAGAACACCGTATTGATACGAATAACTGGGTCATTTCATATTTCCAAAAATGTTGTAACAACGGTTTACAAGATTGCACAAACATTTATTTGTTGAACTATCCCAACTGTCCTAGAGGTCTGAGAATTATAAACCTATGCTCTAATACCAAGTTTCATGCCCTAAATTTTTTTACCCAAAGCGAGGCAATTTTTTTGTTTCGTTTATGATACGATACTAGAACAATTCATTTCTTACTTTTCACTTCATTGTGACATTGAATGGGTTACATCTCAATTACTTTGCATGTCATTGCAATACGAAAGGGGATTGTATCTCGACTTGCACAAGGGCCCAAGTTAATCTTCTCTGTATCATTCCAATTTTATCATGTCTCTAAAGAGACACACACTAAGGTTAGCATGTTGTGGCATTTCAAAATGTCATGGGATTTTAATACAGTACCCTATATTATGTACAATATTATATTATATTTCTTAGACAATATTACATATGATATTCTATACTTATATATATATATATATAATATATATATATATATATGTATGTATATATATATAGATATATATATATATATCTATATATGTATGCTCTATATATCTATGTCTGTCTCTCATATTCTCTCTCTCTCTGATCTCTCTCTGTCTCTCTATCTCTATCTGTCTGTCTCTCTCTCTATCTATCTCTACAGATCTCTCTCTCTCTCTCTCTCTCTCTCTCGTCTCTCCGCTCTCTCTCTCTCTCCTCTCTCTCTGTCTCTGTTGTGTTGTGTCTCTCTCTCTCTCTCTCTCTCTCCTCTCTCTCTCCCCCCGCCCCCCCCCCCTCTCTCTCTCTCCTCTCTCTCTCATCATGTCTCATCTCTCTCTGTCTCTGTCTCTCTCAACATCTCCTCTCTCTCTCTCTTCTCCTCTCTCATGTCTCCTCTCTCTCTGTCTTCCCCCCCTCTCCCTCCTCCTATATCTCTATCTCTCTCTTACCTCATTATATATCTCATCTCTCTCTCTCTTCTCCTCCCTCCATATCTCTCTCCCCTCCCTCTCTCCCCTCCCTCTCTCTCCCCTCCCTCTCTTCTCTCCTCTACCATCTGTCTCTCTCTCTCTCCCTCTTCCTCTCTCTCCTCTGTCTCTCTCTCTCTCTCTTTCTCATTATGTATGTCTCGTCTCGCTGTCTCTATCTGTATGTATGTATTCTATCTGTAAGTGTATGTATGTATAGTATGTATGTAGTATATATCTTTATGTACCATACATTATTTATTATATTTGACACATTATATAAAATAGAATTATACTGCCATATTAGCACATACAAAACTAATCCATGTAGCCTACCTTGTAACATAGGTTACGTTAATGGTATGCTTACTAATTCACAATAGATTATATAATAATAGGAGTTGTTAGCCTATTATTTTCCATACTTATATCCTACTATTTGTAAATTATAATTTTATTACACGAATTAACACTTACATTACAAAACTAATATATATGTATAATCTTTATATTGTATTATTATTATCACCTATTTCCTACCCTAATTTATTTACATGGGTGGCTTTTAATCAATATTATGTAATAATTATTACTTATATTATGTCGTTAAATTGAGTAGGGTTATATTATTGAAGTTGCAAAATATCTTGTTTGTTATATTATGCCCATCATACTAATATTATATTCTATGTGAAAAGGATATTATATGCAATATAATATTACCAATACTACAATTTAATAACGTTAGATGTTGTAATCATAACATGTTCAAAATAGTATCAGAACATACAAAATATCCAATAACAACCTTTATAACCATTATTCCCTTTTATAATACTATTATATTATATACATATAGTAATATTATACATGTTATAAAAACTCTTAACACTCACTTACAACAATTATAAGCCAATATAAGGAAAGCGCTATAACATTAATTCATTATAGGTGTGTGTTGTATCACTTGTTAAAATTATTAGAAATATCTAATTTTGGACATTATAGTGTATTATAGATATCATCATAAGGGTATTATTTACAATACTATCATAATCACTATATTCAATATAATAGCTATATAATATTATATTGTATATAGTATTCACTACTCATATCTTGCCGTGTGTGTGTGTGTGTGTGTGTGTGTGTGTGTGTGTGTGTGTGTGTGTGTGTGTGTGTGTGTGTGTGTGTGTGTAGAAATATCTAATTTTGGACATTATAACATATAATAGATATCATCATAAGGGTATTATTTACAATACTATCATAATCACTATATTCAATATAATAGCTATATAATATTATATTGTATAGAGTATACATTACTCATATCTTGCCATATTTTGTGTGTGTGTGTGTACATATGTATATGTATATGTATGTATATGATGACTCATTATACTTTGTATACTATATTTCCTTATTAGGTTGTGTACTATGATATTATATCATATTTCATACAACCAAAATTATTATACATACTTCTTTTAAAGATAACTTTCAATTATATTATACTTTATACTTAACATTTTATTACACTCTATAAATAGTATATATTATATAAAATAGTATTGGGTATACACAATATAGGTATATATGATATATGGTAATATAACGTATCATACCTTATATTATAGATATATATGTATCTAAACCTCTCATTTACTACATATTAAAACACATCCAAATCTCCCATCCACCTACCAAGCATATATACGAATAGAGTAATTTCTCACTTCCAATAGAAATAAAATTAGCATATTATTACTGCTAAGTAAGGCAACTCGTTTGTGCACATTGCATTGGTATTGGGATCTTTCACTACAAGGAAACCTCACCCACACCTTGTATGTCTTTATATCAATATTTCCTTAATATGTCAATGGAAGTTTTTGGTTTGTAGGTTATAAATATTTTAGATTTATCCTCATCTTATACGCAATTATCAATATTTTTTTAATAAGACAAGTTTAATGGAATTCTTTTAGGGCTTGGAGAGCTAGGACTCGTTTTAAATTTGTTTTAAAGGCATTTGATAAAGATATTCCATAGACTGATAAGATTCCAGTTGAAGATGTTATATGAGTCGTACATTTTTAATAGTATCGTACCTACTTTTGTTTCTCCATGAATTTAGCAGCAAAAAAAAGTTGAGTGGGAAAATAGACCCATGTTAGAAAACCCACCAACCTGGTTAAGTGCGCTTCATAGCTCAAAGTAGCACCATGGATGGGACATGCCTATACTGCCTTTCAAACCTCTTGCTCAATAATACAAGCACTTTATTTGATAACCAGAGGCGCTAACCCCCAAGAAAATGTGTAAACTTAGTAGTAGATGAATAGTTGCAGTGAGAGCAGAAATCGAAGCTCTGTACTCTCATAATTAAATAAACATAATGTCACAGGTGGGGAAAATGTGCTAAATGGAGCTTTGTTAATTACCGTCCCAAAATTAGTGTCATATGGGTTAAATCGTCCTACACATAGAGACAATATAAACCCTATTATCTCCTCTTTTACTATATATAAGTTGACTTATCTAAGGCTATATCAGATTCCGAAGTGGGTTCGAATGTCTCTGAAAGAAACTACTGTCTGTTGTTGTTTTGTTTGAGGATTAGGAGGTGCTTTATTTGGGCGCAATATTTATCCGTATAGATTTTTCCTCTTCTACTTCTGAGCACCTGCGCCACGTGCACTATAACCTTTCCAGCACCATTCACGCGTTAGACGACGGCTACCACTTCAATTCCTTCATGCTCTTTATCTTTTATTTCAGGAAATTTACCTTCCCACTTATTTCTCTGCAAGATTTGTCTCTTTCACTCTTCTGTGTGAACCCTTTGTTGATCAACTCTCATCCCAAATTTCTCCTTTTTATATATTAACTTTCTTCTTTATTATTATTATTATTTATTCATACACACACATATACATATATTTGTGTGTGTATCATTTCTTAATATGATAAATACATATAAATAGGTATGATAATATATATTAATATATTTTATTTCAAGTAATATAATAATTATATATTGTTTCTTAATATAATACATATATTTTTGTTATAAATAATATTAATTCAACAACTAGAATTATTCTATTTTATGATAATAAGCTATCCATAATTATATATAGATAAATAATATTTATTATATATTATATAATTTACATACATGTGAGATATTTTATTAATATACCCATATTATTTATTAATAGGTGGTTTATCCAATACAACTTGTGTATTAGATGGCTACATATAATTATATTATATGTGTATTGTTATCAACAAAATTAGCACCTTAGGATTTTTTCGTTATAGATCCCTAATTTTTACTAACATGGGGTTGTCTCCAAGTTATGGGACTTGCATCTTGAGACAGATCTCTAGAGAAGATCAGCTTCCTCTACCTAAATTTGATGCTAACACTGCTCCCAAAAAGGAAATGCAGCTAAATAATCCTACACTGACAATTCCAAGGGATCAAGGAGAGAGAAAATGGTTAAAAATATGCATGGAAATGAAAACCTACGCTAAATGATGGTGATATCACCATAAAGAGGGCGAGGACACTCTAATGAGGGAGAAGGGAGAAGGAAATTGAGAAGGGAGAGGCCATACATAAGTGACACAGACCCAAACAACATTTCACATCTATTCTTGCATGACACACCAAAATGAACTTGTAATGGAGAAATACATAAACAACACAATGCAATAAGGAAAAGAGAGGAAAGGTTGCAGATAAACATGGGTCATGGTTGAGAAAACACCTCAAAACAAGCTTTATTGCAATAAAAGTATGCACGGACCGTTACAGTTGTAGAGGAAGGCACAATAACACATTTTCAAGCCCAAAATGAAGGTTTGATGGCTCACACCTTCTTAGGAACCATTTTTACATAGTTCCCTTATAGTTTAGAATGTCCCTCCTTCAAAATGAAGGATTTTTTACAATATATAAATCAAGGAAGACAGAGAAGAGGGAGAAAAAGAAGGGTATGTATTTTTCAACTTTCAACCACCAAAAATCTATATTAAATACTCTTGCAATGAACGTAGGCACCCTACAAGGCCATTCTTATGTCCATTTTGTCTTGTAGAAGAAGATGGAATCCATACTTCATCAATTTTGGTGGTTGAGAGTGAGATTTTACCGTTTACATGCTCATGACTATCCTTTCTCCCTCTAAAGGCATGTTTTCCATTTTGACCCACCAAACATCATGAATTTTTTACCTTCTTAATGCCAACATGAACATCTGAATGAGATCTTTCCAACGAGACCAAATTTATTGAGTTTGAATCTCTAGAGCGAACATTATGGCCATTTGAATATTTACATGTCATAGAGCACAAGAAGGTGACACGTGGTAGCGTTTGATTGCCTCAGGGATTGCCTCTATCTACTTATTACTTGATTTTCCTTTACCACATGTTGGTATCTAGTTGGTTGCGGGGTCAGGCTTTACCTCTTTATCAAGTATGTTCACTGCGAAGTGTAAGCCAATAAGAAATCTCAACATACCTTCGTAATGTCATATTTTTCTTTTACTTGTACTGGCCACCGTGAAACATGAGCTAATAGGAAAGCCCGACACTCCTTGCAATTTCAAAATGTTTATATCTCCTTCTAACTGTTGTGAAACATGAGCCAATGAGAAAGCTCCACGTATGTTCACCTTTCATTGGTTGCACCTTCACATCACAACTTCCATATGGGAAAACTTAAAATCATTGAATCCATATAAATGCAACCATGTATAGTGCCTTGGCTGCCCTTGACCTCCCAGACCCAAAGCCTTATGAAACTTGGTTTATTCCACGAACTTGAATTCTACATAATACATCTACCTTAAAGACTGTTGGAATGCCGACACGTGTCCACCGCTTTGACCGTTGATCTTCTGCCATCTTTCATTTTTGACCTTCGCCATGTGTCCCTATTACCTCACTGAATTTTCCTGCCCCGCCGCGAACCTAAAATCCTACCCAACATAATTAATTTCATGGACTTGAGGTCAGTGGAATGCTTGGACAGTGAGGAGTGCCAGAATCTTGCCATGTGGCCTATTTTTTGATGCTTGGCATTGAAATTGATGGCCAAATGAATGTCACACAGAATTTTAAATATAACTCGCTAATGAATTAGCTAAGCCACATGCGGGTTTTTTAAATGCCAACAGCTAGTGCTTTGGAGAGGTGTAATTTGACGGCTATTTAAATGTATTTTTCCATTAAAAATGACTAAGTCCATTTTTAAGCTTGTTAAAGCCAAAATAACCCTGGGAGTATTTTGGGATAAAATTTTTGCAAACTCACGGGGTAATATTCCTTCTAGATTACACCAATATCCTTTTGCAATTCATTGGGGATGGAGTCAAGCTTGAAAACTTGAATAACTAATATGAACTTGAATTTTTCTTACCCATGCGTCATATGAAACAAAAAATGAACTTAGCACGATCTGTGGAGCTTTGAATGATCTATGAAACTACTCCAACTATATGATTCCACCATGAAACCTTCTCTACCTTACAAAATGAACTGTGCAAACAACAACAAAATTCCACAAAAACTATGTACAAAATGGGAAATCATGCATGGTCTAAGTGGAAACATGCGGAGTGTGCACAAGAACTTCTGTTATCACCGAATCACAGCACCCCTGTGCATGTATTTGAACTCACAGTGTGATTGGATAACATGGGTACTATCTCCAAGTTGTGGGACTTGCTACTTGAGACAGACCTCCAGAGAAAGCTGGTTCTTGCTCCTAAATTACCTGCCACAATCTACTCTAATGCAGGATAAGCTAACTGTTTTAATCTAAATTTCCAAGGGACCAGAGAAAGAGAATACATAAAATGAAAGCCTACACTAAAGCGGTGATACACCAGAAAAGGAGGATGGGAGAGTAGTCTCCAAATGTGTGAAATACAGAGGCAAAGTGCACACTAGAAGAGGTGATGACAGTTCTCCATAATCTAGCAAAATGCATTCACAGTAATATTTCAAGCACACACAATGATAATGAATTCCTGCAAGAACATAATAATAGACACAATATTCTTGTAGAAAGATAAAAGGGGCAAGAAGAATGCAAGAAAACACAGTAGGGGAAGATACATCCACAAACTTGTATTTTATTGCTTCCCGGTATGCACAGTTCAGTCTATTACAAGATAAGGGCCTGGATCACCATGCAAGGAGTCCACTACAAGGGCCTGCAACACACTGGCTTCACAAAGCAATTTTGACAGAGCTTTGCTACCCAAAAACTCTCCTCTTTACAATGAGCCCAACACTCCAATTTATAGAAAAAATAAGGAGAAGAGAAAGGAAAATGGAAATCCCGAAATCTGTCCTTCAACCACCTGTAAGAGGCATTAAATTGAGTGGAATGGTTATACATTACTTGAAAAAGGCTCCCCATACTATCCCATGTGCTACAGCAGAGAAGGAATGATGACCATGCCTCTTAATTGCACTCCCAGCTACCAAATAAAACACTGTTCTGAACCCGGCCACGTTTTCTTAAAAAACTCAATCAATTTCTGATAAAATATAGAATTTATTGATTGTTTTGCATCGGACTCGGAACCACGATTCCAACGGTACCAATTTTGTGCGATTTCGTTGAGAAATGCAAAAGTTATGGCCTTCTGAGTGCGGGCAGCTGTTTTGGGCTTGACAGGCGTTTTCTGTCATCTGACGGGAAAGAGCATTCACTGACTGGATCCGAACACGTTTCCTTAATTTAAATATATCTACCCTTATTAAAATTAAGAAATCCAGTTTTTGTGGCGTAGAGGACGTCGTGCTCGTTCCAGAAAGTCTAATTTTATCAAAATCGGAGCTCGGAGTCAAAAGTTATGGCCGTTTGAAGTTTCCGGACCAAACGTTGACTTTTCCTCCTGTGACACGTGTCATGATTTGATTGGCTCTCATCTCCTTTGGATTTTCGCGTCCCACGCATCCCTTTGTCCCATTTGGTACAGTGCTCTTTGTGCTGATTTCGGGCGAACCGGCCGGTTCGCGCCTTTTCAGCCCGCTCGTCCCATTTGCTTTTGGACTGTTTGTTCCCATTTCGCCCGGTTCGGGTATTTTTGTTCCACTTGGCCCACTTTGTTTTGGACTGCCTTGACTGATTTCGGCCGATTCGCGCCTTTTCGGCCCGCTCGTTCTGGGACAAAAGTTCTCATTTCGGCCGATTCGGCCGGTTCGCGTACTTTTGGCCCGCGCGTCCCAGACTGTTTCAGGCTGCCTTGACTGATTTCGCCCGGTTCGGCCTGTTCGCGTCTTTTTGTCCCGCTTGTCCCAAAGGCGACCCTCTTAGCAGTTAGCCAATTTTCTCTTTTCGGTCAGTTCGGATTTCCGCGTCCCGCGCGTCCTTTTGGCCCGGATGTCCCAATTGCTTTCGGACCGTCTGTGCTCATTTCGGCCGAACCGCGCCTTTTGGTCCCACTTATCCCGAATGCTTCTAGGACTAGGACTTAGCCATTTTTCGTGATTTTTTCTGGCCCGAGCCTTGAGGGTGAATTTTGGATAACAACTTCTTTTGCTGAAAACAAACATACCTATCCTACTCTAAGCAAATAGAAAGGGAGCTAAATGAAACCTACAACAGGAAGGGAGAATAGCTTACCTTCCTCACAAATTTAGACCATGTAACTGATTTGATGTTGAATATGGTCTTCAACAAGAGTGAAAAACTGAATTAAATTTGGTTCTCCACCCTTCCCAAAGTATCAACAACAAATGAAATGAATGCCCCTTTTAGTTTCATTATGTTTAGTTGGAGGCATTGTAGTTGACCTTTGGTGCATTTAAGTTCATCCTCATGCTCTGAAATGATCATTACCGGTGGCAACTCCCTCTTTGGCTCTAAACTAGCCAAATACCTAATTAGGAAAGCGCTAGTCCTTGAATTTTTTCCATATTTTTTGAATTCAAATCCAAGAATGGAGTTAGTAGGCACATTTTCTTTATCATTATAGATGATTTCAAGCTGGTTTAAACCTTGTTCTACTTCGGTAAACGAATCTTTCTCTTCCATGATGATTGATTTGGAAATGGTGTCATCATCTTCCTCTTCATTCTCAAGCATGGATTCTAAAAGATCAAACTCCTTCATTTCGTCCTCCTCATGATGACTGATCTAGGAAACAGACTCTAAACTGGTAATCTCCTCCATGGCTGATTTTTGGGAGTTTTTTGTAGCAAGAGTCTCTTTATATTGGAAGAAAGATGGTGAAAATGTAAAAGCAATGAGTTTAATGGGTTCTTCTTCACCAATGCAATATTCAAAATCTAATAAGAAACCATCCTCTTCATTGTCAATATCTGTAAAAAACTCCCCTTGGATCTCAGCTTCCTTATGATCCTCTTCATTTGAAGTTGATTCCTCCTCCTCTTATGATTTTGCAAACTTTGATGAATCAATAATCTCTTTGAATATGGTGTCAACATGAACACTACACTTAGAACATATATATTGTTGATCATCTTCTTCTTGTGCTTTCTCTTATGCAAAATCATCCTCCACATTTTGTTCTTCAAATCCAACCTCTATTGAAGGCATAACTAGTTGTGGCATCTTATTGGAATCAAACTTTACAACCCAATAATTCAAATTTCTCACAAGTTCTTCTTTATTGGGTTCTTCAAATTGCTGCCCTCCTTGACTGATTTTTTGATTATTTTCTTCCCAAAATGGATTTTTGAATGCAAAAGGAAGGGTTGGTTGTGACAAGATTTGTTGATACTCTTACTTTAATGATATTATATCTTTCAATCCATGGTGATGTCCATGGTTGTTTACAAAAAAGGGAACAGTGGGAGTTTCTTTCAGCACGTACTTAATAACAAAATGAATTGAATAATAACTGACTGTAGTTATAAAATGTAATGCATGGAAAGAAAAGAATATTAAAGACAAAATCTAAAGGTTTTTAATACATTTTAATGTTGAAATGGTAAATACATCAAGATAAAAGAAAATAAATAAATTTAAATCTCCCTTTTTGTTGGGTAGGATTGGCCCATACCCCTTCCCTTCGATCAAGTTCAATAACTAAATTCACACAACAGAAGTTTCCCATTTATCTGCAATCTTTAGAATTAAAAGCGTATTATTTTACAATGAATCAACTAACTGAATTGAACCCCTAAATCTAAATACATTATCTTTTTATACTAGAGTAATCTTATTCCCTCTAGGAGATAACTAGCTTATTCGTAATAACTAACATCTACTAAACTAGTTGTTGAATAAAAAAATGACTATCGATTTTAAGGAATACAGTTGTGGAAGTAGTCTTTGAATTCTTTGAAATAGAATTAATATTGCTAACTACAAAGGAGGTCCATGATTGACTCCTTTGAGAGATTCCATCGGTACTAGAAGATTCTTCATATCTTCGATTGATTGTAGAGAATCATGGTGATAATAAATCCTTAGATGTTGGCCACATCATGTCTCCCAGAAACTAACGTGAATGAACTTCAAAATATGCATGAATGTATGTTAAGGTAGTGGCATGCATTTTATTCTCGTGTTGTTGGTCTTTCAACTATATCATTAGAGTCTGAGCTATCTATCTTCATGTGTTAATCCTTTATTTCAAGGAATTTGGAGTTGATGACCTAGGCGAGCTCGGCATTGTATTGTGAGTCCTGCACTAAATGAAAATGTGATTCCTGTGGCATAAGGAGAGTCATACGTCGTTGCACCAATTGATTCCTATGCTAGTGCATTTTTACTCATGTGATAACTCAACATATGCCTTTCCAAATGTATTGTTAATGCTCATAAAAAGATCAATTGAAGCCATTTTTTAGGAAGTAATAACAAGATAAAAATAACAAGCATATGCACAATAATTCCTTCAAAAACATAGTAAATTATTAATCATAAACATTCAACATTATACATCGTGCAATATGATATCAAAATAATATGGGGCTTCATATGGTTTAAACATAAAAATGGGGGTTGATCAGGTTTGGTCTCAAACTGATTTTGAAATGGTTGTAATGAAGGGGAAGGTGTATAATATTCTTGTGGAGGAGGGGAAATGGAAGGAGAAGCCTTTAGGAAGCTATGGATTTTAACCTTGAGCTTAGGTGGTTAATAAGGATTGGCCATTGGATACTGATAAGGAAGGTAAGTGGGAACATCCCATTGACAAGGTTCCTCAACCTTAGGTTGATCAGCCTCTAATGCTTGCAAATATGAAATAAACTCAACCATTTGAGTGAAATACTCACTCATTACCTCAAGCCTTTGTTTTTGGATAAAACAACTAGATATAGGACCTCCCCATGGACAGGGCTACCTAAAACCAGGTTATTTAGCATGAAATATTTTTAGTTGCCCCTTGACAACCTATAATATCTACTCCATTCTTTGAATTATGCCTTCAAAATCTTCTTCGGGTGTAGAATGGCCTCCTAAATCTACATACTCATAAGAACATGCATGTTCCATCTGATTTTCATAGTAAATCTAATTTGGAGGTGTGTAAAAATTGTTTGAAGATGGATTTTGGAAGGTTAGAGGTGGATTTGAATGGTAGTGATTTTGAAGGTGTGGAATCCTTTGAGGAAATGAAGTCTTGATTGCAAAACTTCATGGGAAAGAGAGATAAAATGATGGGATGAAGGGAATGGTCAACTAGATGAGAATATGGGTTTGTTAGACAAGTGGAGTCGCCAGATATGCTTGAAAATGCCTCCATAGGCTGAAATCTCACTAAGAGCACATCAAACTTGGTGAAATTAAGATGTAAATCTCTTCAAACTTTTCCCACCGAGCGTGCCAAAAATATTATAACAGAAAAGTATCACGCTAGGATTTTCTCATTACAGATCCCTACATTTTTCTAACATGGGATTGTCTCCAAGTTATGGGACTTGCATCTTGAGACAAACCTCCAGAGAAGGCTGGATTCCTCTATCTAAATCTAATGATAACACTACTCCTAAAAAGGAAATTCACCTAATTAATCCTAAACTAAAAATTCCAAGGGACCGGGGAGAGAGAAAAGGGTTAGAAATATGCATGGAAATTAAATCCTAAGCTAAAATATGGTGATAGCACTAGAAATAGGGAGGGGACACTCTAATGAGGGAGAAGGGAGAGGCTAGACATAAGTCTCACAGACTCAAACTGCATTTCACATCTATTCTCACATGAAACACAAATAAAATGAATTTGCAAAGGATAAATACATGCACAACACAATGCAATAAGTAAAAGAGAGGCAAGGTTGTAGATAAACATGAGTCAGGGTTCATAAAACACCACAAAAAAATCTTTACTACCATAAAAATATGCACAGACCATTACATTTGTAGAGCAAGGCACAAGAACACATTGCCAATCCCAAATTGAAGGTTTGATGGCTCACAGCTTCTTAGGAAACATTTTTACATATTTCCTTTACATTTTAGAATGTCCCTCCTTCAAAATGAAATATTTTTACAATATATAAATCAAGGAAGACAAAGAAGAGGGAGAAAAAGAAGGGCATGGATTTTTCAACTTTCAACCACCACCAATCTATATTGAATTCTCCTACAAGGTACATGGGTGCCCTACAAGGCCATTCATATGTCCATTTTTTCATGCAGAAGGAGATGGAAGCCATACTTTGTCAATTTTGGTGGTTGAGAGTGATATTTGACCATTTACATGCTCAGGATTCTCCTTTCTCCCTTTGAATCCATGTTTTCCATTTTTACCCACCAAACATCATAAATTTTTTACCTTCTTGGTACCAACATGAAGAGAAAGACAAAAGCTTTCTAAAGAGACTAATTTTATTGAATTTTAATCTCTAGAGAAAAATTTATGGCCATTTGAATATTTACATGTTGTGGAGCATAGGAACGTGACACGTGGAAAATTTTGATTGGCTCAGGGATTGCCTTTGTCTACGTATTACTTGTATTTCCCTTTCCACGTTTTGGTCACTAGTTGGTTGTGAGGTTGAGAATCCAATAATAAATCTCCACATATCTTCACAGTGTCATACTTTTCTTTTACTTATATTGGCCACCACAAAACATGAGTCAATAGGAAAGCTCCACGCTCCTCACAATGTCATAACTTTGATATCCCCTTCTGACTACTATGAAACATGAGACAATGAGAAATCTCCATGTATTACATGTGTTCGTCTTTCATTGGTTACACCTTTGCATCGCAACTTCCATCTCACCAGACTTAAAACCATTGGCTCTATAGAAATACAGCCACGTATAGTGCCTAGACCACCCTTAACCACCCAGACCCAAAGCCTTATAAAACTCAGTTTATCCCACGAACTTGAGGTCTGTGGAATACATCTTCCTTAAAGAATTTAAAAAAACCAACATGTGTCCACTGCCTTGACCATTGATCTTCTATCATCTATCATCTTTGACCTTCGCCATGTGTCCCTTTGACCTCGCTGAATTTTCATGCCCCACCACAGACTTGGAACCCTATCCAACACAATTAATTCTGTAGAATTGAGGTTCATGGAATGATTTGACCGTAATGAGCGTCAGAATCCTACCACGTGGCTTTTTGTTTGATGTTTGGTGTTGAAATTGATAGCCAAATGAACATAATGCGCCTTTTAAATATAACATGTTAATGAATTAGTTGATCCTCCTGTGGGTTTTTTAAATTTCAAATGCCAGTGCTTTGGAGAGGTTGAATTTCACAACCGTTTAAATGTATTTTTCCCTCAAAATGACTAAGTCCATTTTCAACCTTATTAAATCCAAAATAACCTTGGGGGTATTTTGGGATAACATGTATATAGTTTTAGATTTATATGATTATTATATCTAGTATAAAAAATTTGTATCAAGTATTAGATCCATGGTTTGTAGTGGTTTTAACAAGTATGAAAGGACTTATATTTGCTAAACTATTAAGTGATTTAAGCATCCATTAATTTTCCAAAGTAAAACATATGACACTATCAACCAAGTGAAATATGTCATTTGTAATTACTTCCAAATGTATGTTGTGAGAAAATGAGATTAAGTAAATTTCCATTCGTTTGTTTTCATCAAATAACAAAGTAGTACACTTTCCAAAACATGTATTTTACAAATTCCAAGTAAACCATTCATCTATCAATATACAACCCACTATGTTACCATTTAGAATGAGAACGAAAAATAAAAATGGAGGTTCTATTTCATTTCATTCCTTTAGCCACTTACATTAAAACTATCATTACAACTTGTTCACATGTAAATTTCAATGCAACATAACAAAGTATACTTTACAATGATCAAAAGGATTTCTCCATCAATCTTACAATACTCCCAAGATCTGCAATTTAGATGATTCAACAACTATATTTCCACATTACATCTCCATTTTCAAGGGTAACAAGACTATCAATTCACCAACCATAATGATGAATGTAGATACAAATTTTAATTCTATGTCTTCATAAGATGTCCAAGAACATACAAGGAGATCCAAGTGACGTTATCTACACAACCGTATCCATTGGATAAGGGGAGCTCTACTATAATGGCCCCCTGAGACCCAACAGATGAACATTGCATGAACCAACAACTCCCTTGAGCAACACAAATGGTCTAGCTCCATAAGACCCAAACACAAGCACAAAACACACAAATGCATGCAACAACAACAAGCATAAATATTTTCAAATCAAACCAAGTGGGAGAGGGAGGAGTGTGGATTAGTCTCCTTATAGCTCTAACTGAGTAGGGGGATTAGGCCTTAAACCTCTAAGTTACCAAACCTCCTTATACCTCCACTACACCTAATGCATCCTCAAAACTCCCCTTTTCACTCCACTAAAGGCCAACACCTTTATACCCAAGCTCCCTCCAATAAGATATCACAATATCACATTTACATTCACAAAAATCCTAAAAACCATTTTCCCTCCACCAAACTAATCCCACATCCTCCCCTCCAACACCCAAATCTAAAGGCTCTCTACCCATACAAAATCATTTCAATGCAACAAGAAACTATTGGTACTCAATCCAGTTCCTTGGATCAAACACGTATTTTTTTATTGATTCTCTAAAAATGTAGTTGTTTTATGTGCTTCATATTTCTCCCCGTGCTTCAAAGTTCAGTTTGAGTATCAGAGACTTATTAATTTGTAATAAATTTTGTGCCCTATCAAATTAAGAAAGGATTCAATAGAAATATTGGATAACTGAAGTGAAAATAAAGGTCTTAATGTCATCCAAAAGACTAAAGAGTTTATGGGAAAAAAATCTGATAATTTAAGATATTTTGAGTCTCTTTTCAATGTTAGATCTTCTACTATGAATCTCAAGCATGAAACCCATGACCTTTCCAAGATTTTTTTCTTTGAATGGCACCATGAGAAGTTCTCGGTGACTAGATAATTGATTGATTTATCAAATTATAAAAGCTTCAGACTTGCAAGTGATCGAGATATGTCTACATCTTGTATAGAGGTAAAGAACCTACAATCGACACTAAAATGATTCAAAAATCTAAAGCTACAAGGGCCCAAAAGCATGCAACTCGAACACGAAGTAAAAATCTACGGGATTGGTTGAAAATTTTAGTTAAAATGGACTTATCCATTTTTAAAAAGCATGGGACATTTAGATGGCTGTCAAAATTCCACATCTCAAAGCATTGGTCGTTGGCATTTGAAAACCCACAGGAGACTAAGTTTATAAGCATTGGCAGGATACTTTTAAAAGGTTAAATAGACATTCAAACAACCGTAAAATATATACAGTTCAAATGCCAATAAATCAAAGGACACGTGGAAGCATTCTGGCACTTTCCATAGCCAATGCATCCCGTAGACCTTAAGTCCACGGAATAAGGCAAGTTTCATAAAGGCGTCAGGTCTGAGACAAAGTTGAAGAGTCAATGGTACACATGGAAAAAATCTAGATGGGACAAGCAGAGAAGATCAAAAAAAAAATAGACATGTGTCGCCATTATGGAACTCTTCAATCCATTTGGGTTCCGTCGACTTCAAGTCCACAGAATGGACTGAATTTCATAAATCTTTGGGTCCAGATGGTCTAGCAGGTCAAGGAAGATACATGGAAACATTTTTGTGAAGCCAAAAGTTTCTAAGTCCACTCAATTTTGAAATTATGACATGAAGGTGCAACCAATGAAATGTTAAGGCGTGCCATACGTAGAGATTTTTTATTTGCTCATGTTTCGCAGTTGTCAGTAGATGTTAAAGAAAGAACTGACATTGCAAGAAGTGTGGATATTTTCTATTGGCTCATGTTCAGTGTTTTCCATTGAGCTTATCAGAAATTTAGACACAATGCAGAGGCATGGAATGATCTTATTGGCTAGATCTTTACACTTTGTCAAAAGGGCTATCAAAGGAATTAATTATGAAGGCTAATAATGTAAAGGTGTGTGGATCCATTTCATTTGTTTATGCTTTGCATTCTAATAGGGTCGATAACGAAAAGGTGTGTGAATCCATTTCATTGGTTTATGCTTCACAAAATTGATAAGGTCTTTGTAAATAAAAGTAAAATGTTAGAAGCATGGAGCTTTCCCATTGGCTCATGTTTTGCATGCATCAGTCGAGGTTATCAAACAAACTGACAATGCGAAGAACATGGATATTTTTCATTGTCTCGCGTTTTGCAGTAGCCAGTACAAGTAAGAGATAGTATAAAATGCAAAGAACATGGAGATTTTTCATTGGCTCATGTTTTACAATATCCATTACAAGTAAAATACAGTCAGAATTACAAAACAAATGTGGAGATTTCATTTGCTTGTGTTTTATAGTAGCCAGTACAAGTAAAAGAACAATTTAAGAAGGCGAAGGGACATGGCATTTTCTTATTGGCTCACATTTTTTAAAGGAGATAGCTTGTATTAAAATCCACATAATACACATGGAAAAAGAAAGGTAATGCACACGTAAGTAGAGGTAGTTCCTGAGCCAATCAGAGGTTGTAATGTGTCACTCTCTTGTTCATCCTGACACATTGAACTTCAAATGGCCATAAATTTCGATCCACAACTCCAAATCAAGTAAAATTAGTCTCGTTGAAAAGGTATATTTGAGATATTCAATTTGAAATCTATGATTCAAAAATTTATGGCATTTTTAGGAGAAAATAAGAACATAAAAAGACACAGACACACCTGGAAGTATCAGCTAACTGTTTTTGTTTATCTAGCAGTAAAGGCATGGAATCAATCCTAAAATGCTAACAGAGAATCAAATATTTTTTGGTTAGATAAGTTACATTCCCACTCTAATTAAAAAATATATTTCTTTTTGAACAAGAAGAAGATTTACTTGTTTCGGGGAGGAAATCGGGTTATAAGAAGACATCAAATTTGTATAAATATGGGGGCTTGTCCTCATAATTAAAGGAGATAGTTTTGATATTCTGATAAAAAAGGGGCATATTATTTCTACTTCTGAGATATAATTGTGAATACTACATGTTTCCTTTGTGAAATGCATATAGATTTTGGGTTCCCAAACTTCTATGTCAAGGTGGTTGCATTGTAAAGCCATTGACAGACTTTGAGAAAAAAAATTATGTTCCTTTGTTAAAAAATTCAATATTTGAATGAAATATGTCTACTTTTGAGTTAAATTTATATGTTCTAATTTTCATACATATAATTATTGATTAATGATTCATATTTTCTATTACAATCTTGTGTTTATTGTTTCTCTTTGTCATACCCTGGATTTGTCCTTAATGTTTGTGCTTTGGTCATTAAGTTTGATAATGTGCTGTGAGAATTCCCTCTACAATGTTGGACTTGATTGTGAAATCCTTGCCATAACCATTTTGTGTTGATATTTTTTTTTAGCCTTTGATTGTATATTGGGCGTATGAGAGAAGAAGTAATAAATAATTCACTAGAATGCTTTCATGATCTCTTGTGTTTAGTATTTTAGATATTGAGCTAAAACTTTACATCTATTGGGTATCAATGAATGTAAATACTTATTTGTAGAAATTGTCACTACTTGATCCAGTTTTCTGTACTTTCTAGAATTATAGGATTCTCTAAGTGTTAAATTCTTTGTTACAATGAATGTATTAGTCTATAATTCCCCCTCTGATAATGTGTTGTGAGAATTCCCTCTACAATGTAGGACTTGACTGTAAAATCCTTGCCATAACCATTTTTTGATAATAGATTTTTGTTAGCCTTTAAGTGTATATTTGAGCATATGAGGGAAGAAGTAATAAATACTTCACTAGAATGTTTTCATTATCTCTTGTTAAGGATTTTAGAGATTGAGCTAAAATGTTACATATGTTGGGTATCAATGAATGAAAATATTTATTTGTAGAAACTATCACTACTTGATCTAGTTTCATGTACTTTCCAAGATTTCAGGATTCTCTAAGTGTTAAATTCTTTATTACAATGAATGTCTCAGTCTATAATTCCCCCTCTGTGAAGTTACAATTTCCATAATTGACCCCATCCCCTCATATTAACGTCCATTTATACATTTACCACCTTGTTGCTCTAAATATCACTAAAGGTGTTTTTAGCCTTAATTCTATTTTCAATAGAATGCAAGAGCAACTAAACTTTATCGTCTATAGTAACCTATTTATGGTGCAATAAGCATATGTAATATCTTTTGTGACAACTTGTGAGGGTAAGTATTGTATTCATGGCCATTTTATTCCAGATTGATCCATCACTGAAGCATAGTAAGAGGAAAAAAGAATTCATCTCCCCCTCCACATTCAGGTTACACCTCGGGTCCTCTCACCCTAATTCAAATAAATACCAAAAGTAGTAGGAAAAGGTCATCTCCTTTGTATGTGCCCCTCAATCATCCTAAGGCTTGAACCCAAGGAATGTGTTAAAACCCTCCTTGGCTACAAAATGACATACCAACCTAGTCTACCACCATTCTAATAAATTCCCCCTCCCCCCTTCCCCTTAAAAGAGAATTATTTTCAATCTACCAAGGGGTGCAGCTTTGAGGACCAACAAAAATAACTTTACAAAAGAGGGAAAATGATCAAAACAACCGAGGTAAAGAAATCAACCAAGAACATCGTTATCATCATTCAGGATAAATAATAAATAATGTAAAACAAGGGTTTCAAAACCCTACCTCAAATTCATAGCTCTAAACTTCTTTTGCTCCAAACTTCTCTCTCTCCCAAGTTTCTCCAAGCACAAGAAAAATTCCCAAGATAGAGAAAGAATGAACTAACTAACCCCCAAATACTAAACACGACACTTATTTATAGAATAAATGAGGGGGAAGGGTGACTTGGCTCCACATGGATGCCAAATAGGAGTACCTTCTCCACCTCACCCAAGGTACAATCCTTTCCCCCATGCACATTTAATTTCTTCCAAGATTTAGTCAAAATACTATTACTTCCCAAATCAAGGACACACACAAAATCCCAAAAGGGAAAATAAATGACTTAAGAAGGGGAACATGCAAGCCATCACTTTCTCATGCTTCACCCAAAACTCAAATCAATAATCAAAGTAAAATATCCATCTAAGAATGAAATTCAACCAATAAATGAAAGTGCATTTAAACCTTATGAAAAATCCACAAAAATGAGTCAAATGCATAAATAAACCTACAAAATTACCCCACCTATGATAGGTTATGTGTATGGTCTATTTAAAAGTTGTAAGGACAAGGTTAGATGACAAGATGGTTACCCAAAAAATCACTCCAAGACCAAATCCGCCCCTTCATTGTTTTTTGGGTTTTTGGAACTCATTAATTTGTTCCCACCAACCAAGAGGATCATATAAAATCAAATCAATCACATGAGGAGAGGGGGAAAATTACAAAATTTCCAAATTAAAGAAAATGCAAGGGTGCACAACCAAAAGGGGCCTCAATCATAGGTATGCCAAAATAAATCAAACTATAAAAATTACAAGGTCATAACCACTTTTCTAATCCACACTTTGTGTTTCTTAAGGTGGCCAAGGGGTCTTGGCTCGAACATTTTTCATTTGTTGGTCCCTTAGTCCCCATGTGTGCTTTATATATATATATATATATATATATATATATATATATATATATATATATATATATATATATATATATATCATGTGCATTGTTGTACACTACACTACACACACACACACACACACATCAAATCTATCCAAAATATTTCCAAAACATACATTCGCTTATACTATGAGCATCGCAACTAAGATACACCAATATCAATCATCAATAATCATTATTAGCATTATTACATGTAACATAAGAAATTCGAGCACAATTGTTAGTAAAACATTTCATCATTTAATTTTTTCACAAAATAAGAACACTATGACATTATCACAACCATCAAATAATTGCATAATCAATATAAACACAGTAATACCATAATCTTGCATCACACGGTTAACACCATCCATGCGTAAAATATATACATACATTTAAACATCAACACCATCTCATTTAATTTTTTATGTCATGCTAATATAAATAATGTCTCAATATCAAAGTATCAATATCAAAATCCCCTATCATTGTGTCCAATGAAATAGATGACAAGTTAAGAGCAACTAATATAATATCATAGAAAGGGTCTAAGGGAAGTGGGCATTACAATCTGCTATCACATCCTTGTGAATGATGTCCCATAACAAATAATATAATAAAGTAGGAAATCCATTCGTCCTAAGATATTTATCCCCTTCCAAGTTAAATACAACAAATTTAATTTCTTCCTTAGAGGGAATATTAATAAGGTCTTGAGTTTCCTCTAGGGAGATAACTAAATGGAAGAAATTAAAAATCTAATTCTTCTTAGCAGGACTAGGAAGGGGAGCTTCTGAAAACATTTCCCGGACAACTTTAACTTATTTAGTGATATTTTCCTTCCCCTTCATCCTAGACATGTTCTTTATCACAATTTCCATAACATTATTACTATTTATTTGTATCAAAGCTGAGAGATGGAAAAAAAAAAATGTATTTATATCTCCCTCCTTAAGCCAATTAACTCTATAATTTTTGCTCCAACAAGTTTCTTCCCTATCTTTAATAATATGAAAAGAAAATCTTTTTCTTTGTCTAAAATATTTTGATCTAATCCTTTGTTTTCCATGAAACCTTCAATCGACCTCAAATCTTCTGCTATTTTACTTTTTTGAATGAAGATGTTACTAAAGGAATCTTTATTCTATTTTTTAATATTAGTTTTGACATTCTTCAATTTTCCTACAACCTTGAACATATTGTTTCCTATAATGTCAACATTCAACCATCTTTAATGGTATTGAAAAGCTCAGGGTTTTGCAACCATATTTTTTCATATCTAAAAGGAATACCTTTAAATTCAATATGATCCCCAATAATAAGATGAAAAGGGCTATGATCAGAGATAATCATGGGAAGATAATTCAAAGTTCCACTAAAGGACATCATGCATTGATAATTAACTAGAAAGCTATCTAGTTTCATCTAGATTAAACCTTCTCCCTTTCTACTATTTGACCATGTGAATTTGGAACCTCTAAAGTCAATATCACGTGACCATATTGCATTAATAATTTAGCTAAATCCTTCATACTATCATTGTAATAGATTTGACCCCCTATTTTATCTAAAGGAGAAAGAGGACTAATGAAATATCCTCCTAAAATCCAATCCATCCTTATATGTTGATTTCTAGATCTTAAAATATCTTCCAACATGTCTCTTCTACCAACCATAAAAATGTTAGAAACAATCCACATATGATTAGTGTGAATTTATTTGAAACAAACAACTACATTAAAAGTAGCGGTATCCAAATTTTTCTCCACTAACACATTAGTATTCTAGAGAGTAACTAAGCCCCCTAAGGTACATAGAGACCCAAAGCCTCCACTCTCAGCTATACTTTAAATATTATTCTTCACTTCCCCAAATCTTTCAAGACTCAAATTTTGTTTCTTGGATCATTAAGATATTGGGATTCTCATATTTCCTAAGTCATATCCTCTAATATTCTAGGATATGACTTTCATTTTAAAATTTTTGAAGGTTTAGGAAATATACTTACTTGTAAGGGTTGTTGTGTTCCAAACTCTATTTCATTAGTTATTATTCTCTCCCTTTTTCCTTGTTTGATATATTTCCTTTTTGTAATTTAGGTTTCCAAATGCCTACTTTGCATTGGTTACTTCTAGTTTTCATTTTGATTTGATCTGTCATAATTTCTTTATTTGGTTCAATATGAGATTTAAATGAACAAAACACTACTCATATGAATCTCCTTTCCTTTTCTCTGAAATGGTGATGTAGACCTTGTGCCAAAAGCTTCAATCTCTTCCAACAATGAAGCCCCTACTAATATTGTGTACTCTAATAAGCTATGATCCCCCTCTTTTTTCTCATTTCTAATCAAAGGAGAGAGTTGGGAAATAGAGAATTTGATTGGTGACTCCTCTTTAATCTCTGAATCCTCTCCATTATTGACAACTATAAGGACTTATGTTGGTTCTAGGTTTCATCATTCCTTTATGGAGAGTAATATGTAAAATTTGCAACCTCATAGGATTTGGAGCCCCCTCTCTCTTCTTTTTCTTCCTTTTTTTAGTAGTGTTTTTCCTTAAGCCCCTCCTTGCATTTTCTCAAGTTAAGACCAAATATATTACATTTAAAACAAAATAGTGGACAAGATTTATATTCTATCTTTTGGACCAAAAATCCAAATTTGGATTGTAATAAAATCTCTTAAGGAAGATGGCCTACCATGAGACACATTAACACATAATCTTGCATATAATAATCTTGTGAACTTTATTTTGTAACATGGTCATACACAATCAAGGAAATTATAACTTTCACTATTTTAGAGATTACTTCTTCCTCCCAAAATTCCAAAGGAATCCCTAGAAGCCTTACCCAGCTCAGAGATTAATCAAGACAATTCAAATATGGGTTTAATACTAAATTCCATTTTTTAATAAAGTGATTATATTTTCCCATGAACCATGGACCACTTAGAAGGATTCTAGCACCATATTCCTTATTAATCATCTTGATGATGAAAAACTTGTTAACAAAAGATGAAATTTCCAGGGAACCCATAGGTTTTCATTTTCTCTTATCCCATTCTCTGAACAACTAAACATTCATGTTTCTTCCTATGAATATCCCATAGGTTTGTACAATCAACAAGACATTTGGCAATGGAAAGGCTCAAAACTCCACTTTTCTCAGCAGGCTTAAGGTCAAAAGAAGCCACACCTGAGAATTCAAGTTTTTGTCTTATCAAATTGTCAACCCAATATTCTTTTAGGAACATTTAAATCCTAGGCCTATCACCAACCTTATGACCTAAGCTCTAGAGAAAACCAATAGGTGGGTCCTTCCTCCGATAATGGATCTCCCATGTCCTAAAAATTTTCCGGCTCATTAGGTAATCGGAAATAGTTATAAAAAATATTTATGTCCTCGGTATTTCACTTGGTACTACCCTTGACTCGTCTAGTAACTAGAGGGGATACATATACATGATTGACATATCTCTATGTTGCGTCTCCATATGGTGGAGTAACTATAGATGGTATAGAGTGTTGCATAAGTACCATAAAGTGGTATCATCAGGCTCTGTAAACTGGCGTGTAGGCTCTATATATGTATTATATGTAGATGGTTTGAAACACATTCTCCCATAAGATGTACAGTGATGCAAAAAAATATTAATGCCACTACCACCTATAACACCACCTGAACAACCAAATCAATGAAAATTTTAAGGAACCCATGAAAAACAATTATAGAAAGGGTGGCGACTCTTTTCGAAGCAAGATTCGTTGGGATGGAAAATCTTACAAAAATTACTAACATGACTATAGATAAAATGGAAAAAATCATAAAAAATGGTTGCAGATGTTAAGGAAAATATTAGATAGTTTTTATAATTTCAAAAAATATTTTACCAAAATTCAATTGTCCTCTTTAGGTTATATTTCATTATTCTAATATACTGATTGGTATGAAAGTGCATTATATTCATTCCTTACTTAACCAACAAAAATTATTGAGTTATGAAATTTGGACCCATTTTCCCCAATTCTTCCCAAGATTTAACATTGATTGTTAATTCATTAGGCACGTGTGATCATTTCATGTAATGTGGGGAAAAAAAATAATCTCTTAATCCTTCCTCACAAATCCTTCCAAAATTATATCACATCCGTCAATCTCTTGTAATGTGTCAGCATCCTCTGTTATTTTTTCTTTGGATTCCCCTACCTTAGTCTTTCTTTACTTTGAAACTTTTCATTGCTTTTCTAAAAGGTGTCCCACAAATCCTTTCCTCTAAATATACAAAGAGAGATTTTTTCTATACATACACATTATTTTTACTCCTTGGGAAATGTGGAATAATTCCTTAAGGAAAAATTACAAACACCTCCATTTTCAATGCTTAGAATTAGTATTAGTTGAACCAATTCAAACCAGGGTGCAAAAAGTACAATTTTATTTCTTAAATAGTCCCATGAATTCCTTAATTAAAGCATATCACATATAAAAGAATCCATATTCTAATTTTAAGCTAAGATAATCCTTTAATTGAATAGAAGGTTACTTGATTTGGTTTCTTTAATATATTTGATCATATCAACACACACACACACACACACACACACACACACACACACACACACACACCACACACACACACACACACACACACACACATAAATATACATATGCATATATATAATATAAGTGGAAAATTTAATCAAATTTAAAATTTTCCCTTTAAAATGTTGGTAATTGTGATCTAACGGTCTATAGAATTAATGTCAATCCAAACATGTTTTAAAATCCTGACCCATTGATTTAAAGGTGATCCATTAAAAAAAACATATTGATATTTGAATTAATTTGGCTATGTGAGCGGAAAATAGTGTTGGGCCAAAGCAAGTGGCTAATTATGATCCACATGTAGACATGCACACGACAGTAAAAGACAAGTGATGGTACAAATGTATAAGAAGATGCACAAAGGTTCACACACAAGGGTAAAAGAAGAGAACACATGAGGACCGTGCATAGATAAATCAAAGGAGTTAGCCATAATTCTAAATGGGATAAAAGTAGGAAAAGAAGATATGGTGTGACAAGCAAGGAAAAGCTATAATTAGATAAAATAAGCATTAAAGCACATGCAAGGAGTTGGATAAAGATAGAGTATGCATGGGTGGATGTGTAGTGCCCACCCATATAGGTTCTAATCATAAGGCCAAAAATACCAAGGTAATTTTCTTATTACTTTCATTTACACAAACAAGTAAGTGACATCACATAGGATCACAAGAGGTTGCTCCACATCACAAAAGATGACCACTCCCACTACAAAGAACATGCAAACTAAAAAATGACACCCGATACACACACAAAGCCACAATAACATAGCAACAAGAACAAAACAATTACCTAACCACAACATGACCATCATGAGTATGCTCCTTCCACATAAACAATACCACTAGAACATGAAGCATCACAACACTTGTGTGGTGCACAAAAAATTTCCTTCACACACAAGGTGGCATTACACATGAATTTCATGTTAGATTCACAAGAGAGGGAGAAATTACTCCCATCCAGAAACACATCAGTATCTTAACAAGTTCACACCAAGGGAGGTAAGCACAACAAGTGCATTCACATAATCACAAGTAATTGTAGACACAAATATTGTACATTAGACAATATCTAGCTCGGTCTTAAAACTACTATATAGAAGGTTCTAAAGTGTATGAAAGTACTAGTTAATCCTACCTTTTTCTTATCTTTTATTTCATCTTTCCCGCATCACTTCCAATTCTTAACACCCCATTTTCTAACTTCCCTGAGTTTCTAGACCAAAATCAGGGCATCCCAGGTTGTATTGGGGTTCCCTGAGGCACCCTGGTCCCACCCACGATGCCTCAGTCTGGTGCACAACCTATTTCGTGCTTTTTTGGGTCACTTCTAGCTATTGGTCATCCTTATCTTCTTCTCAGTCACCCTTGTCAAGATTGATTGTGAAATTAAACTTGAGAACCCTATAAATATAAAACTTATAAGACCATAATGAGGGTCCTAGGTCATTTGCATCTTATCACTACTATCACTACATCTAGGGTTGCATCTATTGCATCACTTACATCCACATAGCACCATACATTCAAGGTAAGAAGCATGCATCACACACATTCTTAGAGGAGGAGGGATTCTATTCATTATATTTATACTATCTGACATATTATATAGCTACCATAGCTCATTATTTCACAAAGTGCAACTTCCGCGAGAGCACCTAGGGAACGACATATACACACTCACTAGAACTACATCATGGTCCATAATGTGGTGTAGTTCTTAGTGATAATTCTACCAGTTTGGTGGCTAAGTTCAGTTCAACCCCTTCTTCTTCTTCTTGTGTAGGATGTCACCCAATTCATCTGATGAATCTAGTGTGAGTGACAGAGAGTATTCAGAGACACTTAACAATCATGCCAACTTAGGGTTTTAAGCATTACACTATTTTGAGCACCCAGAATGTAGACCAAGGCACCCTAGGGTACCCCAATACACTCCCAGGAATCTGTGTCATCTCAAAAAACCTAGATCTTCCCTTTGCATATCCCCTAAATGTTTGTCTTCACTTTCAAGTTCCAGTTCCAAATTTGTGACAACCTGCAACAGTCATCATCAATCAGATAAGTCATTCCCTTTCTTCCTCTTACATATTCAGGTTTGATTTCACCTAGAATAGTTTATTTACATTTATTTTCATATTGTTTTAGTTCATTTAAAATTGTTTTAGTCCTCCTATTTATATTAACACTAGAACCCTAAATACGCCATATAGGACTTTATTTATTTTTGTTAATCATTTTGGTGATCCCGTCGTTTCTTTATCACACTTTCTGAGGAATAGTTCCCCCTTTTCCCATGGCCCAACCTCATGAGGGTTTCACTCAAAGCCCACCTTAAAGCCATCATCGATCACCTTGTTGATCGCCCACACAAGATTTAGATTTACTTCTGCATGTGGCTCGTGAAGAGGCCACTAACTTGGTTGAGATCAACCCTTTTATAGCTTTTCCCACTCAACCTCCCGCCTCTACACTTCCACCAATTGCTATTGTTTTGGTTTATGTGCCCACTCCCACTAACCACTTTACCCCTCCTTTGGTATCACATTGGTGACAAAAAACCTCTACTGGCAATTGGGCTCTAACATTTTTATATCATGATCTCCATGCTTAAATTCGTAACTTTGCAATAGGCCACTACATCTCCCTCTTTAGATTCTACCTTGTTGTTACATACCTCATTTTCACCTCTTATTTCTACTTACCCTCTTCCTCCTAACTTTTTCACCCCTAAATTGCCCATTTTTAATGGACATGGTGACCCACAAGAGCATCTTCATGCATTTCATGTTGCTTGTCTCGATTTTGTTGATGATCATCTCATGTTAGCCAAACTATTTCCTTGCAGTCTCTAGGACTACTCCATGCATTGGTTCTATGATTTACCCATTCATTCCATCACCTCTTTCACTTATCTTGCTGATGTTTTTCTCACATAATTCTCCATCAACATCATTTCTAAGATGGCCTACATCCAATTAGCGTAACTTAAACAGGGACCCAATAAGCACTTCGCTAATTATGTCCTGCACTAAAAACATAATATTTCCAAAATGACTAATGTCCTTGCCGATTCTTAGTAACAAGATTTATTTATATAAATCCTTTTACAGCCTCTCTATGAAAGTGTTCTTTTTGAAACCATTTCTTCCTGTGACCAACTATGTCATAATCTTAAGCTTCATGAATCTAAAATTCTCTCTTTTGGCAAGCTAATGTATCAAGAAAAATCCTCCTCCTCCTCTTGTTTTCCAACCAAAATGTCATTTAAAACCTCTACATCTAAACCTATCAACACTAAACTCACATTCAAGATTGTTACACCTTCTAAGGAGACATTATCCCAACCACCTCAACGTACATTTACCACTTTTCCTATGGCCCCACACCTCATCTTACAAAAACTTCTTGATAGCAACCTTATCACCCTCCTGCCACAACTTTAGTTAGAACCATCACAGCCCAAAGGATGTAATTACAATGAAAAATTCCATTGCAATTACCATCGCTGTGTAGGTCACTATACTAACCATTGTATGAAAATTCAAGCAATTTTCCAAGATCTAATTGACAATGACCAACTCAAATTCCCTAAACCTATAACCACTCCTCCCACTAAGGATAAGGGTAAAGTCAAACTTTTTGATAAAGAATCCAACCAACATGACACAAAGGCTATGGAATCCTTGCTAATCATGCATACCATGCCACACTGCCTCCCAGTGTGAGAGCACTTTATTTCTTAGTTGTCAGCGTTGATACGGACCCTCATGTTATTTCTTTCTCTCACACTGGCTATCACGTTACATTCACATCCAACCATTTATACATATAGTCCCTTATCGCCTCAACCACCATCAACAACACTAAGGTTGACCTATCCTCTTCTATTAACACATGTTCTTTGTCCCTTTTAAGATTTATTGGCTACCCTCCTTTTCCAATCAACTTTCTATTCAAGAGGGTATCATTAAGATACCCATCATAGCTGGTCCTCTCACTCTTCTCCTCCATTGCATCATTACTCAAGCTGTCCACCACTATGACCTACTTCTCCGCTTAAATTGGATCCATAAATCCTAATCTACAAGGAAACTTTTAGTGGTGAATTTTTGTAAACTCGTGAAAATCAAGGATTATGGAAATTCAAATTGGCGAATATTCTATGATTCAAAACCGAATTATTCACTGAAAAATTTGAAGGACATGTCCCTTATACTATTCATTTTTCCTAGGATTTACACATATATAATAGCTTATGAATGTAATTCACCACCAATTTGAATCATTTTGTGTGCATATTCACCAAATTAAACATAAAAAACCCCTGAGTCATTCAACCCTTAGCCATCCAACCCTTGGTCTTCCAACCCCTCAGTTGTCCAACCACTTAGCCGTCCAACCCCTTAGTCATCCAATCCTTGGTCGTCCAACCCCTTCATCATCTAACCCCTTATCTAGGCCCTACCAACCCTGAGCCATCTAACATTTCAACCATCCAACCCCTTAGCCGTCCAACCACTTAGCCATCAAATCCTTGGTCGTCTAACTCTTTTTGTCCAACTCCTTAGCCGTCCAACCCCTGAGTTATCCAACCCATGAGCCGTTCAACCCTGAGCCGTCCAACCCTAAGTTGTCCAACCCTATCGTCCAACCTCTATGTCATCCAACTCTTCCATCCATTGATGTCATATAAGTACAATTACCTTAAAATGAAGGGCATAAAAAAATACAAATTCATAGAATCACTAAATTGGAAATCCTCTCTCTATACATTATTGTCATCGGGCCAAGGAAAAATCCTAATTTTTCAAAGAGGAGAAATCAGGAGTGGTAGAGGTTGGGAAGTGGGTGAAGGAAAAGATGGTGCAAAGGCTCACATACAACAGGCATCATAGCTATCACACCAAGTTTAACCAAACCCGAATTGTCCAAACACCTGGTAAAAAACATGCCCACTTCATCTAGGGTTTTGAAGTTTATCTTCGTTATGTATTTATTTGACTCTAGGTTAGGTTTTATATTTTTGAGGTTTCTCTCATTTTTCTATATGATTTTTGGGGTTAATTTTTTTGGGTGTATTTGTGTACAGGTGGGAAGTTAATTTATTAGACTACCAAAAAGAGGGCTAGCAAACCCAAATGTTCCATTACTGGTAAAAGAATCCAAGGAGTAAGATCTTTTTTTCTTTTTCTATTTTTTGTTGGTATTCTCATAATGGCGTGAATTGAATGAATTTTTATAGCATATTAGTGAGTAGAGAAACTATATACAGCTCTGTCGAGGGATATGAACAGATTCAAACCTTTGTGTAGAGATTTTGAAAGCCCATCAAATGAATTTTCTGATAGATTTTATAATTTTTTTTTTTATATTTATGTTGTGGGGGATTTTTGTAGCATTGTAGTCACGTTATTTTTGTTTCATCTACAAAACTATAACTAGGATTTATAAGCCCAAAGTTTCAATTTATTGTTGCTGATTTATAATTTTTTAAAATCTTAAACTCAAATATCACATTTTGGATAGGTTGATGCCTTACAAATTCCCCATTTGAGGCCTATAGAATACATGGTTAACAGGCTGAAAAGGAGTAGGAGAACTATGAATAGACCCTATGGAGGAGTTATGTCTTGTTCAGTCGTTCGAGAAAGGTAAGCTGTTATAATTATAACTGTAATTATTTTCTATGTTAAATGTTCATTCAATCAAATATTAGGTTCTTCTATTATTTATGGGTTAATTTATTTATTTAATTTGTTAAGGGGATATTCGGAATTTTTTTAATATCATATTCTCTATACTCGATCGTCGAAGTACCCACTCAATTTATGCAATTGGGTCTGATTTATTGACTTGTCTTTGAATTACTCATAACAAATAGATGTTGTTAGTTTTAGTGTGTTGTTACTTACTAGTGTAAAGCCACCTTCCAAATTCACAGGAAAGGAGGTAGAGTATGTAAAAAATTCTTTAGTCTAGAGGTTTACATGAAAGTGATTGAAAATATCCTAGGAGAGGATAAAATTTCATAATTTTATTCTGCATTCTAGGTTCAAAAACATATATTTTTGAGTAGTCATTTGGATTTCCCCTAATTTATTTGGGTGCTTAAGTATTTGTATCAACTTTTCAACCTGTATCTTGTAAATCTATCTTAAAGCATATCAAGTTCCTATGGAAGGTTAACATAATGTGGCTCTTTCAGTCTTCACTATAGTCCATAACACAAACAGGAATAGAAACAAGAAGCTAACCTAAACTTATGTCCAATGCACCAATCCAACCCTTCACCCATCCAATGCACCCATCTAACCTTTAGCCATCCAACCCCTCACCCTTCCAACGCACCCGCCCAACCCCTAGCCGTCCAAACCCTCACCCATCCAAACCTTAGCCGTATAACCCCTCACCCATCTAACCCCTCACTCATCCAACCCACCCACCCAACACTTAGCAGTCAAACCCCTCACCCATCCATCCCATCCACCCAACCCTCAGTCATCCAACCCCTCACCTGTCCAACCCCACATGCTCAATAGTTGTCCAACCCCTCACTCGTCCAACCCACCCATCCATCCCATCCACCTAACCCTCAGTCGTCCAACCCCTCACCTGTCTAACCCCACCCGCCCAATAGTTGTCTGACCCCTCACTCGTCCAACCCACCCACCAAACCCTTAGCCATCCAACCCCTCACCCACCCAACCCCTCAACCGCCCAATCCCTGACCAACCTACTCAACCAACTTTGTGAAACTAGGGAAAAATACTCTCTGCGAAATAACCTTTTCCATGAAACAATTTTTCAAAAATTTGCCAACGATTCGAAAGTCAATTTTTGAGATTTGCCACAAATTCTAAAATAATTTTTTAGAGGGGTCTTCTTAAAATAAACCCTACTAAGCTATTGTATCCATCAACCATTTGTGCCTTAAGTTCATCTACGACAACCAAGTTGTCTCCATCGATGGTATCTCTCATTCACCTCCACCATCATCACACTCTCGTTCCACTTCTCTTGCACCTCTTTCTCTCCCTCACACAACTCCTTTACAATCACCACCTGTATTTCATATTCCCACTTCACCACCTTGATTGGCCCCCTAGAAATCACTCAATTCTATTAGTCATACACATTGGTCTAGGCCTATTCCTAAACCTATTACTACCTCTCATTGTAAATCACCACCTTGTTTTATCCCCCATCGACCACCCTCCTCTTTACACATGACATCTCATCGATCTCCCTCACCTATGCACTTTACTATGCCCTAGAGTTCATATTATATACACCCCTCACATTCATATCAGCTTCATTCCCTTGCATAGTGCTTATCTCCAATACCTTTTCTATTAGAGAATCCTTCTCCATCATCCTCCTCTCATTTACGGGTTGATGGACATCCATGCCTCAGCCTTATTTGTTAATTCCTCTTTCCTACCCGAATGTGGGGACCTAACCATTAAACAACTTCCCCCTTTCTCTCACACTTTCACATTGATACCTCTCACACCCATACAATTATCCTTTCCTCACATATCAACATCTTTATCACATATTATCACACCCTCGTTACCCAATGATGCACCCTAGTGCTTCAGTTCACACTAGACTGTTGAGGGATTACCATTACACTGAACCCCACACACTGCACTACAGGACCTATACATTTACTATAACATTCCCATTTTAAGACTTTAGAAACAAGGGATTTTTTTACATAATGTTCTCTATTCTAAATAATCATAATTTAGAACACACATTCCATGCCAATCAATCTCATAATAGATAACCATATGCAGCTATAAATGACTCAGTGAACTACCAATCTCTCATGTTAACTTAAAGTATTGAATACTGTGTGTATACTAAGTATACCTGGTTCTCTTACCCTGTTCTGGGTATTGAGTTTTATTTTTAAGAAACCTAGATAAATGTTTGTTACCAATATTCATCTGAAATCCCATTTCTTAAACTAGGCGACTTAGGACAACACAACCAGCAACTTGTGATAATTTGGCCAAATATTTCCAACATACTGTTCATGTTACTATTCATAGATAGCATACTCGTCTAACGAAATACGTCCTTCACCCCACTCATCTATTATCTAGAATGGACTTCACTGACTCTCTCAGTTCACTTGTTTAAGGTTTGGCCCTAACCCAAGTTAGTGATATAATTTGGTATAGGGAGCCACGCACGATGACCTAAGGTATATAGACATACTCAATTGACCTAAGTCAATTAGATGTGCCTAGTTACCCTAAGTCATTGTGAGTCACTTCCTATGAAAAATCATATCTCTAACCTGACCTAGAGAGAAACTAAGTTCAATTCCATAGTTGTGTAGATCTAGATGAACCAATGCTGAGGGATGTTGCAACATATCAACAACAACATTGTATCCTCGTGAAGACCCTAGCCTTCACGAAGGTACAGTCCTACAGTTTTCGTGTGCCAAAATCCGACAGAACTACCCATCTTGATGTACACACCTTGAGAAGAGGTCATTTACACCCATTTATATCTTAATTAATATTCAAATTACAGCAACCCTGCTTAATCCTAATTCCAACAACCCTTAAGTTTGTCATCCCTAATTGAGTTGTTAATGTAATATGTAACTTCATAAAATTAGGAGTACTTTTATGTTCATTAAATTTTTGCTTAACGTGCAGTTAATCAAAAATAGAAACAACATCCATCATAAGATTTACTTATTACAACTCAACCATTCATATTGTGTTTAAGATCCAAAATAGGTTCCATTATAGTAGACTTCATAGAGATGAATTCATATTTATTAATGATCTATGTATCATACATTTGTTTAAAACCTATGGAGGTATTTCTCAAGAGGTGATGAACCTTCCTCTTTCTTGTTTAAGTGTTGGGGTTTATTATACCCTTTTTCATTTCACACTTCATGATAGTTAAGTCATACTTTCATTAACATCATTTAGTGAACCATACAGATTAGATAAAATAACATCCATGAATGCCAACTTAACAAGTTGCATTCAATTTAAGGGATATTGTAATTAAATCCCATCCCTTTAACTCATTTAATGATAACCGGAAATAAGGATCCAATCAGGTAAGAATGGAAACCACGAAGATAAGATTACAAATTTCCTTCATATAATGCATAAGAGAAATGACATAACAAGTTTAAGTAACTCCAAATTTTTTTATTATTATTATGGGAAAATAGTTTTTTGAAAGGGACTATACCCTTATACAAGAGTGCTCAATAGCAAGATTTCATCTCAAAAAATCCCAACAACAGAAAAAAATCTGTCAAGGAAGGAACCAGCAAAAGCAAAACTGCTGCTACAAAACAGCTAAAAAATATCAACATAACAACAACACAGCTGCCTAGCAGCTGCGTAACAGGCCATTCACCTAAATGTAGCAATAATAGCACCCAAAAAGATAAGAATCAAACCTTGTCCGATATGGTGGGGGATTTAGATTGGCATTACCCTTCTTTTTCCTATCCACCACTGTCCATTCCTGATTTCCCACATCCACTACAGTCGGAAAAATTGCAATAGGTTTGATGGGGAAGTGATCCATATGGGGGGCTGAAATATCTTTAATCACTGAATCAGCAACCTGTAAAGAATAGTCTGGAGGCTTCTCTGTATTGGTCTGTGAATCAACCATGCTGGGTGAGTTAACTTGCAGGGGGGCACTAGATTCCTTAGCCAGATCTGGGTCAATTGTAAGATGTTCAGGTAGAGAATCCTTCCACTAGGCTGTTTTGGTCTTACGTTTGGATTGTTCACAATCATCTGTAACATGACCAGTTTGGAAGCAACGCCGACATCTGAAAGCAAGTCTCTCATAGTCTATCCTTTGCACCTAGAGCCTGGCTCCAATCTGTAGATTGATTTCTGCTGGTAGAAGTTTGGAGGTATCGAGATCAACCAGGATTCGAGCATAAGTAGTATGGGTTTGAATGGAGGTCTTATCATCAACTGCCACACATGAGCCTAAAGTATCCCCTATAGCAATGAGACAAGATCTGTTCCAAAGCTGCAACGGGAGTCCTGGTAAACGAACCCAAATCGGGTAGGTATCAAAAGACTCCTTTAATGGGTCGAAAGATGGATACCATGGTTTGGACATAAGCCCGTGTTCCCCCTAAACCCAATGTTGACTAAAAATTAAATCCCTATCTTCAGGGGTTTCAAAGACAATAATGAAGTAATCTTTAGCACAAGGATAAAGCTCAATCTTACCTTGTATTTTTTCTCTCCATCTTTGGGCTATCCAGTCATGAAGCTGAGAAAGCTTAGGCCAAAATTTATGAAATCTGTATATGAGACCCAGCTGGGAGAGATTTTCCTCCTCCTTAAGAACCTTTAGAAGTAAATCCTCCTCAATTTTTAGCGTCGGGACCTCCTGGGAGGGTTTCAAGAGCTCATTTCTGACATTCTCCTTCTTTTTGGAGACCGCTGAAGCATAATATCTGGACCTATTGTCGTTGTTTTGTTTGCCCTGGTTCTGGCTGACCCCTGTTTCTCTTCCTCCATCACCAGATCCACTCTTAGTCCCTTGCAACTTGTAGTTACTAGTGTTGAGTTTTAAAGGAGATGATGATTCTTTTACTGAACCATCTTTATCTGTCCCATGAGAGAACACCCCTGTTTTGTGACCAAGTAGAGAAGCTCTAACTCAGTTTTGTTGAATAGGGGGTCTTGGTTCGTATTAAAAACCATACCAATCCATGAGATTGGTGTTTTATTTTCCTCTACATTTTTGCAGTCGCCAGCCATAGATATCACTAGTTTCCCATCTCCGCCACCAATGATAGGGACATCATTACGAATTTCTGAGAGGGGCGAATCCCTGGCAACCTTCGTGCCTTCTCCATCATTCCCATTTTCAGACCGGCGCAGTACAGCAAGCCCAGGGTTCACAAACCTGTGTAAGGCCCGCGTGGACACCATGGATCTAGGGCACGCTGGCGCAGGCGTGTGGGAGAGAGACAATTGGGCGGGTGCGCGGGAGACCAAATCTTTTTTAATTCATCATGGTTAAATAAATATTTTACAAGACCATGAATTTCAGACATATTTCATGTCAACTAGCATCAAGATCATTAAAGAGTACAACTTTTTTTCTTTCTGCACATTTCAATAATGAATCAAATTTCTCTATAAAAGGTCCAAACTTTAAGCAACCAATACATCATATAAGTAATTGCCTTTATTTATCACTTACGAAGTCCATCTATAAAAATTGCTAGCACGGGTCAGTTCATTGAACTGAGCATGATAATCACTAAACATTAAAATGATGTGCCTTCAACTAACTATTTCATAAAACCAACTCTACTTTTATGAAATAGTAAATCCAAGAAAACAAATAAATCATAAGTAATAACAACCATAAAAGAACAGTTGATCAGTCTAAAATAACATTAAGAAAATATCATGGTATAATCAGCACTGTACAACATTATATTAGATAAGTAATATTTCAACCAAATTATTTTTCTACATCAAATAAAAGTACTTACTACTTATTTCTTACATAATTCAATTTGAATTAGTAATACAAAAACTAACTCCACTATTTTCCAGACATATAGTTACTTTAAGAAGCAGGAACAACAAACTCAGCATTACAAAATTCCATCTTCTTGAAAGGTTTTAGGGTGAATCATCTACAACATAAAAATAAGAGATTCCCATTTCAGATGCTATACCCAAATTCATAGTCCATAATATAACCTAAGCTCTAAAGTTAGGCCACACATTATAATCAGGAAAGTATTCCCTTAATAAAAGGCATATAACATTAATGATTTAAAATAACGTTAATTCCTTCAATACAAATCAAGTGAATAAGAGAGAAGTATCAACAAATACTCGATGCATTCTAGAATGTAATGCAACTAATTGATCCAATATATATATATACAAGTTACACAAAAGAGAGAAGGTCGAACTGAGATAAAAAAAAATTAGAGCTTCCCTTCCAATTTGGTTAACCCAAATATCATTTCACAACTCAGAAAAGAGAATACAACACATAATCCCTTACAATTTCCAAAGGAGGCAGCGATGAAACTTTATCTCTGAGAATAAAAGAGAAAGGAGTCAACCAATCATGTTTAAAAGAGGATTCATATGTTCCTTCCTAAGTAAAGAAGGTCATAACAGGACTGGTACAGACCCATTCCCAACATCCTTAAACTCTTTTAAACATAGAAAACATGCACTAATAGTTGTTAAACCGAATCATGTGATTTCATTATTCAAGTTAGGTTCCAAAATAAGATTCCCCCAACATGACACAAAACATTAACAGCAGTACGTTATCCATATCAAGAAGTAGGTGCAGTAACAAGAATTGCTAAACAACCTACAAAAAATAACAGCCTTCAACAGTCCTTCTAAATCATTAAAGTTTCATTCAAAGGAACCATAGTTTATTCATTCCTTCAAGAGAGAGTGAAACAATCAGTAAGATAGACTCACAATCGCAACCTCACAAAAGTGAGAGAAAACATCCTTTGGATGGATAGAGAAGATCCATCTGTATTCGATTTCAAAGAATGTGCAAAACAAGGAATGACATGACTTAGCTTCAGGTGCACCAGCCATCTACAGAGATGATTAAAATTATTTTATCATATTTAAATGGACAAGTTCAACTACACACATCTACTAAGTTGACAAGACATTCTAATATTTCTAACTTGCTCAAAGATCAAAGAAGCTAAAGGGTCCAAAAAATCCTCTATTCTGAACCAATTTGGTTAGTTCCAGATCACGAAACGTCAACCAAAAATCTGAAATACATTCAAAAAATCTTCATGAAGTTACAATAGTAAGATTCTAACAAGTTACTTATCGGTTTACCTAGATCAAGAATGGGTAAGTTTAATCAAACAACATCTACTCAAAAGTAAAGTAGACAGCAAGATCAACCTCAAGTAAACCCCAACAGAGCTACGTGAATAACCCAAATATCAACTTAGACAAAGCCAACTCTCAAAATATCCTCAACCAAATAGGACTTCATCTATCAACCTTTAGTTCAGTATTCCAAAGACTTAAAGAAAGACACAATACATATAAGTTCAAAAAGAGAAGACTTCACACATTGTTATATTCAAAAAATAATTCCAAAAACCAAGTATCCCAGAAACCATTTCCACGTAGTTTCCATAAAATAACTAGATCCGAACAACCCAATTTTAATTAAAAAGAATAGGAGGGTTAATAAAACATTCATTCTTGTTTCCATAAGTTGAATCCACAAAAATAGAAAATCCTATCACCCATTATCAACTTAGCTCTCATCGAATGCAAGGTTTGAAGCAATGAAAGTTTCTACAACATGTTTCAAAGAGAAGTGGTTAATTCCTTAATGTTCCCATATGGGTTCGAATTTATACAACATTGAACCAAAGCTTCCATTTAAATATAGTTCGAACAGAAGCTATAGTACTTTATCAAATCAAAGATGTGACGGAGAAGGATATTCTTTTACCTTATAACAATCAAAACAAATAAACCCAATTTGAAACTTAAAGCAACATTATATTTCCATAAACCCCCTTTTGAACAGACAAGCAGGGTTCACACATGTTTAACATTACTCAAGTCACAACCATATTTAAGGTGTGACTCACCATTAAATAAATAGAAAAACAACCCACTTCCTACATTATCAAGCAAAGATTCTTCAACATAAATACAAAGAATTTTCAAGCAAGATTGCATGGTAATCATAACAAAAATAAAAACCCATTTATTTCACGAGAGTAGAGTTGTTTTAATGAATACATTTAGAGAAAATCATAACATCTCAATGGATAGAGCCTATCATGCCTGATAGTGCTTCTATCGACTCAAAGAAGATTTCTAGCTGAGCCTCCACAAATTATTCTTCTCCAAACGAAGTCAACAACCAAAAAAATATTTCTCATATGCCTCTTATACCTCCATTGGATCAAAAATAGTCCCAAGGAGCTAAAAATAGAAGCAGATCACAAACATAACTGCTGGTTTGAAGAACCAAATATCTCCATGCAGAGAAAAAATTGAAATGCATGAAAGACCAAACAAACTCCCAAAAATCTGCTCACATGATTTCCAACGCCAAAACTGATGATCATTAATTCCATTGAATTTCACTTTCCCATATATATCTCCACGCCACTACCATCTAAATTTGGCGAGTCTAATTTCAACGATAGCATGCATCACTTAACTCTAGTGATGATGCCAACTAGGATTCCCTCTAATTTCCATGCCTCTGCCAAAACTGGCAGAACTATCCCATAAATTCAAAAATAAAATCACATAAATGGCTTAGAAAACGTTGCCACCTCCCTACACTTGCCATGCGACCCCTTACATCCCCTTCCATCCTTACATTAGTTTAGGATCTGACGTTAGGTTAGATAGAAATTATTTACCCTAGGTCATTTTAATATTGCCATAGGTAACAAGCCATCATAGATTAAGCCATACCACATAGTAATTTAGTATTAGGTAATAAGTTAGAGATAAACCTATCATTATCTTAGGTTATTTCCAAATCCCAAACTTATATAACATACAACTTAGATTAGGATGCAACAGGATTATTGTAGACATAGATCTAAGGTAGGTCCAGTTTACCTTAGGTTAGAATCCCATTAGGATAGATCTTAAAGATCTAGGACTTAGGTTTTACTTTTTATAGTCCTAAAGTAGACCTCTATCCTTCTTACGCCATTCAGTGTCCTTAAGAAATTAACAAGAAGATTTGAGCACAGTATTTATAGAAAAATTCCAAGCAAGGACTTCCACTAAAGATCAATAAAATTGTGTATATTTAAAGACTCGGTCCCTTATTTCCTTCAATTTCTAAATGTCAGTTTATCATACAGATCAGATAATAAGAATTAAATCATACCTTGGATCAATTGAATTGATCCAAGGTTTTTCTATTATATAGAGATAAATTTGCAACAACATTACCAGTTTACAACCTTACCTATCTCAAGCAGAATGGATTACTTACAAGCAACAGCATTTTAGCAAAATGAATCCAAGAATGGAATAATTTATCCATTGCAAGCATGATTTCCAAAATTCCAAAGAATACTCCTTCTTAGGACAAATCACATGTCAACATTTGCAATGCAAAGAGGAAAATTTAATAGTTTGTCAAAGATGTTACATTTACATCCCATTATCCTACATTATCTCTCCATGGCATACACTACACTAGTCATCATCGTATATGAGCCTAGTTTTACATTCCATCCTTTCATTCTCCATTTACGTGAGGTCACATTGTATTTGATTCTAGCTCTTGCCATCACATCTTATACCTACACCTATCATCATATCTCCCACATTGCATATACATCCTACTCACCCACATTTCATTCCTACATCTTACCTATTCTACATGCTACACTATATTTCCTACTACTTGGGTCTATTTTTATCTATCATCATTATACATTCCATTCCTATTTACACACTTATTGCATTACAAATTCCATACCCACTACATATTCTACAATGTATTTCCTACATCACGCCTTCCCATACCTTATTTTTTTCTACCACATTGTCTTTTATGTGTTACACTCACTACCCTATGACGCACTTTAGTTCCTCAGTCCATACTCGACTGCTGAGTGTTTACCAATCAAATGGACCTTACCTACATGTGACATGTCATCATACCCCATTCAGTGGACTAGTCACTAACACTTTAGGTTCTATCATCACCCACATTCATCATCACACCTCATAGTGGTATACACCTTAGGTTAAATCAACACTCTTTTCATCACTTCTATATCATCCTATTACAATCTACCATCTCCTATTATATCATCCTATTTCATTTCACTTTTCTCCATTCCAAACTATTCCATTACATTATCATGCCTCTGATCATCACATAGTGGTATAAACCTTAGGGTAAATCACCACTCCGTTCACCCACTCTACATTATCCTCTTACATCCACATCATCACCTATTCTATCATCCTCTTATAAGTCATTCTATTACATCATCACTTATCCTACTCGTCACTTAGTGGTATACACTTTAGGCTAAATCACCACCCTTGCCTTATTCATCACATAGTGGTTTATGCTTAGTTCTAAAATCACCACCTTCTGTTATCCACCACCTACTTATCCATGCTCGATATGACCTCATCACCCATCTCATAGTGCAATACACTATAAGCTAAATCATCATCTTCTTCTACCATCATGTAGTGATATATGCTTAGGGCTAAATCACCACTCCTCTATTTAAACAAATCATGGTATACACTTATGCTATATGGTCCATGCACACCTTTCTATATGACACGTTCCTATCCACTCCTTCTATAGTGATACACACTTAAGGATGAATCATCACTCTTCCGATCAAATTTTTTTTTATATACGCTTTGACTATAGGGTTCATGCACATATTCTCCCCATGTCACATTTCATCACCACTACACATACATACTCATCGTAGCATGCTAGAAAAAACCAACACTCCTCTGAACATTTCCCGATGATGCACTCTTGTTAACATTTCATTCTTGACTACTGAGGGAGAAAACAAAATGAACCTCACTGCATACACTTCCATACACTCGGGGGGGGCATGTTGCTCCTATCATTCAATCTTTCATTCCATTACATCCATCCATAGCATACTATAGTGTCTTGGTACTATTTACTTTTGTTTCCTAGTGTTTTTCATGCTCATTCTATTAAACATGTTAGCTTGATTTCATATATGTCATTATCATACACACATGTGTGTTCATGCCTTTGTTTAGTGTAATCATAGATACATGACTCTACACATGGCATGGATGCTCACCTTCTACCCTTACTATACTGGTCACTGGGAGCATCCACACTCGTCTCATACAGGTGGTATTGTTTCATTTGGTACTTAGCATATTATACCACTTGATTCTAAATTCTTTGACATATTGGTTTCCACTCTAACATGCTAATAGGTGTTCCATGTGAAACACTTATTTTGCAGGACTACATGTTTGCTTTTACTTATCTACGTTATTTACCATTGTTTACGGGATTTGTTGTTTTCTTGTGTGTGCACATGACTGTTGTTTTCGGCCATGATGGCCTTGTGTGTCTTGAGACATTGTGAATGATTTCCCATGTTTAAAAACCGTGTTGTGCAATCTTATTGTTTTCTTGCATGTTTACACTACTATACTTGATAGTTTTTCTACATTGTTTGCGTCTTTTACACTTATTTGTATGCATGTGTTTGGACTAACACGTGTATTGGCTAGTCATCCCCTTTTGTGCATGCCTTGGTATCTACTAAGTGATTTCATTTTCCCCCTGCAGGGTATAGTTCTACATGTCAGAGTGCGGTTGGTCCTCTTTTGGGGCCACATTCTCCTTCTAGGTTCATCGCATGCCCCCAAAGAGGGGGGCATCATTGAGGGTTTCTACTAACACAACGAATCTACACCGGTTCACACACAGCAAGTGAGTTTAGACCATTCTATGAACTCCATACATAGCAGCCTCAACAAGACATCATGTCCATTAGAAATTCTACAGAGTAGTCACAGGCTCAGGGGTTACAGTGGGTGGCCTCTCTACACTTATATGTTTAGTGGCATAGGATCACCCAAAAAACTCATGTAATACAAATATCTCTTCAACAATTTCAGCAGAAGCAATTAGAGTCGGAGGATACAGAGAATTTCCTCCCTACACTTCTTTAGCCAGGGTGGCATGAGATCACCTGAAAAACTCGTGACGCTATAGGATATCCTTCGAAACCCTTTTTCTTGACATGGATTTGGTGCACATGTTCTATTTTTCCATTTACACTTTCTATTCTAGCATAATTTACATTTGCCTACTTTACACTATGTTTTTACATACATACACATTTAACTACTTGATCATTTTCTCCTTGTAGGTCCATCGTATGAGAAACAAGCAGTCAAATTAGGGACAATAACAACAACAAAAATGACAACACACCACGACAATAATTTCCATACTAATCATGCAAGTACACCACACACATACAGTAGCTACACATGAGTTCCACCCTAGGTTCACTCTCATTACTTTTATTCACATTTATCATCTTTAGAATCCACGCTCCTCCACATCTTTCTTTTAGTCATTCCATGTTTGATTCTAGTCCATTGGCACATCTTCTTCTACACTCTACATGGTTATCAAGTACACATATCTATCTAATTTATGTTACCGAGCTTTCCGCTCACCAACATAAAGTGGGGGCAAATGTAGACACAAATATTACAAATTACACAATATTTAGCTTTGTATTATACTATTATTTAAAAGCTTCTCAAGTGTATAAAGTACTAATTAATCCCACATTTTGGCCACCTTTTTCTTATCTTTATTTTCCTCTTTCTTGCATCACTTCTAATGCTTATCACCTCATTTTCTAACTTCCCTAAGTTTCTATCCCTAAATCTTGGTGCCCCGAGGCACCCTAGTGCCACCCAGGTCACCTTGATCTATGTACAACCTCTTTCACTCTTTTTTGGGTCACTTTTAGTTGTTGGTCATCCTTATCTTCTTCTCAGTCGGCCTTGTTGGTATTGATTTTGAAATTAAATTTTAGAACCCTATAAATATAAAGCTTATAAGACCATAATGACGGTCCTAGGTCATTTGCATCTTATCACTACTATCATTAAATCTAGGACTGCATATTTTGCATCACTTGAATCCACATAGCACCATACATTCAAGGTAGGAATAATGTATCACACACCTTATTTGATGATGAGGGATTCTATTCATTCTATTCTACTATCTAAATATTCTATAGCTATCATAGCTCGTTATTTCACAAAGTGCAATTGACACGAGAGCACCTAGGGCACGACATACACACACTCACCAGAACTACATCAGGGTTCGTAATGTAGTGTAGTGCTCAGCGATAATTCCATCGGTTTGGTGGCTGAGGTCAGTCTGACCCCTTATTCTTCTTGTGCAGGGCATCACCCAATTCATCTGGTGAATCTAGTGTGACAGATAGATAGTATTCAAAGACACTTAACGATCGTTCCAAATTAGGTTTTTGAGCATTACACTATTGTGAGTGCCTAGATTGTAGACCAGGGCACCCCGGGGAACCCCAGTACACTCCTAGGTTCCTATGTCATCTCAGATAGCCTAGATCTTCCCTTTATAGGGCCCCTGAGTGTTCATCTACACTGTTGCGTTCTAGTTCCAGATCTACAGCAACATGTGACAGTCATCATCAATCAGCTAAGTCATTCCCTTTATTCCTCTTACATATTAGGGTTTGATTTCACCTAGAATAGTTTATTTACATTTATTCTCATACTATTTTAGTTCATTTACAAGCGTATCAGTCCTCCTATTTAGATTAAAACTAGAACCCTAAATACACCATTTATGACTTTCTGTATTTTTGTTAGTTAGTACCACATTTTTCATATCACCACGAAATTACACAATAATCTTCCAATTTCTCCACCATCATGCATAATCCATCATAACACCAAAATGTCCCATAGGTTTGAGAGTATGAACCTTTTCTCTGATACCAACTATAGCGCCCACCCATGTGGGATAGTAAATTGTAGCTCAATACTACACATCCCCAAGGGGGTCATGGAGCTGTGTAGTATTGATCTACAGGTTACTATCCCAAATGGGTGGGCACTATAGAATGAAACTAAATATAGCATTGGCTAAAATATCAAGTAATCTATTAATAGCATGTATGGAGAAAGAAAAACCAGTTGAAGACTAAAGCGCAGAGTAGAGGAGCATGCAGGCTAAGTATAAGAGAGTATTAATAGGAAAGAAAAATTGAAATTGGTGAAGTAAAAGTTCCCACCTGCTATATATAGTTGTCATGTCTATGTCATGAGGGGTGAATTGATAGATATGTATGTGTGTAGTGTATAACAGGGAGTGCATATAGGTGTGACATAATGTATGTGAGAGCTATGTTGTAATATGAGATCTTATGAATGTACTGGATGATCTAATATAGATAGCCAAGGCTAGGAGAGATTAATGAGGTGTCATTGGCATCTAGACTCTGATATTACTTTTATATGGTACGAAATTAATGATCAAATCTCTTTATTGTTATCTGTGTCATGATTTACTTATTTTATCTTCTATCTTATTTTGCACAATAGTTTATGTTATTTTTACATCTTACATGATCTAACAATGAGGGACCTGGTAGGTTGCACATGCTTCGGGTGATAACTTGGACATTAGTCTAATTGATGTGTTAGTGCACTTGACTAAGTGTTGTTAATAAATAAATACTAAATTTTAGTTCCATTTTCAAGACCTCTTTTTATTTCGTTCATCAAGATGTGGCGTGTGTATGGCATTCTGACTGTCATTAGAGAATATTGAACATTGGGTGCATGATGGCTAGGATGAGTTTTCTCAAAGTACAATAGTGGAAGTGGTTTTGTTTCGCATAAATGGGTATTGGACAATTTATATGAATACTTGTATGAGAATTTCTTCATTTTATTAACAAGTGAATTATATGAATGGTTAGCAGCATAGTCTCAGGACAAAGTGATCAGATTGGGAAGAAGGTTCATATGGATTCAGGATAAGTATCAACCACTAATAGGTCTAGATGAACCCTAAATGTGCATTGTAGATCATTGGTGGGTAAGAATTATCATCAACTACACATTAGAGTACGTGATCTCATCGTATTTGTGTCTAGAGGAGGAGGAATTTAAATTCTTTCATGAACCCATAGGATCAAATTTACATACGTTGTCATTAGCTATCAATTTTTTAATGATTGAGATTGGATTGGAAATTCTCCCTATGGAAGGCTAAAACCCTATCATGCATAGGTTTAGGAAAAGGCCCTGGGAATGATGGCAATGGTCCAAGCAGAATAAAGAGACAGGAAAGAGAGGATTTACAAATATAATGATTGTGAGAGAGGGCAATTGAGGAGGTGCTAAGAATGAGAGGAATGGGGTTATGCGGAAGTGATGAGAACCCTATGAAATTTGAGGACCATAGGACTATGTCCCTTAGATATTAGGGAAGCACAGTAAAAGGACACCCTCATAATCTGATGAAATAAAAAGAACTATTGGCATGCATCTAACCCACCCCGGATCCCTAGCCCTTATGCTTGGTGTTCGAAATTCAAAATTTATTATAAAGGATCATCATACTGATGGTGATCAAGAAGGTAATCAAGGATCACCACGTTGGGTTAGATATATAGGTAGGTACGTTTTAGTATTAGCTTAGGATGCACAACAAATAAAGGTAGAGCATATGATAACACAACAAGATTTTGTAGCCAGATGGTAGAGTTTGTTTGGAGATCATTTGGTAGGCATGACATCAGGAAAAAATGTTATCACTCTACTTAGTGGAAGTAATCATATTGGAGGAATATAAGGGAAAATGGTTGGTGTGTAGTTCAATTATACTAAGACCACGCAGACCAATTCTTCATCAAGACCACTGTTATCTCCTGTGATAGGGGGCTCAAGAGGCTCTAGTCCTCTCTTGAGAGGATGAAACCCTAGTGGAGGTTCAAGGTTATGATCTAGTCCCCCACAAAGTGGAAACAATCTGAGATAAGGAAGTAATACATCACCTCAGCAACCTCCCCAAATTTTCTTTGAGATGTCCCTTCATTTTACAAAGTATCAAGGTGTGGAAGATGTGGTAGAGCATGTACACAAGTGTGAACTTTTATGGATGGCCAAAGAAATAACAAACTCATATAAGAAGGCAAGTCAGTTTGCTACAACACTTCAATGTCACGTGTATAGTTGGTACATGAATTATGACCCACATCAGGTAGCAGTAGACTATGATGCTTTGTGCACCGTGTATTTTAGCTAAATTACACATACCATAATTTGAGTAGCAGAGTTTAAGTGCACTCAAGGACATTAAGCAAGGCTTAGCTGAAAGTGTCAAATAATATGATGTATATTTCAGAACCTTGTTATCTAATATTTCATATGACATCCACCATATTCAACATTCTTAGTGGTTGTTCGGGGGATTTTTGACACCTTTTTGAAGGGAGTTATCACACAAGATGTTCATAGACCTGCGTGAGGATTTAGAAGCAACATTTTGTGCAGAGGTGGTTGGAAGTGTAGGCACTAGAGTAATCTCATTCCTTAAAGCTCGGATTACATCCATGGCTACTCATCTAGAGAAGTTATCTACGAACTCAACACACGATACCCACAGTGGAATTTTGTATACACATTATGATGTAAAAGGGCATACGAAGGATATTTTTTTGTGCAGGAGTATGCGCGTGTTACTCTCGGCTTAAAAAATTTATCACAAGAATCATGATGTCTAATAATACCCACTTTTGCAGCATACTACACAGAAGAAGGTTTCAGTGTAGTGTAAGTTTTGTGATGTGCACACCCATGATACAACTAATTTCTATCTAGTTTACCATATTCATGAGGCTTGTGAGACAGGTTTATGATAGGATAGTGTAAAAAGTGGCACTTAGGGATGTGAACAAGAAAGTGAGAATAATGGAGGACAGAATGATGGCATGGGAAACAATGTTAATGGGGCTACTGAGGAGGATATTGTGGTAGAGGCTGAGGAGGTCACAGAGGAAGGTTCAACTAAGGAATGTGTTATACATGTGGGTCGCCAAACCTTTATCAACATGAAACCCCAAAGAGCCAGTCTTACATGTGTTATGGAAATGGGCACAAAGTAGAAGACTATCTGGATTTTTATGCATACATGTGTAAAAACAAGAAGAAGTGGGGAATAGCCATGATACAAGTTGAACTCTCTAGGAAAGGAAAACAACAGCCTAAAACATTAGTTGTAGCATTGTAGCAACCTTTATTGATTACTACATGCGCAAAAGCTTCACATGTGCATGAATAAGGAAAAAGAGGTTGTTCAGCAGACAGGATGAAAATGTACATACAACTAAATATCTATATCCATGCCAACGGAAAAAAAAATTCAAAGAAACCATGGGATTGATTAGAGAACTGCATTGCGAGATACAATACCTCCAATTCCTAAAGGAACAAGCATGGGATAGAGGGCATGCAAAACAAACTGAGGAACATAATAAGGGTGTGGATGACCTCAAGGAATTATGTAGAATTATTAGGAAGGAGAACATTATCCCTCTGTTATGAGAATGGTTATGAGAGAAAGTGTTGTGCGTATAAGTAGAGAGGGATAGACAAATCCTACATGTTAGTTTACCACCCCAAGGCCATGAGTATGATAAGGAAATGAATTTAAATTTAGTTATAGATGGTCAGTTGGTAAGTAACATTTTGACTGATACATACGTGGAATTCAATATCCTAACACTAGATGTTTGGAACCAAATGGGAAGACCAACATTATAGCTATCTTTAATTTTGTTATATATGGCCAACAAGGAAAGATCGATGCCCATTGTATTTTTAAAGAATGCAAGTATCATGACTCAAGGAGAAAATTTCATAGGATAATTCAAATTTCTATAATCAGAAGAGGTGGATAACTTCCCTGTATTATTGGTCGCCCTTGGTGTTATGCAAACAATGTACACATACACTTTAACAAGTGTTATATCATCTTTGAGAATAATGAGGAATGAGTAATAATCCTAATGGATGGTACAAATATTACACCCTACACTGAGCCTGTCAATAAAGACGACCTCAATCAGATATATGCATAGACATTGCGTGTGCCATAAAATGTTGAATCAACAAAGGAAGGAGTGATAAATTAGGGAGATGCACATTCTGTTATCGACACTACAAGAATTTCATTTGATAATTGGGCTCATGGAACTTATGAAATGGTGGGTCCTGAGTGTTGTGGAAGGGTAACTCAAATGATTAGTCCATGAATATTCAGGTAGTTGGGACAAGTGGTGCTACCAAGATATTATGGGGATGAGAAACCTAAATCTTTCTTATGCTCAATGGAGTAACAGTTGTGGAATGAAGGAGATATAAGAAATATGTTGATTTACTCCTTAAAGAGAATAGTGGTGCACTGGTGGGATGTGCATAGAGATAATCTACTCAGATAATGCAAGATAAGAGTAGCCTTCTTGACAAGGTTTACCAGGAATAACCTTTCTTCTCTGATACCATACTATGATGGGAAGATGTCTCCTCATAATCACATACAGGTATATGAGAAAAATTGGTTGAAGGGTCCTGACACACTAGCCCCATCATTATGGGTCCATAGTTGTTATTGTACACTGTGTTGATGTGCATGCCCATGGTACATATATGTGGAGTTGAAGAAATAAACAATAAATTGGCATGACTTAACCTCATGTATCATGCACACCTTTTATTATTTATTTACTAAACCTCCAGTCATTGAATCCCTACAGATAATGAATTACATCACTATATGAGATAGTGTAAAGGAAGAAGAGCTTATAAATGTGTTATAAGGCTAGACTCGTTTGACTACACATGTGAATGCTTGCAACTAGATGATTTCTGATGAGAAACTCATGGGGTGCAGATCGGAGGAGAATGAAAAAGGGAAGCTTATCTACCTCATTTATGATTAATATGATGAGGATCTAAATATATAACATGCATAAGTCAAGTGTGAGTTTTTAGACACCATGGATGAACAAGCACACGTATAACATGTGCCATTATAGACCAAAAAGGTGAACATTGGGACTGACAACATGTCAAATGAGGATATAATTGGTGATTACCAATCTGAGGTAAACGTTTCAAAAATAATTGAACTATTGTGTGAATTCCAAGATCTATTCCCAAGGGGAAACCATGAGTTGAAAGGATTTCATCCATCACTATGTGAAATGAAGATAAATCTCAAAAATGGTGTGTGACGAGTCCACAAGAGGCCTTACCAGATGAATCCTAACTTGTGCATCAAGATGAAGGATGAAATTGATAAAATGTCAAAATCAATCATCATAGAACCCATAGAGGAGTTAGATTAGACCAGCCTAATGGTAATAAACATCAATAAGGATAGGAGGATCAGAATCTATGTGGACTACCAAGTTTTGAATGCTTCCTATTTTAATGATCCTTTTCCCACTATGTTCACTGAATAAATACTAGAGGGTGTTAAAGGACGTGAGATCTATTCCTTTATTTGACTATTTTTCAAGAAATAATCAGGTCTAAATCGCGCTTGAAGACTAAGAAAAGATAAAATTTGCAACAAAATGGTGATGCTTTGCCTACACAGTTATGACTTTTGGATTTAATAATGCGCTAGTAGTGTTCTCATGCATTGTTGTGAAAGCATTTCAAGACTTCATCCATAAGTTCCTTCAAGTATAGTTGGATGATTAGATAGTATATGGTCTATTTAAAGAGCATTGTGATTGTTTAAGGATGATGTTTGAACAATGCAGATAATTAAGTATATCTTTGAACATTAAGAAATGCATATTTTCCACACCATTTGGTACTTTTCTTGGGAACATCATTTGCAAATAATTCCTATTGGTAGATCCACCAAAAGTAGCAGTCATCGTGGGCTTGGAGGATCCTAAATATCAAATCGAAGTGTGTAGATGCCTTGGGAAAACTAAATATTATCATAACTTCATTAAGGTATATGCCAAGATTGTTATACCACTAGAGGAGTTACTAAAGGAAGAAGGAAATTTCTATTAAAAGGATGTGCAACAAGAAGAATTTGAGACATTAAAGGAAAGGCTAACAATCACACCCATTTTGTGTTTTCCTTCTTGGAATATACCATTTCATGTACATGGTAATGCCTTTATATCAACCATTGGAGTGGTATTGGCCCAACCAAGGGAAGGAAATATGGACCATCCTATCTATTTTACGCGCAGGAAGCTGACACCGGATGAAAAAAATTATACAACCATAGAGCATGAGGCGTTGTCAATTTTTTACACGCTTCATAAGTTCAAACAATATTTACTAGCAACACCATTTGTCTCCTACACTAATCATATGGCACTTAAGTGTCTAGTTAATAAGCCAATTTTATAAGGGTGCAAATTTCATTGGATACTCTTATTTCAAGAGTCTGAGTTTATTGTCATTGTCAAGCCTGGAAAAATAAATTTGGAACTAAACCACTTGTCATGAATAAACTCTGACAAAGACACATAAATCATAGAAGACACTATGTCAGATGCTCAACTATTCATATTATAGCGCACACTAGCTAACTTGGAATATATTATAGTATTCTTGTGCACATGAGTTATGTCTAAGGGAATGAAGACATTAGAGAAGAAGCAACTTTTCATTTTTACAGCACGCTACCAGCTAGTCGGAGGATACCTATACAAGATGGGAAGAGATTAAGGCATAGGTGTGTCTTGGAGTATGATTGCAAATCCATCATGTAAGAAGTGCATGATGGGATTATTGGGGGAAATTATTCAGGAGAGAGGCTACAACATGTAAGATACTCTTGGTAAGACTTTGGTGGGAGACACTCTATAAGGATACTAAGGGTTGTTTCAAAGCTTTTGATCATTACCAAAGAATGGGGAAACTAGGATATCATGGTGGAATTTTGTTACAACCCATAACAATCACATAAAATTTTTGAGAAGTGGGAAATTGAATTTTTTGGCCTAATAACACCATCCACATGGAGGACATACACTCTCTATATCATCACCTATAGGTACTATTTAACAAGGTGGGTAGAAGTAGTACCCACAAAGGATTGTACTACAGCTACTGTAGCAATATTTTTATGGGATAACATTATTAGTAGGTATGGTTGTCCATTAAGCCTTACCAATGATAGGGGAACTCATTTTTTGATTGAGACAATTAGAATACTATTAGTAGAGTTTATGGTAGCTCACCATAACCCTACCCCTATCACCCACAAGACAAAGGTACTATAAAGGAATTCAATAATATAATGGGACATACATTTAAAAAAATATGTGGTGTAGGAGGAAAGGATTCAGATGACAAAGTAGCAAATGTTTTATGGGCATACATAACTACTTACAAGAGGTTGAATAAGGCCACACCCTTTTAGTTGGTTTTTTTCACGAAGGTAGTTTTCCCTATAAAATGCATACTACCCTACATGTGTATTGTGCATGCAAGAGGAAATGTTGATGAGAGATCAATAGAGTAGTGCATTAACAAATTAATACAATAGGATGAACAACATGCAATTGTGTGAGGAAGTCATAAGGTAGAAAAAGTGAGACAGAAGTCCTAGAATGACAGGAATATTAATAATAACAAGTCTTTTTTGGTTGGTGGGATGGTGTTTTTATATGATTCAAAAAAATTGCACTACTCTAGAAATCTCATAGTGCATTGGTTGGGGCCATTTAAAGTAACCAAGATTTTGGAATCTAGTGCTTGTCAGTTAGAATTAGATGGAAAAATTTTCCTGGTTACTTTAATAAGAGTAGGTTGAATCTCTACTATAAATAGGATTTCTTTAAGTTTTTAATAAGGAAGTATTTCCATTTAGGTTAGGTTTCCCTTTCATTTTTTAATTTTATTGTCTTTTTGTAATAAGCACGTTAGCACCCAGGATCTGATGATATTTGATCTAGATTGATGTGCAGAGGACCATATATGTTTTTAGTGTGGTGTAGAAGGAAAAGTAGCACAAGTATTCTTTTGGTGTGACATATAAATCTCAATACACAGGTGTATGTTCTTACTCAAGATTGGACTACTCATATATGAAAGGCACGTGTAATGGTGAACTTGCTCAAAGGTGTGAAGATTGTTTACTTATGTGAATGAATTTTGGCACAACACACAAGATAATGTGAGGGAGGTAGTGCAGTAAGGAGAATTACTCAACAAGAGGCACAAAGGAATAATGTGTGTGGCATAGGAGGATGCGCTCAATAGGGTATGCACTCTGGAAAGTAATAGCACACTAGAATGTTATGAACTTCTACGCGTAGAATAATTATATAGAAAAGTGTGGAAAACACATAATAAAGAAGGAAAATGAACAAAACTATTTCAAGCTATAAATTAGTGGTAGGTGAACACATTTAATACAGTCAAAAATTGAAAATCTATAAAAGGATGAAAAAGTGTAGTCATTTTTACCTTGTTGTTGAGAACTAATGTGTGAAAGAGCTCTTGAAAATATTTTAACCAACGTTCAAAGAAAGAGATCAAGCTTAGAACCTCTAGAAAAAAAAAACAAGAGCTCTTTAAGAGAAGTTAAAGTTGTGTGAAGGGTTTGGAGGAAGATTTGTGAAGCTAGGGTGTTGGCATGTGTGAGTTAGGTTTCTTCATTGATGTAAAATCTCATTAATGCAAAATATGGTGATGGAGGAGTGCTATAAGATGTTTGGCATGATGATGGTGTGGAGATTCAAGTTTATTCATGGTTACAAGAGTGGAATCAGTGAGAATGGATTGGCCTAGTAAGCCTAATCAAGTGACCTAGCTAGTCTATGTGACAGAGCATGGTGGATTGACTTTTATAATGACTTGAAGAGAATGGTAGAAGCATGGAGAGCATGGTAGGAGTGAGACACTCACATGAGCTTTAGAGTGCAGATACAGGTTGTGGACTCAATTAATTGTACTCATATAGACCAAGTCTATGTTCTTGGAGGACAAATGGAGCATGAGAGTGAGGTGTAGAGATATGTTAGATCATGGAGTCATGTAGGTTAGTGAGACATGATGTCTCAAGGTTTTTATGACCTTTTGGAGAGGTTTCATGGTGAGATATGAGGTTCTTCTACTCTATTTTGACTTAAACTATGTAAAACCCTTAGTCCTGGTCATGAAAGTCCTAGTGGTTGAAAAGACGTAGATCCATTTGATCCAAGATGATTATTTTAGATTTTAGTAGAGGGTATTGAGGTGTTTTGGGAAAAATTATAGGCTTTCATGATGATAATTTTACGATTTATGAGGTCTAGACTGAACTAGGATCTTAAGAGTGCATTTTCTAGCTCGAAGTGAAAGAAATGCTCATGTTTGTTACATGTAAGGATTTCATGTGGATATTATCCTTTAAAATATGTTGGGGCATGGAATTAATAAGATCTTAGAGTTAGAATGAGTTCAAATGAGGCCTAAACATTTATGAACGATCATTAAGAAGGTAAGTCACATTTTATGGCATTGAAACCCTAGGTTATGAGTGATGGATAATATCTTCATGGTATGAGTCCAGAATGGATTGGTTTTGTAAATTTGATTATTGAGGTTTTATAGTACTCCCCCAAATTTCCAATGAGGTATTTTAGAGCTTGTGACAGTTTGTGGGTCCCACTCAAAAAGGAAAGTTTCTGAATATTTTCAATTTGTGAAAAATATTTCCATTGAACCAAATGAATAAATCACCATTTATGTAATTCTATGAGTTTTAATACATTTACATATTATTTTTAGGTAATTTTTGACGTCCTAAAGTGAAAAGTGAGCCCTATCTTTGAAGACTGGTTTTTGGGCCTAAAAGGACAGTCTAGCAGGCTTAGAAAATGGAAGTGTTTGAGAACTTGTGAGCTTGGTGATGGATTCTAATAGCCTTGGAGGTTTTTTTGACATCTCATGTGACATTTTTCATGTTTTGGTTAAACTCTGAAATTTCACTAAGGTCGCATGGTTAAGGTCACAAGTTCAACTAGTTTGACTGGTTCAGGACAGAGATGGTTTGATGAGAAGGTGGATGTAGAAGACCCATGTTTTGGGTTATCTGATGATTTTTATCCATTTGAGAGTGAATAGGGATGAATTTTGTAATTTATTTATAGGTCTTGAATGTGTCACCAAGGTGTAAACCAATTGAGTTTCCAAAACTACTTTTTGCGAAGTTCACTTTGTTGAAGAGGAAACAAAGTTTGGTTTTATTTATTGGATGATTCATGAGGTCTAACATGCATGTATTTTTTATATAGGATATTTTATTTCCAATTAGTGGTTACATTTCATATTTTATTTGTTCTTTTGTGATCTTGAACTTTATTGTTTAAGACCGGTCCCTGGAAGTTCTTGTTTTGAGTAGGAAACTATCCTACTTAAGAGTGTTATGAAGAAAATAACTGGTACAGAGTATTATGAGATCATGGATGATGTTGTAAGGGTATTTTAGATATTTTTGAAGCTTTTTTATGCTTGAAAAATATTTATGAAGTGTTTTAAATTCTTGGTGAGCTCGGTGGAGAAGGATTTGCTTGTTTTGGAGCCTAGTTGGGCTTGTTAGTTATCTTGGTGCATTGTCGACCTATATGGGTCCATGTTGTTGATTTATATGAGCTTGTAGTTCTATTTTTTAATTTTTTATGACCAATATCTTGGGTCATGAATAACCTATGTTATGTTTTTTATTTCAGTCTTCTATAAAAGTGAATGTTTGGCTCATTTTTGAACTAGTTGAAAGAGAGGGAAAAGTGCGAGCTAGGTGAGAGAGTGCAAGTGACTTAAGGGCATAAAGACAGAGCTGAGAGATTTTGTGTGAAAGTATGAAGAGTTTTTAATATATTTTTTTCAAGTTTTTGTATCCAAATTAGTCCATGAAATATCAATATTGAGCGAGTTAGGAGAAGGTGCAGTTGAAGAGGGTTTGAAAGTGTGTGAGTTGAATTTGTGATCTCCATTAGTTGTGGCAGAAAAATAGATCATATATCATCATTTGAAGGTGGTTAAGTTGGTTCTTGATCACCTTAGGGTATTTTTCCTTCCTTGTGGGGTTGGTGCCTCAATAAACTATGGGTTGGATCTCCTTGTAGGGTTGATTCTCTACTAAACTAGGGGTTGGTGTTCCTTGTGAAGTTGGTGCTTCACTAAATTATTTTGATTTGAGTAATAAAAAAATTAGTGGTTTTTTTTCCTTTATGTTTTCTCACATACATCTCGTGTTCTTGTGTACTCTCGCATGGTTATGCTTATTTTAATGGATGTTGTATGTTGTTAAGCACACATTAGTACATGATTGAATGGAAAATGATTTAAGAAATTTAATTTGAATTGGTTAAAGGTTTTTGAAGGATTAATTATCCTACCCCCCTCTCATTCCATATTACTTCCAAACGTTGGTATCAGATAAGTTCCTTTTGGAATATTTTAATCACTTGAAAGGTGATCCTTTGAAACATAAAATGGCGAGTCAGTAGAGTGGCACTTCTTCTAGCAAGGAACCATTATTTTATGGGATAAAATATGTTTTTTGGATTCTAAGGATGAGGACTAACATCATGTCCTTATGGTTTGATATTTGGAAATATGTGTTGGATGGTTATACAGCTCTTGCAATTCCCCCAACAACTACTACAGATAAGAAGACTATTAGTGACAACTCCAAGGCTATGAATGTAATCATGTGTGGCATATTTGAACCTAAAATTGTGAAGGTCATGCATTGAAAATCATAAAAATTAATGTGGGAAGAAAATTTAGGTCCTTTATGAAGGATATTCCAAGGTAAGAAAAACTAATATTCAAACCTTTAGAAATCAGTTTAAAGGGATAAGAAATAGTGATGATGAGTCTATTGTTGCATACTTTCTTAGAGTTGACAAAGTTTTCAACACCATGATAAGATTAGGTGAATAAGTGAAGGAAGAGGTCTATAACCGGGAAGAGCTTAATATAAGCATGAAAATTTGATGTGTTTATATGGTTGAAGATATTAAGTGCAAGATAAAGGAGGTCTTTGAGGACTAACATTGAGTAAGAATTCTAGACTCATGAAATGCAAGTCAATAATCCTATATGATGGCTTGATCAGACCATCAATGACATGAAGAAATAGTGCATCTCAGGTATGTTCATGTGTTATCTTTTGGTTTTTTCTTCAAGTTTCAAGTGTATCAAGTATGTATATGCATCTTGAAAGAAGGATGGAGTTACACAATACATGATTAATAATCTATGGAAGTGAAAATTTATATTCTACAAAATGATAGACATGGTTAGTGTTTTGTATGTTCACAATGATTTTAATAGTAGTGCCTTAAGAAATAATATGGAAAGAGAGTATGATTGCAAGGGTTGTTTCTTCTTGGTGATGGATCAAAAATTCCTATAGAGGTAAGAGACATCCAATTCTGAAGTGTGTTTCTTGAGTTTACTTCTAGAAAGTGTTGCAAATTACTAAAGTGAAGAATGACATGATATTTCATGTGTGCATGATTTCCATGAAGTATTTTATTATGGAATGTGTTGAGGAGCCTAAGTGGATATTACACTTTAAAAACATGTTGCAAAACTAGTAGGGACGATCTCTTACATCACATCAGGATAGTGAAAGACTGTGAAGTTGTGAATGTCATGTTACAGGTCTACATAGGTTTATTAAAGCAACGGGATTAGACCTTGAGAATTAAGCATGTAACCTTGGTGTCAAGAATACTTTGCAATATATAATGATATGAGTATGTGTAGACACCCACAATTATGGACAAGCAATTTAAATACTTAAATTGAGCTAATTATCCCCTTGCTTGCAAATCGACAAAATATCATCAAGAGCACTCATATTCTCTCTTGTTTTCGTTAATTAATTACAATACGCTAATTGATTAAGTTGCCTATCCAGCTAACAACCTAATTAACGACCTTCCGTTAATTTTTACCCCTTCTATCTAGACTAATTAATTATTATTAATTAATTAGCCTTTCACTTCATTTAACTAGTAAATCAATATGTAATTGATTTAATCCCCTCCTAATAGCCTAAATCGTACTAATATTCCTCTAATTAGCTTTTATAAGCTTACATCTACCTATTAGTTAATCACTTTTGATTGATTAAAACACCCCCTAACTCCCATGACTTGCTAAGCATAAATTAAACCCTTCTAAAGTAATGTTGTCTTTTATAAAGCAACCTTATCCATTCCTAATCATGTTTTACCTTTATCCCACATGCAAAGGGATGAAGTGTTTCCTTTATCCATTGGGCTATATAAGGAGCCCTCCTTCTACCTTTATACCTACACCTAAACTTCTTAAGAGAGAAAATGTAAAGCATATAGCAAAGAGACTAAGAGCTTGCATTTTGTTTTCTTGAGAGGTCACCATTGTTAATAGCTAAGCTCCCTATTCTTGCATTCTTTAAGGATCAAACAAGCAATTTTTTATTTCCATTGGAGCTAAATAGGTCCATGCATTTTGTTGGTAATCTAGGAGAGTAGAGATTTTTAAATAGCATGCTAGTTTTGATCTTATGTTTTCAAAGCTATAATTTTAGTTTAGATCTTGTTTAGCTCTTTATCTTGATGGTGTTTATGCTTTGTTTTAGCTAAATTATAGAACTATTTTAGGTGGTATTTCTTTCTCCATTTGATTTAGCATTAAGAAAAGTACACATGCACGCATTTGGCATGTCTGGTGGGATTAAAGCTCAAAAAGCACTTTTAGATTATATTAGGATAAACATGCTTTAGGCTTAGTTAAGCTAGGATTAGGCTAGTTAAACTTGATTAGCAAGTGATTAGAGACTCATTGAGAGTTGGGAGGGGTATGGATAACCAATTGTGACTGATAGATAGCCTACAAAGCCAATAGAAGTGGTCTAGAGAGAACTAGGGAGGTTATGAATGATCAAAAGGAGGAATGTTTAGCTAATAAGAGAGATATTAACCAAATAAGCTGATTATAGGAGGAATATGTCCAAGAAGGTGTCGTAAATGGGCATCTGAGAGTGTAGCAAAGTATGGGGATTTAACGAAGTGTCGTTAATTGATTGGATTGGATGAAATGCTAAGTGTAAGCATATTTTAGGTGTCTACATTTGCCCCTCTTTGGGGTGACGTAAGCGAATTCACTTCAAAGAAAGAAGAAAAGTATAAACAAGTAGAAAATCTTGAAGGGATAGAAGAAAAATGAGAATAATGAAGGATGCCCCCTCGATTGGAAATGGGGTGATGGAAGAACTCGATCGATGATCGAAAATATGATAGAAAGATAATAGAAGAAATGATAATGTGAAGAAGAAGAAAAGAAAGGGGATATAGAAGAAAATGAGTATGAGAAAGGGAGAATGAGCTAACATCCATCCATTGCCTTTTAAACAACTTTATTTTTCATCATATTGCTAAAGATCTTCATCATCGGTCCTTATTAAAAAGAATGAACAAAAGTGTAGTATGACATGAAAAGTCATATACGAATAACTGTCCATTGCTAAAAAAACCAACTCCATGCAACATACAAAATGCAATGTAATACGAGAAATTAAAATATGTGTAACTCCATGAAACATACATAATTCAATGCAATACAAGAAAGTAAACAAGCTAAACCTAACAGAGAAACAAGTACCATGTTTTTGTTATCAAGCTTCAGTTCCAACCTATTCAAATTAACGACAAGGGTTAATGATGGTTCCCCAAGCAAGGATACATGAAAAGGGAAAATGGAGGAAACTTCGGTCCAATGAAAAATTAATGTGCACTATGAAACAGTACTAGGAAACTCATTGTGCTCGAGAGTACAGACGAAGTAAGCAGCCTAACTTTTGTTGATGGAGGTAGATCAAGATGATCCGCGAATCGTGCACATGGACAGGTGAGAACCAAAGAGTGACGTTTTGTAGGATGATTTTCAATTTTTAGAAGTTTTCTTAAACATATTTGAATTTTTAATTTTTCTAACATATTTGAATGTTTTGGATGATTTTTTCCTTGAAATTTTTTTGAATCTATGTACAGGAAGACAAGGAAGTATGGATGCCCCTAGTGATAGATGGGATGTACAAGGGCATAAGGCCACATGCATTCGAGAAAGGTGAAGATGTAAAAATTCCCCAGCGATTAGATGGGAGTATTAAAAGGAAAAATCTTCACAGGTAGAAGCGGGACCCAAGGCCATTATGGATAGGTTCAACATGATGGTGAACGTAAACCAATGAAGTGCTAGGAATAAGAAAGGATGCCCCCAGCGCAAGTTGGCCTAAAAGTGCATGATAGAAAGGAAGCGGAAGATTGTTTTTTGTGAAAGGTGACAAACATGTCCGCAAACATGGAAAACAAGTAATCTTATACACATGTGGATGTTCTGAATGAAGTAGAAGAATGATGTGGATAATATGAATGTAGCTTAGAAGCCTCATGATGAAGAAATGATTAACTAAAGGAAAAAATCGTAAGATGAGATATGGACTAGAGTAAGAGTCTGAACAAGATCAAAAACGGGACACTTTGTAACATACTAATCCTGCCTACTCATAGAGATCCAGTGTGTGCATGTGGAGTTTATTACCTATTGAAGTGAAGATTTAATAGACAACAAGCAAAGAGACCCTAGCCAATGTGTGGGAATGATTTATTGTGAAAGGATATTTTGTGAATGGGTGGTGAAAGGATAGTTGTATATTGCTCCACTACCAGCCAGGCATCCATAGCCATGATGGAGATGTATTCAATTCTAATCACAACATTGCTCTACTGCCAGTCAGGTGTCCATAGCCTCGATAGAGATTATTGGAAATACCACAAGAGAGAGTAATATATCAATTTGCTTTTTCTTTGTAGCTTTTAGCTTTTGATTTTTGATTGATTTTGATTCTTTTACTTTCTCAAAACTTATTTCAGTGCTCTTGTTTGACAAGGGGTTAAGAACCACTAATGGCTTAATGGAAGGAGGTGGAAGTGCTTACGATGATGACATTGGCTAGTGTCAACAAATATGTCCAAAATTTCTTCGCAACAAGTTGATTAGATTTTGAATGCGATATGATCTCTAAGAGGTCAGTTGTTCTTTAATTTACCAAGGTGATAAAAGACCAGGGTCAAATGGATACCATAGAGATAAATGTCATAAAATTCATGCAAATAAGCTAACCAAAATATCACCAAAGGGATGAAAATGGTAGGAAGACTTGCAGAAGAATAGCAAGGAAGGGAAGAAAGAAATATCCATGTGTATGCAACACCTGATTGCAATGTTTGATCTTTGTACCTTTGATTTTTGTGGTGTTTTCTCAATGTTTTTTTTTTGTATTTTTGAATTGTTTTTTATTTTTAGATTTTTGAAAGTTTTAAGAGGTTGGGACTAACAAAGTCACTATGTGTGGTAAGATCCAACAACAATGTTTCTGACTTCCTTGATAAGGGATACTAGGCATGTTTGTTTATCAAGAGTCATGTTTTCCCCTATCTCAATGATCATGGTGAATTAACACTCAACATAGGATTGTGATTTATCCTGAAACATGGATTTTGTATGTGGTAGCTTGAGTTCCCTATCCAAAGTTTTATGCACTTTGCACCATACTTGATAGTTACGTTGATGTACGTTCTTGAATCGCGCTTGATTTACAACTTTGAGATTGTTCAAGTTGTTGGGAGATTTTGGGCTCTTGTAAGTTTTGACATGATCTTGATAATGAACCTTTTTGGGTTTCTTATAAGCTGATTTGTGACTTTTCTAACCTCGATAATGAGAAGAAATCAAATGTTTATGATTGATGATAGGAACGAGAGAAATGATGGTGGGCTTTCCCTGGTCATTAGTAGAAGGATCATGTGATTGATGAAAAGGATATGGTCCAAGGATTGAAGAATATGGGCTACTGGGAGGTGATCCATAGATAGAAGATGAAGGGCTACTAGGATGTGGCCCAATAATAGAAGAAGAAGGGCTACTAGGACATGACCCATAGATAGAAGATGAAGGGCTAATAGGATGTGGCCCAAGAATAGAAGAAGGGCTACTTGGATGTGACCCATAGATGTAAGATGATGGACTACTAGGATGTGGCCCAAGAATAGAAGATGATGGACTACCCAACGGTGATCCATACATAGAAGATAAGGGGCTAGTTGGACATGCCCCAAGAATAGAAGATAGTGGACTACTTGAAAATGTCCCACAAATAGCAGAGGGAGGGCTACTAGAAGGTGACCCACACCTAGATGAAGATGAAGGGCTACTTGGTGTTGACCCCATAAGAGATTTTGATTGAGGAATTATGATAGACAAAGAGTTATTGGGCGAGGAGAAGATAGGCCATGGATCAATGCAAGACTAAGGAGTTTCATCACATAATGAAGAATGTGAAGATGGAATAATAATAGGAGGTTCAAGTTACATGACCTGAGGCTCTTCCTCCATTTCTTGATAAAAGTAATCAACCTTTTCCTCACAATATGTAGACGCATCAAAGTCTAAAGAGAATCCTTTCTCATAATCTGCTAAAGGAATATCTTCATATGCCCCTATAAATGCCCTGATTGTTTCTTTATTCTAAAAGAGATCAATTGGTATGAGTTGTTGATCAACCATCAGGGGTTGATTGGAAGAAAGAGATCCAATTGGTGTGGAAGACTTAGAATATGTTTGATGATGATTGATAGAATAAAATGATGTGGGGGATGAAGAAGATGTGTAGCTAGATGTCTCAGGAGTAGAATAAGGTGGTGTGGACCTACTTATATAATGGTATGTCATATGTAAAATAGTAGGATTAATTCCAAAGTCTATATATTGTGACGCGTGGGTCGATTCAGACATTTGTCTCGAAGTACTTTGAGTAACACGAATCTTCAAAGGAGGAAGAATTATTGGGGGTGATTGATGAAGAAGGTCTTGTGAAGAACGGGAGGATCGTGATTCAAGAATCACATCGGATGAATAATAACAAGGGTTCTGCAAAGAAAGAGAGGACCACAATTCAAGAATTGTATTAGATGTTTGATTGGAGGGATTTGGAGTTGCACATATCTTCAAAGGAAGAAGACGTCATTGAGGTGACTAATAAAAGGGGTCCTGCGAAGAAAGGGAGGACCATGAAATAGGAGTCGCATTAGATGACTTAGGAGTCGAATTAGATGAATCTAAATAGTAGTTTGGATCTGAATAGTAGTTTGGATCTGAATCATCAAAAGAGTCAGAGGAAATATTTAGATTGGAATCCTCAGAAAAAGAGGAAATGTTTGGATTAGAATTAGAAGGGGGAACTCGGACAATAATTTGGATCATAAATGTTCAAATCATACCACCGACTATGAGATGAAGGTGGGGAACGAGTTACCCGTATGGGCTCTCTAGCATGAAGAACCAAACGAGGTTTAGTTGTAATGGGAATCTTTTGATTTGAATTGCTAAACCTAGGTTCCATATTTTTGTAAGTATGGGGAACCGCACGATAGTCAGTCATTTTTGGTGTTGTTTTAAGCATAAATGTCTAGATCTAGATAGTATGATGGAATTCCTTCAAAGGGAAGGAAGTGACATGTTGATTTGGGTAGCATAAGTACAACCAGCTAGACATTGTGTAAGTATGGAGATTCATGCGTGATTTTCTGAAGAAGGTCTAAGGAAAATACACATCGTGATGACGCAATCTCAATGAGATCAAGAGGGATTGTCATATAAAATAAGTTTTCTGAATGAATAATCACAAGGAACAATCATGCAAGTGTGAAACACAAAGCCAATCAACAAGTAAATACACCATATGAAAATGCAATGTAAATATGATCAACACTACGTCAATATTTACGTCAAGCTCGAGATGAACAAGGCATAAATACCAACAAAGGGTAGATGTGAATCTCAATCAAAGGATACCACAACAATTTTAACAACCAAAAAGGCCTAAATGTTAAAGGGTGAGGTTTACAAATGTAAGCTAAGAAACCACACCAATTGGACACGTCTATCAAGCTTCGCGGAGAAGTGAGATATTAGTGTCAAAGTGGTATCGAAACGATGGAAACAAAGTAAGCGACACCCTTCAAGATTTGGGACAATGTTTGAAATCAAACTAAGTCAAAGTATACTAAGGATGTGTTAAAACGTGGGCAACGTAACACCACAATATAGACACTTAGATCATGTTTACGAGAAACGTGACATAAGTATCTTAATTATGTCGAGACAATGCAAACGAGGTAACATGTCAAAGGGAGATAAAATGATGAATCATTTCTAACTATGATGATGATCCTGATGTGGGTATTAAGATCACAAAGGCTACCAATGATATAAATACGTCTCCACACACTTTAGACATTTAACTAACCCAGCCGAAACATGGATGGGCGTAAACGGATAAAAAAGTGGCATAAACAATCGATTGGTAACACAGAGGTAGTCACCCTTCTTTTTATTAACAAAGTGTCAAAATAATGTGAAGGAAGTAGATCAAAATGGGGATGAAAAATGTTGGCTTCACTTCAGAAAAGTTTTGCCTTACCTTAGGGTAAGTGAAAAACTAAGCGAAAGTAACGCGTCACACATTTCGTGATGTAAAGATGGCTCACAACTCAACACTGTTTTGAAATAGTCAAAGTGGGCTCCTGGCCAAAGAATATCTTCCTAGGTGGTTCTCTCAACCTAGGTGTTAAAAAATTATCCATGAGTGGGGTGATTTACCAAAATAGTCCCGACTATCTTGGGAGTATCTCAACTTTTCCCCCTTCAAGCACAGTGGGTAGTAAATACATCCATCGTGTACTCAAAAGGGTCACATAGGGACAGCTTGTAACGCTTTCTCACAAAGGAATCACTAGTCAGGTAGGTAGTGTGGAGAACTTCCTATTTCATCCACAAGGTTCCCTCTTGCATGGACTACTTTGGGATTCCTAGAACCACCCCCATTGTTGTAGCTTAAGGTGTTATGCCAAAGGAGTTATGTTCCAGTTGAGCGGAGAGGGATGTACCCTTTTCTGAAACCTACAATACAGTGTTTTAAATATGTTGTTCTTTTTATCTTGTTTAACTAGGTGTGGTTTGCTTGAACACCTTTTGGCAACTTGTATAACAACTATATTAGTAGTTTTGACTTCGTTTTGATTCCTCCTTTCTTTGACAAGCATTTTTAGGTCTTACACTCAAGCGTTAGTAGTTCTCCAAGAAAATCACATTATTTAAAAGAGGATTAAGAGTTGCTTTTGATTCTCAAGATCATCTAAGGATGTAAGAGAAGATCATACACAACAAATAATCCAACTAAAAAGTAAAGAAAATCTTTGCAATCAATGAACCATACAAAAATCTTGATAAATGTTCTTTCCCTTAAACCAAAAGTAAAAGATGAAGTTTCCAATTTACCAAATGTTGTAAAATGTTCAGACTAAAGTTACTTTTGATTCTCAAGACCACCCTAAGGTACAAGAGAAGAGCATACACAAAATTTATCCCAACTATATAGAAATGGAAAACTTTAAATCAAAGTACCATTGAAAAATGCTTTGTAAAAGGTTCATTCCCTTAAGCAAAATGAACAATCAAATTTTCAAGTTTAATCCCAATGTTAAAAAGATAGAGATCAAAGTTGTTTTTGATTCTCAATATCACAAAAAGGTTCAAGAGAATAGCATACACATACTTTATTCTAAATCAAGTAAGCATGGAAATACAACATTCATCAAAACATTAGACATATTAGAAAATGACCAGTTTTAAACTAACAAAATAACTTGTAATTTCTATAAGTTTAAATCCCAAATTTATGTTTCCATTGCATATTTAACTTCAATACCTTTCCAACACAAAAAAAAATGGATTAATTTTGATTTCAGGAGAAAACATTATGGCCTTCAGAAGATGGGTTATGCATATGCTCTTATGCTCATGGGTATGCACTTAACATGCACTCAAAAAATGTCAAAAAAAAATGTCCCTTAATCTACAAAATGGGCAAATTTTTCCAACCAAGCTTCAATTTTGACAACAACCTATCACATTAATATATGAATAGAAGACTCAACGCTATCAAACATTAACATACATGTTCAAGAATTTAATATTTTCAAGAAATTGGCAAAACTAAAATATAGAATGATGAAAAAGTAAGCTCTAAAAATGAAAACATGATGAAATCTTGAAATTTTCTCACCAAGATTTAATTTTGATAGAAATCCACCATATTAATATGTAAATAGAAGACTCAGCACTATCAAACACTAACCTACATGCTCAAGAATTTAAAATTTTCAAGAAATTGACAAAACTAGCATGTAGAATGTTGAAAAAGTAAACTCTAAAAATGAAAACATGGAGAAATCTTGAAATTTTCCCATATATTCCAATTTTGGCTGCACTTCACCTCCTCTATACCTACAAGGAGGACTCAACACATGCAAACTCAACAAAACAAGTTAAGAAAAACAAGTTAGTTCAACATGTGTAAAAGAGGGTTAGTAACCAAAAATGAAACTTAACTACAAAAACTTGAAATTAAGTGTAAAGGACAATGTAGTAAGTCCCACCGGGTGTGCTAAATGTGTGCATGTGTTTTTTTTAAACTAGTGCTAATATGAATAAAAGACTAACACCTAAATAGCCTTAATTAGCAAGAGTTAAACAAACTACTTAGCACCATCATGATAAGAATTAAACAAGAGTTAGATGCTAAACATTCATCAATAAAAATTTGAAACTAACAATGTTAAAACATCTAAAATCCTCTATTCTCTAACAACAAATAAATGAAATGGATCTAGGTTGGCTCCATGGCTATCAAAAATGGTTGTTCTATTGGTGTTCCAATAACCTAGGAATGAGGGCTTGTCAAAGTTGGGCTACAAGACCCTTTTGACACCTCCCATATGACCGAAGCACTTAGGAAAGAGGCTTAACTCTTCAAGATAATGAACTCTCAAGAAAAAAAAAGGTAAGCTATTAGTCTATTTTGCTATATGCTTTGCATTTTCTTTCTTAAGAAGTTTAGGTGTAGGTATAAAGGTAGAAGGAGGGCTCCTTATATAGCCCAATGGATAAAGGAAACACTTCATCCCTTTGCATGTGGGATAAAGGTAAAACATGATTAGGAATGGATAAGATTGCTTTATAAAAGGTAACCTTACTTTAGAAGCGTTTAATTTATGCTTAGCAAGTCATGGGAGTTAGGGGGTGTTTTAATTAATCAAAGGTGATTAACTAATAGGTAGATGTAAGCTTATAGAAGCTAATTAGAGGAATATTAGTACAATTTAGGGTATTAGGAGGGTATTAAATCAATTACATATTATTTACTAGTTAAATGAAGTGAAAGGCTAATTAATTAATAATAATTAATTAGTCTAGATATAAGGGGTAAATAATTAACGGAAGGTCATTAATTAGGTTGTTAGCTGGATATGTGACTTAATCAATTAGCGTATTGTAATTAATTAATGACAACAAGACGGAATATGAGCCATGACAAAAGGTAACAGTCCTCTCGGGAACGATGTCCCTATCTTATCAGTGAGTAAAAAACCTACTGATAAGATACATAATATACAGAGGCCCCTGATGCAATGTGGGGTTAGAGATACACTCGTGTAGGGCTATAGTCATCTTGTTGTGTGGAATATCATCTGCATCAAAAAGGTCACTGCAGGATGCTCTAATTAGCCCTACATCTGAGTTGTACTCAATCAAGGTGCCTATAATCAGCATGCAAAGGATCCACCATACATCCTCGAGGGTCACCGTCATCTCTCTTGTGTGCAATCTAAAACATTGACTCTCGTTATGTCATCGCTTGGCTAGCACAGTCAGTAGGCCATGATCCAATGTAATGGAAGGCATCTGAGACATGGGACCTAGCCCCACCACCTCGAGAAGTATCGCCATGGCTCGTCAGTCACGCTGGTGCATACTCCCCTCTAACTCTACTATCTGGGAGTGGCATTCCCACGTCTGTAAAACTAGAAATCATCTCTATAAAATATCAAATCACTCGTCAGTTACTAACGTTTCTTCTAAAAAACTATCTAACATTTTATGGTTAACCCAAAAATCCTAAAAAATCTTCTAAGTGTCATCTTGTTGACATTTTCCTCTCTTTTCTCCACCAGTCTAGGGCACCTATGCTCCCTTTTGAGTGTGTGCGCTCCCTTTTAGATGCATGCATGCCATTTTGGGCGTGTGCGTGTGCACATGTTTGTCTTCTGGCGCTTGTGCCCTCATTCGGGCACCTGCATGCCCTTTTTGGCATGTGTGCCACACATTTGGTGTTTGTGCTTGTGCGCGTGTACACCTAGGTGTGTCCACCCCCATTTTAGTGTGTGTACCACATTTTTAGTGTGTGTTCCTCCCTTTCTGTATGTGTGTGTGTGTGCACACATGTGTTGTGTGTGTGGGTGCACGTCTGTGTGTGCAATGTGTGCTTGCACATGTGCACATGAGTATTATAGCACATGCGCCCCCAAAAGGATGCCTACACCTGCGTGCATGCGCGCCGACGTGACTTTTTAAGGATACAAGCAAAATTTAAGACATTAATGACTGAAATTAATGAGAAAGGGTTCAATATTCATGAAGGGGTCATTGTCTGTGTGTCGTTGGTACCCTCGGACTGCATCTGCACATCTCACTCGGTCTCGTGTGATCACCATGGTCCTTGTCAATATCAGAGCCTCACAGTAAAAATTCTAAATGGCTCAATTAAAATGAATTGGTCGCGATGTTTTTACCCCTCCAGGTGGGGTATATTAACCCATTTTTCACCGTCGGGAGGCCTAGAGGCCCGTTTCGATCACCGTTTTCTCCTCTGTTCACCGTAGAATAATTATTTTTATTAAATAATTATTTTTTCTCTTATTTTTCACCGTATTTGGGGCATTTTTTGTTGTTTGATACACCTTTCTTCCCCCTCAAACATTTTTATTGATCCTAGGTGATTTTTCTTCTTATCCACACTCTCATAAATAATTATTTTTTATTAATTTTTCCGCTAAACAAGGACATTATTTGTCACTTGTTTCTTCTTTCTTCCACCGAGGGCACTTTCTGTTGCACCTAGGCTCTTCATTCTCTTTCTTCTATTTTCTTCTACTGTTCACCACAATTTGGACAATGGAAAAATAAAAACAATATATATGTCAAAAATCCAAAAACAAGGCAAAATTTTTTTTATAAAAAATCCTAAAAAGTAAAAAACCTACAACAATGGTAACTTGCTTATTATGGCTGAAACTTGTGTCTTGCGCATGGTATTTTCTCCATATCCTGTTGGTTTGTCTCACATCTTCCTCAATTAATACGACTCGTGGATCACTGGATTCACAACCATTCACAAAGCTAGCTGCTTGCTTCGTCTGTACTCTAGGACACGTTTGTTTCCTGGTGTTGTTTCATTGCACATAATGCTTTTTCTTAGACCCTATGTCCATTATCATTTCCTATTGCATGTATCATTTCTCGAGGCATCGTTTTTAACCTTTTTCATCAATCACGAACTTGTGGATCTCTTCAGCACTGATAACAAAACATTTGTACAACTGTCTTGACCATTGTTGGGTTGGGTATGTGCATTTGTACTTGTTTTCCCTGTTAAATGAGCTTATTTCCTTCTCGTATTGCATTGCATTTTTGTATGTTGCGAGGAGTTGGTACTTTCAGTAATGGAAAATTATTCGTAGTATGGATTTTCATGTCATTCTACCTTTATCGTATGCTTATATTTTTCATAAGGACTGATGACGTACCTCCTATGGTAATATGATGACATCAAAATTGTTCTAGTATACCGCAGCTAGAGGCTAAGCTCTTCTCTCCCCTCCTCCATATTTTCTTGTGCATCACCTTCTTCTCACCCCTAATCTTCTCTCTCACCAGGGCATCTTGCCCCTTCCCATTCTTCTATCTCTCACATTTTTTCTATCTCTTACCTTTTTTGATCATCAATCGTATTCCTTCATCACCCTATCGACACTCAAGGGGGCATCTCTCCCTCCTACTAATTTTTCTTCTATCCCTTCAAAATTTTCTTCCATCTACTATCTTTGAAGTGGCATCACTTACGCCACCCCAAAGAGGGAAAAATGTAGACACCCATAATTACGCCCAAGCAATTTAAATACTTAAATTGCGTTAATTATCCCCTTTCTCGCAAATCGACAACATGTCGTCAAGAGAGATCATATTCCCTCTTTTTGTCATTAATTAATTACAATAGGCTAATTGATTAAGTCACCTATCCAGCAAACAACCTAATTAACGACCTTCCGTTAATTATTTACCCCTTCTATCTAGACTAATTAATTATTATTAATTAATTAGTCTTTCACTTCATTTAACTAGTAAATCAATATGTAATTGATTTAATCCCCTCCTAATACCCTAAATCATACTAATATTCCTCTAATTAGCTTTTATAAGCTTACATCTACCTATTAGTTAATCACCTTTGATTAATTAAAACACCCCCTAACTCCCATGACTTGCTAAGCATAAATTAAACCCTTCTAAAGTAAGGTTACATTTTATAAAGCAACCTTATCCATTCCTAATCATGTTTTACCTTTATCCCACATGCAAAGGGATGAAGTGTTTCCTTTATCCATTGGGCTATATAAGGATCCCTCCTTCTACCTTTATACCTACACGTAAACTTCTTAAGAGAGCAAATGCAAAGCATATAACAAAGAGACTAAGAGCTTTCATTTTGTCTTCTTGAGAGGTCACCATTGTTAAGAGCTAAGCTTCCTATTCTTACATTCTGTAAGGATCAAACAAATAATTTTTTATTGCCATTGGAGCTAAATAGGTCCATGCATTTTGTTGGTAATCTAGGAGAGTAGATATTTTTAAATAGCATGCTAGTTTTGACCGTATGTTTACAAATTTATAATGTTATTTTAGATCTTGTTTAGCTCTTTATCTTGATGGTGCTTATGCTTTGTTTTAGCTAGATTGTAGAAATATTTTAGGTGGTAGTTCTTGCTCCATTTTATTTAGCATTAAGCAAAGTACACATGCACATAGTATGTGCACATACATTGATAAATATTGTGTAGGTGTTTCAATCCAAGGTATGATTCTAAGTTTCATTACTTAAAGTTAGTAAAGTATTACAAGAGCATGAATGCAGTGTTTCAGGATAAACATGAAAGATTATAGAATTTTTTATGTGTTCAAATTATTGAAATTTAACTTGAAGTTCTCTTCACTCTTGAAATATGAGGAAATGCATGTTGAACCTTTGTAAAATTCATCATGAACCAAAATATGTTCTTTGTGATTATTCATGAATTATCCACAGTATTTTAAGAAGAAATATGTGATTGTGCTTGAAAAATCGGAGTGCTTTAGTACGATGGAACCTGTTTAGGGGGATATTATATGCTTTGAATTCCAAGGAAGATGAAAATAGCAGTGTTGCATGGTTTGTAAGAATGTTTAATTGCATTATGAGTGAAATTTGCATTAAATCAGGGTACAATAGGATGGTGTTGACTGAAATAGAAAGCTACATGTATTTGGATGCTTATTGAGGTATGGGGAGTTTTTCATGACATCCAATTAGGTACATAAGGTGTCTAGGAGTTCTAGAAAGGAAAATTTAGTCACTGTGGCAGGTGTATTGGCGAGAAGAGAAAGTGACATGACCAAGTCAGTCACAATAGCATGGAAAGAGATCGAAGACACTAAAATGTTGGTTCAAGCCTATGATGGATTAATTCATCTCCATGACATGGATGAAAGGTATGGGCTTGAAATTTTGTGTTTTCAATTAGAGAAAGATAGAATGATCCCAGGGGGAGCTATAAGGAAGTGATTCATGTTGTGTATGGGCTTTCATGCATGGCAGAAGTTGGTCTAAAATGCTTTAAAGATTTGGTGTAGGGATTTCAGCCCTAAAAGTTGTCTTCAACTAGTATATGGTAGAGATAGATCCTTTGATGATGCTCTGTAATTAAGAATGGTCTAGATAGGTGATAGGAGTGATGGTCCATGGTCAAAATTCTTGTTGGCATGAGTGGAAACTTTTTGTTCCTTTAACCAAGTGTTATAGTACTTTCAAAGCTATGAAAGAATCCTAAAACAACGTTATAGTGAGGTAAATTAGGCATGTGTAATTGTAAGACGGATTTGATTGATGTTTCCAACCAATAAGTGATCATGTTATGCTGAATATATGATCAGGTATGTATTTTGTCATTAATGTAAAAAGGGGGGAGAAGAACTAGGTATTTTTCCATCAATGACAAAGAGGGAGATTGTTTATATATGTGAGTTAGGTGTTGTCATTGATATAAAATCTCATTAATGACAAAGAGGATGATGGATGAGTGCTATAAGAATGTTTGGCATGATGATGAAATGGAAATTTAGGTTGATTCATGGTTGTAAGAGTGAAGTCAGTGAGAATGGCTTGGCCTAGTAAGCCTAATCAAGTGACATAGCTAGTCTAGGTGATAGATCATGGTGGTTTGAGTTACATAATGGCTTTAGGAGCAAGGTAGAAGCATGGAGAGTATGGTAGGAGTGTTTTTAGACACTCACATGAGCCTTAGATTGTAAATATAGTTTTTGGACTTAAGTAAAGGTACTCATCTAGACCTAGTCTAGGTGCTTGGAGGCCAAATGGAGAATGAGAGTGATGTGTACATATATGGGAGCTCATAAAATCATATAGGTGAGTGATATATGATGTCTCAATTTTTTCAAGAAATTTTGGAGAGGTTTCATGTTGAGGTATGAGGTTCTTCTACTTTTTTTTGACATAAATTATGTAAAACCCTAAGGCCTAGTCATGTAAGTCCTAGTGGTTGAAAATATTTAGACCAATTTCATCCAATATAATGATTAGAGATGTTATCAAAGGGTGTTGAGGTGATGTGGGAAAATTTTCAGTCTTCCATGATGAGAAATTTTCAAGTTATGAGGTTTAGACCAAAACAGGATTCTTAAGGGTGCATTTTCCAGCTCAAAGTGAGAAAAATTCTCATGGTTGGCACATGTAAGGTTTGCATGGGGAGATTATACTTTCAAGGATGTTGGGTTATGGATTTAATAATATCTCAAAGTTGAAATGAGGTCAAATGAGGCCTAAACATTTATGAACGATTATTAAGAAGGTAAGTCGTTATTTATGGCTTTAAAACCCTAGGTTATGAGCGATGGAGAATATATTCATGGTATGAGCATATAATTGATTTGTTTTGAAAATGTTATGATTGGATGTTGTATAAGACTCCTCCATCTTTCTAATGAAGTATTTTATATCTTATGACAATATGTGGGTCCCACTCAAAAAGGAAATTTTCTGAAGATTTTTAGTTTGTGAAAAAGTTTTCCATTGAACCTAATAACTAAATCTCCATTTACAGAATCCTGGGATTTGTAATACATTTCCATATTAGTTTCAGGTCATATTTGAGGTCCTAAAGTGCAAAGTTTTCCCTATCTTTGAATACTATTTCTTGGGCCTAAAAGGGAAGTTTAGCAGACTTGGCAAATGGAAGTGTTTGAGCACTTGTGAGCTTGGTGATGGATTATAATGTCCTTGGAAGTGTTTTTTGACATCTCATGTGAAATTTTTCATGTTTTTGTTTAAATTTTAAGTGCACTAAGGTGGCATGGTTGAGGTCACAAGTTGACCTTGTTTGAATGGTTCAAGATATAGATGGTTTGGTGAGAAGATGGATGTAGAAGACCCATGTTTTGGCTAACATGATGATGTATATAAATTTGAGAGTGAATCATGATGAATTTTGTTCTTATTAAATTCCTTTAGAGGTCTTTGAATGTGTTAGAAAGGGTGAAAACCAGTTGAGTTTCCAAAAAATCCTTCCTTGGGGGGGGGGGGAGGGGGTTCAGTTTGTTGGAAAGGAAACAAGGCGTGGTTTTATTTTTTAGATGTTTCATGTGGTGTATCATGCATGTATGTGTTCTAAAATACATTGTATTTCTAATGAGTGGTTACATGGCATAGTTAAGTTGTTCTTGTGTGATCTTAAGCTTCATTATTTAATATTGGGTTTCTGGAAGTGCATGTTTTGAGTAGGAAATACTCCTACTTGAGAGTGTTATGAATAAAATGGTTGGTGAAAATTATTGTGAGATCATGGATGATTTATTAAGGGTATGTTGGACATATTTGAAGCCTCTATAGGATTGAAAAATCTTGATTAAGTGTTTAAAGGTCTTGGTGAGATCGATGGAGAAGGATTTCCTTGTTTTTTAGCCTAGTTGGGCTAGCTAATTGTCTTTGTCGATTTCCAACCTATATGGGTCCATGTTATTCATTTATATGATCTTGTAGTCCTATTTTTAAGTTAATATGACCAACCTCTTGGGTCATGACCAACCTATGTTATTTTTTTTGAGTTGAGTCTCATTTAAAACTTAATGTTTGGTTCATTTTTGAACTAGTTGAAAGAGAGGGAAAATGTGAGCTACGTGAGAGAGTGCAAGTGACTTAAGGGAACCAAGATAGGGTTGAGAGAGTTTGTATGAAATTCTAAAGAGTATTGAAGAGATTTTGTGCAAGGGTTTGTATGCAAATCAGTCCATGAAAAATAAAGATTGAGCGAGTTAGGAGAAGGTGCATTTGAAGAGGGTTTGAAAGTGTGTGAGTTGAATTTGTGATCTCCATTACTTGTGGAGAGTAACAATAAATTATATATCTTCATCTGAAGGTGGTTTAGTTGGTGCTTGATCACCTTATGGGGTTTTGTCCTCCTTATGGGGTTGATGCCTCACTAAACTAGGGTTAGTGCTCCTTGTAGGGTTGGTGCCCTACTAAACTAGGGAGTGGTGCTCCTTGTGAATTTGGTGCTTCACTAAATTCTTATGATTTGATTAATATCATCAAATTTTCAATGGGTTTTCTTCCCCTTAAGCATTCCCCACATACATCTTGTGTTCTTGTGCACTCTCTCATGGTTATGCTTATTTGAATGGATGATGTTACCATTGTGTGATTGTGTTGTCATTGATGTCAACCCCATTAATTGAAAAGGGTTTCATGGTGTCATGTGAGTATCCCTATTATGTTTTTCAAGTGTCAAGCATGAAGAATGAGTGGTTGTGTCAAGTTTGGTGAAGGTTTATAGTATCCTAGTGTTTGGTTGAGTATACAGAATCATGGTTTGAGTCATTCTAAGTTAGTTTAATGTTTTCATGAGGTCATATATGGTATTTGAGGTGTGTTATAGTTTTCCTTGAATCTACATGAGGTCAACAAGGTCAGTTCATGAGTTGTCAGCAGTGAGTCAAGTCTTTTTAGGCTTATTTCTAGCCCTGGAGCATGTAGAATGATCTAGAGGTATGATATTTGGAAAAAAATCAGTCTTTTTGAAGCATGGTGTTAGTTTACCTGATGTGTGTAATGATTTTTAGGTCATGATTTATAGGTTTGGTGTTTCTATGAGGTCCATGGGAAGCAAACAGTGAGAAACGTGCAGTTTACCTTGGGTAAATGAGATTATATGGAGATAATGAGAGATATATAGGATATATGGTGAGTATGGATAGTTATATAATGTTTTCATGATTCTTCATGACAAGTTTTAGGTCAAAGTGCTGAATATTTTTGAATTTATGCAAGTTTTAATAAAACTAGGTAAGTTGCAGTGTGATTTTCAAGCAAAGTTGGACCTTCTAATGCTCATTGTAAACTATATGAAATGCATGGGGACATGATATATTTTGAATATATTATTAGTTTATTTATTTATCTTTCACAAAAATAATGATGTGGTTTGATAATCACATTTTTATGAACGATCGTTAAGAAGGTAAAGTGGTTTGAAACCCTACCAAAACCCTAGCTAGGAGCAACTTGTAAAAATGTTCTTGTACCAAACCATTTTTTATTGGTTCCTAAATATTTATTATTTTATGTTTTATATTACTCTCCTATATTTCAAGAGAGGTAAGATAGAGCTTGTGACAGTATGTGGGCCCCACCTGAAAATACTTGTTTTTGAAGAGTTTCAGTTTGTGGAAAATTTATCCAAATGATGTGATTACTAAATTTCCATTTATGATAGATCAGGAGTTATTATAGATTTATATGAATGTTTCAAGTCTTGATTGTAGTGAAAAAGTGAAAAATGTGACCTATTTGTGTTGACTAGTTTTTGGGGCAGTTTGGAGCATTCTTCAGTAAAATGAGATTGCAGGAGCTACATGGGTAGTTAGCACTCCATTCAATTTTTTTTCTGAATATGGTTTACATTTTTTTCCAATGGTGTATCAATCTTGAATTTTTGACAAGGTATGAAAAAGTTATGACCTGATCTTTGAGGATCAAATCTAGAGGATGTTCATTCTAATAGGGTGTAAATGCCTACATGAGAGAAAATTATGAATCTAAGTTCTTCGTGATTGGTGAAGGTTTATAAGGGATTAGGAATAATTTATAAGTATTTTCCATTATTTTTTAATATTGGAATTGGTTTTGGTATGATGGATTATGTTGGGCTAAGTGTGAGTTCTTCAGTCCAAGTAGAGATAAAAAGCAGTTTGCAGAGATGGGCTTATTTAAAGGCCTTCCACTTAGATTTGGAAGGAATTACAATATGTTATGGAAATAGGATTTAGAGATATTTCCAATTATGTATGACTTGTCTCATGATGAGGTGTTTTGGTTGGTCATTCATGTCATTATATGAAGAATTTTGTAGTTGTATTTTCAAGACATTCTTGTTTGTGCTAAAGAATTGAGTTTTTTGGAGCATAAATAGTTTTATTTGATGCTTTATATCACCTATAAAGTGAAGAGGGGTGAATTTTTAATCTATAAAATTCATTTTTTTGTCTTTATAGTATCAGAAAGGGTGTTTATCAGCTTATTTTGTAAAACTAGTTTTTGGGTAGCTTGTTTTGGTGAACAAAAAAGTTGTTGTGGTTTGAACCAGGGGATGTTTCTTGAGTTGTAACTTACTTATATGTGTTTTAAATTTATTTCAATTTCCATTTATTGGTCACATTCCATATTTTTGGTGTTCTTGGGTTGTCTTGAGGCCCAAAGGTGAAATCAAATTATTGATAACAGCTATTTGGTGAAGGTAATGAGCTAGTGGGCCCATTAAATGAAATAATCTGATTGGTTCATGATAATTGATACCATGGATGGTGTTTAAATTTAATTTTAAACATGTTTGGTGAATTTAAGATCTTGAATAAAAATATTTTTGGCATGAGGGGATTTTTGCATTCCAATGGTAGGCTTTTGAGGCTTGTTGGTGCTTGAAAAGTAGTTTTTGGCTAGGCTGACCTACTTGGGTCATATGTGACCATTGTCATGAATTTATTAATATTTAATTATTATTAATTATTCATTAAAAAATGTTTAGGACTGACCTGTGGTGAGTTTGAAGGAAGAAAAGCATATTTAAGTGCTTGTTTGGTTCATTTTTGAACTAGTACTCTTGGAGGGAAAAGTGCGACCCATGTAGAAGTTTTTTGTAGGTATTTGTGCATGAATTTAAGGATTATAAAGAGTATTAAATGTTGAATACTGATTTCAGACATGATATCAAATGTTTAAATAAAATAAAAGTTGAGAAAGAAGAAGATTATGGAAGATTGAAGACATAGGGTTTGAGAAAGAGTTTGTGACCTAAATATGTGATCTCCATCAGTTGTGACAGCATAAAAAATAAGATATCAAACATCTTCAGGTGGCTTAGTTGGTTTTTGGTCATCCTATGTTTTTTTAGACTTCTTGTGGATTGGGTGCTTCACTAAATTAGAGGTTGGTGCTCCTTATAAGGTTGGTGCTCTACTAAACTAGGGGTTAGTGCTCCTTGTGAATTTGGTGCTTCACTAAAATTTTGTGTTTCGAGTAATATGAAAAAAATTCATTGGTTTTTCTTCCCCTTAAAGTTTTCCCACATATATTTTGTGTTCTTGTATAATGTCTTTCTCTTGTTCTTGTGTATGGTGTATTCAATGCTTAAGTAAGCACACATATGGTTATTGTATGGTTGAATGGTTATCTAATTGGTGATAAATGATGAATGGAAATGGTTCAAATTTTTAATAAAATATTTCACCCTCTGCCCCTCTCAGACTCTTCTTCTTCCAACAATTAGTATCAAAACATGTCCTTTTGTAGCAAGTCTAACAGCTTGAATGAGATCCTAGAAGCACAAATGGATAGGTCAGATGATCTTTGGAGGAAACAATATGATATTGTTGAGTATGTGGTTTTTGGATTATAAGAGAATATGAGTGAAATGAATAAATGTCATGATAAATCTATCAAGGATTTGAAATATCAAGTGGATAATATGTTTAAATCCCTAAAGGAAAAAGAGGAAGCTTGTTTCAGTTATGAATGTAATTTGAAAGCTCTTGAATTAGATTTGGAGAGTGCATCTAGTAGGTTGAGGATGTATGAGAAGATTGAGAAGAGCTTCAAAGATTTTGATGAGATTTTAAAAGGTCAAAGAGACACATATGACAAAACATACCTAGGGTCTTCAGGAAATTAGGATGATGAAGCTGGTCTAAGTTCTAAATTAGATTTGAAGGTGACTAACTGAACTGATTTGAGAAGGTTTAACTCAATTAGACAACCTAATGCTATAAGGTATGGATCTTCATTCAATGGATATTATTTTATTTGTCATGATTTTGGTGATAGAGTTAGAGAGTGCAAGAGAAGGTCATTTGGAAATAAAGTAGGTGTTTTCAAGGGTTAGTGTCACTCATGTTGTGAGTATCAAAATAGACCTAAAGATTGCGGATGGAAATTAAGTTTATTTGATCCCAGAAGGAAGAGGATTGTTTTTTGCTTCAATTATCATAGACTTGATCACATAGAAATATTTTTCCAAAGAAAGAAAAAATTTATTGTGAGGTCTACTCCTATGGTCAAGAGGGAGGTTTCTCATGTCAAGAAGGTCATGAGAACTGATTATCATCCCACCGTGTAGATATGAAGGCTATCAAGGAGGATTCTAGTGCCATCAAGGTTGGAAACATTTTCAACAAGACCAAATCAAGTCAAGGAATCATGTTTGCACTTGTTGAAGAAGATCATATGTGTTTGACTGCCTTTTAAGATTATGTGCAAGAAAAGTTGAAGAAATTAGGCCTATGGGACACTTCAAGGGTACTAAGGTAAGTGAAATGATCCATTCATGAGTTTAAAGGTCTTGTATGTTAGTAAGAAGTCATTTTCTTTAGGATAGTTGTGTCTGAGTCTAATGTCTTCATGAAAATTTAATCTGTGTGAGTCATGTTATCATCTAAGCTCGTCATTATAGATTAGAATTTGTAGAGTCTATTTATCTTTTTTTTATTTGATTTTAGATATATTATCATCATGTCTATGAGGTCAATATGTTGAAGTCTAGTAAAAATAGGTTCAGTGGAAATATATTGATTAGGTGGTCAATCAAAGTGTCTCAATCACTAGTCTAAGTATATGTTGCATGTCAAATGTATGTTTTCCTCAAGTCTATGTTTCCATTATTATGAACTGAGCATAATTGGGTTAAAAGAGTCTGTTACAGATTTCTAAGTGGTCAGAAGAGATAATATGACCTTATGAGTCAGTGAGTTTGCTAAGGGAGCATAGTCCGTGAATTTTTCAATATATGTATCCATCCAAAGTTGGTTTGAGTATGATTCAAAGATACAATGCTTGTATAGAGGACTCAAAGTATGCTTCAGTGATTAAGTCTTAATGGTTAAGGTTTTCCAAAGTTACTACTTTTGTTATAGGTATGTCAAGCAGCAAATGTATGCCTTCAAGGATATCAAATCATGTTTTTGTGTGTGATCAAGCATTGAAATTTTGTGACTTTATTTGGGAATATTCTTTTAGACCATTATGTCATATACTTGTAATCTATATCCTTGAATGTGTTTATTTAGTGAGTCTAAAGTTATGCTTTGTCATGGTTCAGTATTGCTCAAAATAATTTTAAGGTGCGTTGGTTTTTCAAAGAGAATAAGTTCCTCAAAGGTCAAGAAGTTAGTGCTTGTGACAAAGTGTTGATAGTCTCTATGCTCCAAAAGGTCTGTAACAGCTATGTCTTGATTTCCATATGCATATAAATGTTTCTCTATGATCTGTAGGATTGTAAATGTGGTCTTTATCTTCTTGAGTATCTACAAATGTTGTTATGAGTCTATGTAAGTGTAAGTTGATGTCAACATGTGTATCAAAGTATTGTGAGTTTTAGTATGTTAATGCCTTCTGAAATTGTGTTAATAACCTCAATAGTGTCTCAAGGTTATGTAGATTGTGTTACTATAAATGTTGAATTCATGAAGTGTGGTCATCAGGACTAAATAAAATCCTTGCATAATAATGTAAGGTGATAAGGTGAAATGAGTATATAGTACATTAATTTTTTCAGTAAAATTGAGGGTTTCAAGTTTGGAAATCTATGAAGTTGTTTGCAAATGGTGTCACATGTGTCTTTATCCTGGTATATGTTTTTGATATCCATCACAATCTCAGTATTCAAGAGTGTTTTAAGATGAGAAAGGATTCATGTTGTTAAAATTGTGTCTATTCTCATGGTAGTCCATGTGATGAGGTCAGTAAATAGTATGTATTCTCTCATTTAGAACTTTGTAGGCTTGTCAAAGTCAACCATGTCAAGAAGGATATATTTGTGTTCAAGTACCAAGTTCAAGGTTGATATATGTCACTATAAATTCTATGTTTATCATACAAAGTGACATGAGTTAGATGTTAGGTTTATGCACTCAATTATGTTAAGTCTCTAATTTTGGTCCATCATAAGCATGGAAAGGTAGCTTGGGAGCATATGTAACTATTTACAACATCAGGGAGTTTTGATCTACATGAAAGTGTAACGGACCTAAATGACATCATCTAGATGAATGAAATGCAAAGATAAAGGATGAGTCTCCATGATATGAAGATAATTACCTCTTGAAGATCTCTTGCTTAGTCAAGATAAGATGTTTTTTTTCCTAAAAAGCTCTAGCATTATCAAGAATGAAAATTTTTGAAGAGATCACAATATATAGTACATTATTAAGACAATATATGTCAAATAATAATGATGCTTGTGTAGATAGAGAAGAGAGTAATGAAGTCACTATAAAGTATTATCATTGTGAATAATGTTGAAAAACATAGAGATATGGCTAAGTGTAGTATTGTAAAATAGGGAGTAGGGCATTTCAGTAAGATGACTAGGCTCGGTAACCATCATTTGGATCATAGAAATGATGCAAGGCATCATCCAATAAACTTATAAATTGAAAAAATGTCTTTAATAATGGCTGAAGGGGTAAAAGTAAACATGGCAGAGTGTTTGAAGTCATCAGAGAGGGTTAAGTCATTCAAAATCACATTATTCAAGTTTTCCCTCCAAATAGAAAACTCAAAAATTCAAACATATAATTACCAAGGTAAGTGTGTTTAGTTGATGAGTGAGTTTAGTCATCTTGATAATAGGTCCCATAAAGGATTTAAGTTGAGGGTTTTAAGCCAAAAATTGTAAAAGTGAAATATCAAGAGATACACATAGGGTTAAGCCTTGAGACTTTGGGAGCATATTAGAAGTGTTAAAAGAGACCTAAGTGAGTTGAAAACATTTTGTGGGTAATACTAATTGACCCCAAGCATGATCATACTAGAAGCATTGGTCTTAAGGGCAGTTAATATCTAGATAAGGGAAAGATTGATAAATTATAGTCTTTTGAATCAAAACTATTATTGGAACATCACTTGTTTGAATTGTGTAAAAGGGTGAAAGAGATATAATGAACTAAAGGAGGCTAATAGATCAAAATTAAAAGTTTTGGAAGGTACAAACTAGAGAAGATACAAATGGGAAAGGTAAGAGAAAACAATTTTTCTTGAAGAATGATAAATTTGATGAATGAATGGACATTAAGCAGGGTTTATGAAGTTTGTGAGATAGGGAATGGGGAAGAGTTAACCCATTTGAATGAAAATTAGTCAAAATAAGCAAGCTTATAGCCATTCTAGACTTCTAGACTTATGGTTGATCCTCCAAATACAGAGAGAGGTGGAGTTTGGTTGTTATAAACCTTTTATAGTTGATTTGATGATTGTTAGTGTTTCTTGACTACATCATTTTTAGTATCAAAGCAAGGCTCTAGTTGATATTGCTTATTGAAATTTGAAAATAGATCTTTGATTGTGGCTAACAAGTTTAGTTGTGAGTGTGTGAATGCAGTGACAGGTTAAGAGAAGAAGTGAAGTAAAATAGGCTAAGAATAGAGTGAGAAGACACCAATATACTAGGGTATGATATTTTTTGAGGTGTAGAGATAGAATCAATAAGATAACTTCCTTAAGAAGAGAGAGAAAGTAAGTGAGAAGAAGAAAGAAAGGGATGGATAGAGAGGATTTGATAAGAGAGTGGGTCAAGTTGATTAGCCACGAGAAAAGAAAACAAGAAGAAAATGAGAGGAAAATAAAAGAATAAAGGAGGAAGAAGATAAAATTGTGGTTCCAGTAAGAAATCATAGAGCTTAAGAAAGATATAGAACAACTAGTTGTACTCTTGAAGGAAAGAGAGCAAAGTCAAGTAACCAAGATTGATTTTGTCTTGAGAAAGAAAGAAAAATGACCAATTAGAGTTCTTGTAGATAAGAGGATAAGAATGCAGCTGAGGGAAATGATTAAGCAAGAGGAAAGAAGACAAAAAAAAATGGAGAAGAGGAAGAGGTTAAAGAGATAGTGCAAGTAAAGGAAAAAAATGAAGATGATAAGGTGATAGAAGCATTTTTGGATTCTCTTATGGAAGAAGAAGAGTTCTAAGAGGATAAAAATGAAGAGTTGACATGGAAATAAGAGCTTTTAGGGGAAACAATGCCTCAAAATTTTGATTCTAACATTATGTGCAAGTGTGTGTTTGCAGGTATGGACAATGAGCTTGACGTGTGATGGAAGCAAGACAACAATGGAGCAAGAACACCAAGTGATAAATGAAGAAGAGGTGATACAAGAACATGAGTTTTTTTATGAAATCCTTGAACAACTAGAGATGGAAGTAACAGCCTTGGAGCATGCTATATTTGGAGGAAAATCATGTGAAAATAAGATATAAATCAGTCTGAGAAGAGAAGAAGAGCAGCATGATGAGATGGTTAGTGAGTGCAAGCAAAAAAAATTCAAGAAAATGAATAAAATGACAAAGCAAGGGAATGATACATGGTAAAAATGAACTACATAGGGATGAAGACTATGAAAGAACAAGAAGAACGTATTATTTTTTATTATTATGTTTGTGTGTGCAGGTGTCAAAGATGAAAGCATGATAATGATAAAGATGAAGGTAGAAATCAAGAAGAAAGGAAGAACTTTCAAGGTAAATTCAAGACAAAGGAACATCATATGGGACCCAAGAGGTCTTAAGATAAGAAAAGATAGTGGAAGTGAAAACAAAGTAAAAGAATAAACAAAAATGAATAAGACTCAGTTGTGCAATTAAGAGCAAGGAAAAAAATTCTCCACACTAGGAGTATGATGCAGGGGCAGCATCCAATAAAATTAAAATTTACAAATATGTCTTTAATAATGGTTGAAGGGGTCAAAGTAAACATGACAGAGTGTTTGAAGTCATCAAAGAGGGTCAAGACATTCAAAATCACATTACAAGTTTTCCCTCCAAATTGAAAACTCAAAAATTTAAACATATAATTAATAGGGTAAGCATGCTCAGTTGTTGAGTGATTTTGGTCATCTTGATAATAGGTCATAGAAAGGATGTAAGTCACTTAAAATGTGTGTAATAATGCAAAAATGCCTTCCTAGTGCATTAGGAGGCATATGAAGAGTCAAGAAGTAGTTAGGGTTAAGAGAAGGTAGAATGAGCTTTAAAAGGGGAATGTATTCGAGTTATGGAGTTAGTTATTCCTCCAAGGGGAGGTAAGAAGTAGAATAAGAGTGAATTACTTAAGTGGAGGAGGACAGAGGAGAGGGAGAGAAACAAGTATGCAAATTTTGGTAAGAAATACACAAGGTCTAATGAAAGACTTTGTTTTTTTGAAATCTTGTTTATAGCATGATTGATTATGGGTTCAAAATCTTGAGTTTGTTTCTTTGTATACCTGAGAGAGTTTTTTAATCTCTCATAAGAGATTTCAGAAAGGTTAGGACTAGATGAATGCTTTGTTTGAGTAGTAGACATTATCCATGTTTATACACCTCTATGAGACTGTGTGACTGTCATTTGTTAGGATTTTGAATGAATTCTTTTGGAAACTCATGATTTAAAATTATTCTTGATATATCATGGTGTCATAGTGAGTATAGGGTCATTTTAAGGATGGATAATAAATGCTTAGTCTTTAGGAATGAACTAACAAATGCATGCATGCAATTATAACTAGGTTGAAGTGGTTCATGAAATTTCTCGGTAAAAATTATTGATCTAGCATAAGTCTTGGTATTATTATGTTACAAGGAGGTTTGATAAATCATTGCAAGTTTTATTAGGGAGAATCATGAGTTACAGAATGCAAATAAGCCTCCAGAGGTCCACTTTGACTATATATGTCCTACCTTTTATAAGCATACACAGACCCTTATAGTTGAAAAGTGAATTTATGAGCTCTTCATAGGTGTTTGTTATTTCATAACCTTGAAGGTAGTTGATTCCAACCTAGACACATAATATGAGACCTTGAATCCACGAAACAACAAAGTTATAAGCTTCTCATGTTTGTACATGAAATCTTCACTAAGATTTTTCTAGAGTTTGTAATTTGGGGATGCAAATCATCGAATCTATGCTTGAAATTTGGAAGAAGTAACTGAGGACACATCCTTTAACTATTTAAGAAATAAAATTAAGTTTTCATAGGGAAAAATTGGATATAAGTGTGACATACTATAGAAAGTTTGAATAGCACAGTCTCAGGGCTAATGATGAAGGCTAATTTGTAAAGGAAGTAAGTGTTAAATTTTCAATTCAAGCCTAAAACTTGGAACATAAAAGGATTACGTAAATGAGTGATCTAAAAAATTTTCATTATGTTTTGAAACCTCAGAGAAAGAGATATATAATTGACAGTAGGATCTAATAGACCTAGTTGAGGGTTTTAAGCCAAAAAATTGTAAAAGTGAACTATCAGGAGATACACAGAGGGTTAAGCCTTGAGAATTTGGGAGCATATTAGAAGTGTTGAAAGAGACCTAAGTGATTTGAATTTTTTTTGTGGGTAATCGTAATCAACCCCAAGCATGGTCATGCTAGAAGCATTGGTCTTAAGGGTAGTCAAGATATAGATAAGGGAAAGAATGATAAGTTATGGTCTTTTAAATCCAAAATATTATTGGAACATCACTTGTTTGAATTGTGTAATAGGGTGAAAGATATATAATGCACTAAAGGAGGCTAATAGATCAAAATTGCAAGTTTTGGAAGGTATGAACTAGAGAAGAGCCAAATGGGAAAGGTAAGAGAAAGCAAGTTTCCATGAAGAATGAAAAATTTGACGAATGAATGGACATTAAGCAGGGTTTATAAAGCGTGTGAGATTGGGAATGGGGAAAAGTTAACCCATTTGAATGAAAATTAGTCAAAATAAGAAATATTATATCCATTACAGATTTATGGTTGATCCTCCAAATACAGAGAGATGTGGAATTTGGTTGTTATAAACCTTTGATAATTGATTTGATAATTGTTATTGTTTCTTGACTGCATCAAGAGCATTGAATGCATACCTACATATCAGAGGTAGGTACAAGGTATTTTCATGTGAAAAATAATGTGTTATAGGAAAATAGGAAGATTGATTCACATAATCAAGACTCAAGGATAAGGTATGAGGTATATTTACTTCTTGAAATCCATGTGTGCTATAAAATTTGGGTATCATACTGTATCATGCATATTTGAGTGAAATTTTGTCTATCCAAGATACCATTGATTGTGAGAGAAGTGAAAAATGTTGGACATAAGATTGTAAGAGTTTTAATTTAAGATCTGAAGGAAAAAATGATAAGGTAAGTTGTGTAAAGAATGTATTAAATTGTTATAAAGTACTGTGAAATTTGAAGAGGCGAAGCATAAGTTGCACAAGTATGAATAAATCCTATCTCAACATATATAGATGACTCTACAGTATTGAAAAATAAAGAGTCTATAGTACATGTATGAAGGTGGTTATAAAGCCATGAAGGTCCCTAAAATTGGTCTATGACAGAGGGTTGTGTAGATACAAATGAACTCTTGAAACCTTCATTTACTGTGATAGGGTATTGTGTCTATTAGGACCATGTTTGATCTCTTGAGGTAGAATAAATTGTATGATGTCTAAAGATTACTTAAACCTCATCCATGAATGCTTTTTGAATCTAAGGGAGTTTGAAATATCAATTATATGCTACAGGATTGAGAAATTTGTGCATGTTCCTAAGGTCAAGGTATGTCATCCTTAAGTCACGATTGCTTCGCAAGCTCTTGTCTTCACTATCAAGCTTGATGTTGTTTGGATAAGACTGAGAATATAATTTTTAGGTTTGATGATGATGCCATCACTCTCAAGGTTATGGTAAACATATATAAGTGGTATGTAGACTCAAAATGACACTACATGGCTATATATGATATATCCCAAATTTGGTAACATAAAGGTAAGAATAAAATACTACATGTGTTGAAATAACCAAGCTAAGAGTTATGAAGCCCTAGAAATGTAAGAATTTTCTGTAGAGTCAGCATGTAAGGTCTGATTTATGGTATAGAAGTAATGGAATGACAAGGTCAATGTGAACGTGATAGAGATTCTTACAGTGTATTGTAGCATATTAATGTTCTATATGTGTTCTATACAAGGTTTTTAAGTATCATTAATGTTGTAACAACATGTTTGAGTCTTGAATCAAGCACACAAGGTAGTTTGAATAGATTGTAAGAAAAAAGAAGATGGTTTGCAGGTATGGAGGATTGTGAAGGTCTCCTAGAGGTAGGGGGCATGTTATACTCTCTTAGTCGGCATATAAGAAAAGAAGATAATATATAAAGTTGAAGTAAGTGTGGTATAGTGCATTCACTGTTCTAGGTCACGAATTGATGCTAGTAAGGTTCTTAGGTATATTTTATCTCATGAAATATTATATGAAGATGGTTGAAATCTAGTAAGGTTGAGAACACTATGAATTTCTTCAAGGACAACAATGAGAAGGATATTTCATCTACACAGCATGAAATCAAGGTAAGTGTCCAAATTTTTCTTGTTTTTCACTAGGGACTGGAAATATAAACCTAGGGGGAGTCATAAGGAGTTATGTAATGCTAAGAATGGGCTTCTAGAAGATTTAGAATTTTTTTAAGATTGTACTAAAGTTGTCATTCACAGACAGGTAGTCTGAAATCAATTATGATGAAGTTAGAGGAAGATTTTGTGATCTTAAGCATTGGATAGACCTAGAGAGAGATGAAATGAGAAAAAGACAACAAAATGGAAGATTACATGTTCAAGGGGAGATATTTTTTGGCTCTTATCATGTCTAGAGGATCATTTTTGTTGATGTAAGAAGAAAAAGAAGGAGAGATTTTAGTTCCAAGGGGAGCTATTTGAGTCATGTAAGTCAATTTGTGCATTGTTTCCATTGTGTGTTATCATTTTACATGTTATAGATTCATTGTATCATTTTTCATAAATGGAAAAGAGGAAGAGAGAGGCATCAAAAACATTAAAAGAGATCATTTTTGTGTTTGTCTTGTTGGTTTCCATAAATGTTTCTGAAGATGGTTGCCATTAATGACAAAGGGGGAGATTGTTGGCCATTGTGTGGTTGTGTTGTCATTGATGTCAACTCCCTTGATGGAAAAGGGTTTCATGGTGGCATGTGAGTCTCCCTATGATGTTTTTTAGGTGTCAAGCTTGAAGAATGAGTGGTTGTGTCAAGTTTGGTAAAGGTCTATAGTGTCATGGTGCTTGGTTGAGTATGCAGAATCATGGTTTGAGTCATTATGAGTTGGTTTAATGTTTTAATGAGGTAATATATGTTCTATGAGGTGTGTTATAGGTTTCCTTAAGTCTTTATGATGTCAACAAGGTTAGTTCATTATTTTTCAGCAGTGAGTCATGTCTTTCTAGGCTCGTTTCTAGCCCTGAAGCATGCAGAATGAGCTAGAGGTATGATATTTGGGGGAAAAAAATAAGTCTTTTTAGATTATGGTAGCATCATTTTGGTAGTGTTCTTGAGGTTTCTGATGAGTTTTAGGTTAGAATTCAAAGGTTTTGTGTTTCTATGAGGTCCTTAGGAAGCAAACAGTGAGAAACAAACAATTTAGCATGGGTAAATGAGATTGGATGGAGAGTTTGAGAGAAATAATGGATAGATTGTGAAAATGGATAGTTATATCAGGATTCCATGATGCTTCATGACAAATTTCAAGTCAAAGGGCTGAATATTTTTGAAGTTATACAATTTTTGGTAAAATCGGGTAAGTTGCAGTGTGATTTTCAAGCAAAGTTGGGTCCTATGATGCTCATTGTGAACTATATGATTTGTATGGTGACCTGAAATATTTGGAATATATTCTTAGTTCAGTTATTCATATTTCAAAAAAATAACGAGGTGGTTTGATCATCACATTTTTATGAACGATCGTTAAGAAGGTAAAGTGGTTTGAAACCCTAGCAAAACTCTAGCTAGGATCAACTTGCAGAAAAGTGATTTTACTCGCATAATTTTGATTGGTTCCTAAAAATTGATTATTTTATGTTTTATATGACTCTCCTATATTTCCGGAGAGGTAATATAAAGCTTGTGAAAATATGTCAGCCCCACCTGAAAAGGCTTGTTTCTGAAGAGTTTCAGTTTGTAGAAAATTTCTCCAAATGAGGTGATGAATAAATTGCCATTTATGATATCCCAAGAGTTTTTTAATATATTTCCATGAAGGTTTAAGATCATTATTTTAGTGAAAAAGTGAAAAGTGTGCCCTATATATGTTGATTGGTTTTTGAGGCAGTTTGGAGTAGTCTTCAGTAAAATTGAGATTGTAGGAACTACAGGGGGAGTTAGGACTCCATTAAAGTTTTGTTGTGAATATGGTTTAGATTTATTTCCAATGGTTTATCAAGATTTAATTTTTGACATGGTATTCAAAATTTATGACCTTATCATCGAGGATCAAATTTGGAGGATGTTCAATCTAGTAGGGTGTAAATGACTACATGAGGAAAAATGATGAATATGAGTTCTTCATGATTGTTAAAGGTTTATGACGGATTAGGAATCATGTATAAGTATGTTATATTATTTGGTTAAGCTTGGAAACTGTTTTTGGTATGATGGAGTATCTTGGGCTAAGTGTCAGTTCTTGAGTCCAAGTAGAGATAAAAAAAATAGTTTGTAGATATGAGCTTGTTTGAACACCTTCCACTTAGTTTTGGAAGGAGTTACAATATGTTATGGAATGAGGATTCAGATATATTTCCAATTGTGTATGAATTTTCTCATGATGAGGTGTTTTGTTTGGTCGTTCAGGTCATTATATGAAGAAGTTTGTAGCTATATTTTTCAAGATAGCCTTGTTCTTGCTAAAGCATTGAGTTTTTTTTAGCATAAAATGGTTGATTTGATGCTTTCTATCACATGTAAAGTCAATAGGGGTGAATTTGGCATCTATTTAATGATTTTTTAGGTCATGAAAGTATCATCAAGGGTTTTTATCATATGAGTTTGGAAAATTGGTTTTTAGGAAGCTTTTTTTGGTGCAGACAAAAGTGATTGTGGTTTGAACCATGGGATGTATCATTAGCTCTAACTTTATTATATTTTTTTGCAGGTCTTTCCATTTCCATTTAGTGGTCACATTCCATATTTTAGGTTTTATTGGGTTGTCTTGAGGCCCAAATGTGTAATCAGGTTATCGATAGCAGCTGTTTAGTGAAGGTAATGAGCCAGTGGGCCCATTAAATGAAATGATTTTATTGGTTTATATTAATTTAAACCATGGATTATGTTTAAATGTAATTTTAAACATGTGTGGTGAATTTTTATATCTTGACTAAAATAGTTTTTGGCATGAGTGGATTTTTTACATTCAAATGGTACGGTTTTGAGGTTTGTTGGTGCATGAAAAGTAGTTTTTGGCTAGGCTGGCCTAATTAGGTCATATGTGACCATTATAATGAAGTTATTTGGATGTTATTATGATTCATTGGTCATGAAAAATGTTTATGACCAATCTATGGTGAGTTTGAAGAAAGAAAAGCATATTTAAGTGCTTGTTTGGTTCATTTTTGAACTAGTACTCTTGCAAGGAAATGTGTGACCCATGTAGAAGTGTTTTGCAGGTATTTGTGCATAATTTGAAGGCTGAAGAATAGAGTGACATGTTGAATACTAATTTAAGACATGATATCAAGTGTTTAAAGAAAAGAAAAGTTGAGAAAGAAGAATATTGTATAAGATTGAAGACCTAGGGTTTGAGCAAGAGTTTGTGAGTTGAATATGTAATCTCCATCAAATGTGGCAGCAGAAAAATCAGAGATAAAACATATTCAGGTGGTTGAGTTGGTGTTTGGTTATCCTAAGGGTTTTTATCCTCATTATGGAGTGGGTTCTTCACTAAATTAGGGGTTGGTGCTCCTTGTGAATTTGGTGCTTCACTGAAATTGTTTGTTTGTGAGTAATATCAACAGAGTTTTAGTCAGTTTTCTTCCCCTTGAGGGTCTCCCACATATATTTTGTGTTCTTTTGTACTCTCTTACTCTTGTTCTTGTGTATTTTATATTCAATGTTTAAGTAAACACACATATGGTTAGTGTATGGTTAAATGGTTATCTGATTGGTAATGAATGATGAATGGAAATGGTTCAAACTTTTAATATACTGAGTTTCTATTGAAGGTATTTTCTAGAAAAATTTATTGAGTTCTCAGTCACATGATTTTTCCACCACTGTGCTAGAGAAATTTGGTTTCTAGAAGAGCCAAATGAAAATGGTTCCATTAGAAGGCTTTGGAAGAAGATTTATTCTAGTAGTATTTTACGAGAGGATTTGAGAGAGTATATTCAGCTATATGAACTTTTTCAAACAATGATTCTAGGTTTTGTTGAAGATGAGAGGGTATTCAGTGCATTGTCCTTTGTAAATTCAAAATTCCAAAATAGATTAGATAGAAATTTATAAAGTTGTCTGAGATTGTATGTATCTAGTTACTTTGTGGAAACTTTCCCTTATAAGCGAGCACTTGCATTATGGAATTTTCTTGTAGAAAGAAGAGGATTCGGTAAAATCTTGATTGATCTGAGGGATCTGAACACATCTATGAAACATGCTTCTAATTTTGTAGAGTTCCAAGATACAAATGAACGGGTTGTGCCAGGACTGTTTCAATTGCCATAGTTCTAATTTATTGTATACATTCTTGACATTATTGACATTGGATAATTATTTGATACAGATATATGTCATATTCATTAATGATAATCAACTAGTCTTAATAGACTTTTTTTACATGTAACAAATTCATATTTTTATAGTTTTATTTATTAATGAAATAAAGACTAATATATTTGGCTCCATCTGTGTTATTGTTGATTAATGTTTTATATATGTACGAAACATAAATATTTTCAAACATACACAAACTATGTGTCTTAAACCATGTTTTATTGTTAACATCTCTAAAAAATAGCATAAAAACATTCACAGTAAGTAGAAATTTAATTATAAGTTTGTATATTAAATTGGTCAAAACATTTAATAAATGCAAAACAGTAAATATAGTTCTAATTCAAAAATAGGCTTGTATTTATTTTATCAAGAGGTGGAATAATTTATGAAGACATGTTTTCATAAAGCATTTTTGGCCAATACATTTACAAAATTGTGGTTTTTCAATGGTTTTCAAAGCTTCCAGAAAAGTTATATCATCTAAGAACACATTATAAGGGAATCTCTTTTTTTGCCTATGATTCTGAATCATAAGTGTCCTTACGTCTGCCAAACGGAATAAAAAAGAAAAAAATTCGTACGCCAGTGTTAGAATTGTGACAACACACCTATCACATGGTAAAACTAACTACTTTTTTCACTTTTATGTTGCAGGGGAAGCTTGATCTGTTTCTTGCACAAGAGGAAAAGAAATGTGCTCAGTTTGTATAGTGTTATCTGCTAAAACTCCCAATGCCTACAAATCTTGTGTTGTGGTATTGATATTTTGAAGAATATATTTATCCTCCCTCGCAACATCTGTTGATGATAAAAATGATGGATCATAATTTGTCTTTTCCTTCAGTAAGATTTTTGGATCCATTTTATGCTCCTTGATTATCATTTTCAATGTATTATTTTGTTTATTTAATAATATAAGTTTTTCCTTTAGATATATAAATGCATTCAAGATTTTATGGGAATTCTTCAAATGTGCTTCAAATACAAATACTTCTTTCTTCAAATTTTCATATTTTGCCTGCAAAACAGAAATATAAATGTATTAGTCTATTAGATAAGTCAAAATAATATATTGCAGTGCTAATAATAATAAAAGATGACTTACCATAGCTTTCTCTTTTTCTGCATTTACAATCAAAAAAAATTCTTATCTTTATCCCATTTGTTGTAGTAGGCTTGGGCTTTGGAATTAAGATTCTCCAACCTGTTTAACATTATGTCCAAAATATCATCGTCATAATCATTATTATATGAAATTGTGCCTGATTGAGATTTGTTTAGTAAAATGTCAAGCCTTGTTGGTTGGCTCTCTATGGTAGTGAAAAATGAATTCCTTTGAACGTGATTATGATATTAGGGATTTATTTCTTTAATAAAAATTTTAGCTATCCTATCCCAAGTCCACACTACATCCACATCAAATAGAACAACTTCTTGAATTGAGGCCCCATACTATATGATATCATATTTTCAAATGCAAAATGTTTCTTCTAATCATCTATGAGTGAAGTTTTACTTGGAGGAGGAGATTCCACTATTTGATGCACATCTTGTTACGGTTGTGGTTGAGGAGGTGGAGTAGATTGTATCATATCATGTGTGCCAAAATAGTTACCCCTATATGTATTGCTACTATCGAAGCCCAAAAACTCATCGTCAGGCTCGATGTTGTTCAAAATCTGGGTTCTCGTTGCACTAAGGACACCACTTAGTGACGATCCAATAAATTATGTGGTTACAGGATGAACTGTTCCTACAGAGTCTGCAGGAAACCTTGTATTCTTCCCTAAAAATTTTATCATTGTTTGGACTGTACGTGTCGGCGGTATTGGTGGCCTTCTTGGAATGTGTTGTGAAGGTCTATTAACTACAAGAATCAAACTACAAATTATTAAAAAAACTAATCATTATACAATTGGGACTTATAAATACTAAATAAAATATTTGCAACTAAACAAAAAATGTTAAATATTATACATTACCTTACATGCTCGAAGACTAAGACGTGAAAATTCGATCTTGACACTGAGAATGAGTTTGATCTTGATCATCAAGCTCAGAACTTTTTGAAAACAATAATTGTAGAAATATTAAAACATTGTACTACTTAGAGAACATAGCTTGATTACATTTCATCCTAGACTCTAGTAGCTTAAATTGGTTAATTATATAAACAGTAAATTTTATATCTGTAGAGAAATGTGATGGTATAAAATGTAGGTGTGATTGAGCTATCAACCCCCTAGGTCATTTTTGATGAGAAAATCATATCGGTGTTGATCCTGCTGAATCCATGTCAGAATCACCAGAGACCTCTTGAGGGGATTTACCTCAAACAATAGCCTCCTTATGATATATTGTAGCTATAATTATTCTCTATAAAATATAATATAACAATTATCATTGTATTAAAAAATAATTAATGTGAAAACTTAAAAATTAATTGTTACATGTTGTTCTTCAAGAGGGAGACTAATCATTTTGTCATTAATTATAGTTGGAATTTATCCATTCTATAATTGGTGGAAAGCTTCATGATAGAAAGTAAGTAGATAATTGGAAGAAGAGAATATAATCTTGGATTTATCATATGTATCCATACTAAGGGCATTGGTGACATCTGTTTTTATTCGATTGGAAAAATATGTGCACCAATAAAATTGTTTCCCTGCTAGTGTCCGCAATATATATTGAACTATCCAAAATGGAATGTTTGCAGATTTTCCCTGTAACACAATCCTGGCCTAAAAAAGTGATACAACTACAAGAAATAATTTTTTGTAATACCTTGTATAACAAGGCCTCTTTTTGAATGATTACCAGGAGATGCAACAACATACAAGAGATGTTAGATGCTTGGGCAGTCAAGTAATATTAAGAAAATAAACAATTGAAAATAATATTTAACTTACCATCCTCAATCCACACATTGTAGTGAGACTCCAAAATTTTTTTGTCTTCATCTGTAAGGACTGCCTTTGTAGTCACTAGCGGCTGGTTTTGGAATGGTAAGCCAGTTAAATGATGGAGGTATGTGGTCTCCACTATGAAATTAACTATACGATCCATAAGGTGAATGGAAAATTGTCTTTGTTTCTAGTTGTAAAACACAGCAAGTAATCAAGAACATAAGTATCAATTTCAAATTGGGACATGTTGACGAGCCCCGTAAATTTTGTTTTTTGCAGTCATTCCTTTGGTGTGTCTTTTAGTTTTATCAGTGCTACAATCTGTGGGAACATGATATTTTTGTATTGGAATTTGGGCGTACAAGCAACCATGGTGCTATAAATTGTTGAAATTTGTAGGAGAGGGAGGAAATAAAGGTTCATGTAAGTTTGGTAAAAGATTGGAGAGTTCAAAGCACTAGAAAATTTTGTGGAAAAGTGAAGAAATGAACCTCGTAGGGGTATGTATAGGGCTCTAAATAGTTTAAGGGACATGTGGAAAAAAAATTGGTTGAGAAGTTCAAGGAAAATTCCTAGGTACTCGTGTGAAGGTCATTCATTCATCTTCTCATAAGTATACGACTCACGTAAGTCGACCAACGAGTTAGATGGCTAGGGGGCCCCGTATTAACAGAATCTATCCATCCCTCATTAGATGAATGCCCATTTTAGTTAGGAGGCCTATCTTGGATGGATGGTTAATCTAGTTGGACATTTGTTCAATGGACGTCCATCCAATACAGACATCTAACTAGATTATCCATCTGTCTAACCCGGGTTGGACAGTAGACTAATGGGTTCATACAGTTAGACGTTCATCTGATTCAGGTTGGCTAAAAAACTAATGGGTTCCATCTAATAGGCATGGGACATGCATCTAAATAAAGTATATGTTCATCCAATCCATATCGGCCAGTCTACCACTGATGATACGTCATCCAACAGGGATTCCTGGCAACCATAAAAATACAGTCGTCTAACACCCATCCAACCATACAAAACCATCAGAAAAATGCCCTGGGAATTCGCCATTACCAAAAAAAAATTTAGAGATTCACCATCATTTTGAAATTCCATTTCGGATACTCTCCACCCATTATATAATATTTTTTGGAAAGGGGGGGGGTCTTAAAATGAACCCTACACCACTTGAAAGATAGCAGACAATTTTAGACAATTTGAAAGAGTAGAATAAAAATTAGTATGATAGATGATGTTACACCCTTGAGTGTCAATGGGGTGATATAAGAGGTTGATTGACACTTAAAAAGAAGAGAAGAACATTCATATGAGAAAACAAGTTGATCGTGACAACAAGATATGATTTTCTGAATAGATCCTGTGGAAAGTAAAAGGGGTCATAACAATGGGAGGGATTCGAACTTGGCTTGGTTGGACATTGTTCAAATTGATTAATTGAGTAGAATCCCATGCCTTAAGTGGAAGAAGCAAGAGAGGGAGGAAGAATTGGAAAATGATAGGTAGAAATTTAGTTAGAATGCACGTGCAAAGATCATGACATATTATACGTACCATCTTGATTTACAAATACCTTTTAATTTGATATAAGCATACAAAAAAAGGGTTAAATGACATGAAGAGCCATAATACTAATTTTTGGTCATTTGTAAATGATTGACTCAAAAAAAATACATAAAGCAATGAAATACGAGAAATTAAATAAACAAGAAGACTAATAAACAAAAATATACTCAAACAAACAACGTTTAAGAAAGTTTTACCAATGTTTTTTTTAATCTAGATTTAGTTCCCAAATGTTTGAGTTATACGACAAGGGTTAAAATGATGCCCCAAAAAGGATACATGCAAGGGAATAGATGAAGGAAATAAAATTCCCATGAAAAAGCAATGTACACTATGAAACTTCCTTTAGCAATGATATATGTCGGAAAGGAAAACACAACAAGAAAACTAGCTTTTTATGAGGTAAAATCACAAGATGATCCAAATTTTGTGCACAAGAACTAACAAGCACTGAAGTGGGACGTTTTATAGGATAGTTTTTGCATTTTTATTATTTTTTGAATGTTTCGCTGTTTTTGGATTTTTTGATTTTGAATGTTTATGATATTTAAAAGTTTACCAATGTTTTTGGATTTTTGAAGGTTTTTCTAAAAAATTTAGGTTTTTTTTAAAGTGTATGAAGCTATGTACAAGAAATGAAGATGTAAAGATTCCCCCAATGAGAGGTGATAATATACAAGGGGAAATCTCGCACATATACAAGATTAGAATTTGTCAGATCAAGGCCAAGACGAATAGGTTTAACATGATGATGAGCTTAAACTAATGAATATCTAGGAAGGAGTAAGCATGCCCCCGGTGTAAGTTGGCTAAGAAACATATGATAGAAAAAGAGGAAAAGATTATTTATTGAAAGAAGGGACAAATTTTCCCTCAAACATGGTAAAAAGGAAATCTTATACACATGGATGTTCTAAATGAATCAGAAGAACAATGTGTATGCTAAGGAAGGATATGGAAAATGTAATTAGAGATGATTGGTGATGAAAAGGTGATAAGCCAAAGCCAAAAATTGTGATGCAAGACATAGACTAAAGTAAGAGTCTGAACAAGGTCCAAAAAACACCTGGTAACATACTAGTCTTGTTTCCCATTGAGATCTAGTGTGTGCATGTGGAAATTAATTACTTCTTGAAGTGAATATTTGATAGGAAGTAAGTGAGGAGAAACTATCCAATGTATAGGAATGATTGATTTGGAAAGTTAATTGGTGAATGGAGGGTGGAAGGAGATTCACACACTATCCCACTTCCATCCATGCATCCATATCCCTGATGGAGATGTATTTGATTCTAGTCGCAACATTGCTCTACTGCCAGCTAGGCATCCATGGCCCCAATAAATATACTGGAAATACCCCAAGAGGGAGTTATATATGCTTCGATTTTTACTATTTATTTTTTATTGAATTTTTTTCTTTTTTGAAAAAATATTTCAGCTCTCTCAAATGTTTTGATAAGGGGTTGAGGACCACTGGTGGCTTGATGGAAGGATATGGAAGTGATTGCAATGACAACATTGTCTAGTGTCAAAAAGTATGCCCAAAGGTCTTCACAACAAGTTTATTAAATGTGTGATAGTGAGAGTATCTCTAAGAGGTCATTAGTTCTTTAATTTATAAAGGTAATGAATTATTAAGGTCAAACAGATACAATAGAGATAATAGAGTACAATGAGTGCGAATAGACTAACCAAAATATCATCAAAGGGATGAACATGGTGGGAGACTTACAGAGGAATATGAAGAAAGGAAGGAAATAACATCTATGTGTATGTAATACCTGATTATAATGTTTAATATTTCTACCTTTGATTTTTTTTGTAATGTTATTATGTTTTATCATTTTTTTAATTTTTGATTTTTTTATGATTTTGTGAAGGGAAAATCCACATAAAGAGTAAACGACAATACAGATAGATAGGAGGGAAAATATCCATGATATGGTAAGAATAATATGATAGGATGGATAGGAAAGTTGGGACCAACAATGTCACTTCATGTGATATGATCCAACAACAATGTTTTTTATTTCATTGATGAGGGAGACTAGGAGTTTTTGCTTATCAAAAGTGATATTATCTCCAATATTGATGATCGTGGTGAGATCATACTTGATAGGTGACTACGACTTATCTTGCAACATGGATTTTGTATGTGAGAGCTTGAGTTCCCTATCCATAGATTTTTTCACTTTGTGCCACACTTGGCAGTTGCATTGGTGTGCATTTTTTAATTGCATTTGATTTTTATATTTGTGGTTGTTGGATTTGTGTGGATATTTGGAGCTCCTCATATTTTTATCTTAGCTTGATGAAGAAATTGTTTGGGTTTCATATAATCTAATGTGTGATTTGTTTGGTCCTGAGAAGTGGGAGAAGAAAGTGGATGTTTGGGATTGATAATAGGAGTGGTAGGAATTTTGGTGGGCTTTCCCTAGTTATTGATAGATGGATGATATGAGGGAAAAAGAGGATAAAGTCTAAAGATTGAAGGGAATAGGATACTAGGAGGTGGCCCGGGAATAGAAGATGATGGACGACTTGGAGGTGTCTCATAGATAGGAGATAAAGGACTACCTGAAGGTGTCCCATAAATAGAGGATGATGGGACACTCGGAGGTGTCTTATAGATAGAATAGGATGGGCTACCCATATGGGTCCCATAAATAGAATATAACATGATGTTCAGAGGTGTCCCAAGGATAGAAGATGAAGGGATAATAGAAGGTGGTGCTATGATATAAGATAAAAGGATACTAGGATGTGTCTCGAGTATAGAAGATAATAGGATACTAGGAGGTAACCCATAAATATAAGATAATGGGCTACCAAGAGGTGACCCACAAATAGAAGACAATGGGATACCAGGAGGTGACCCACAGATAGAAGTTAATGGAATACTAGGCGGTGACCCAATAGTATAAGATAGAGGGCTACTAGGAGGTGGCCCATAGATAGAAGATGATGGGATACCAGGAGGTGACCCAAGGATATATTTTGATTGAGGAATTGTGACATGTAAGGAATGATTTGTTGATGAGAAGATATGATAGGGATCAATGAAAAACCCAATAATTTTACCATGTAATGGGGAATAAGAAGACAAAAGAACAAGAGGAGGTTCTTGTTGGTAAACTTTAGAATCTTCTTCTATTTGCTAACCAAAGGACTCAACCTCTTCCCCACAATACATAGATGTATCGAGGTAAAAATAGAATCCTTTCTCATGATCCTCTAGAGTAATTTCATCATGTAGCCCCATGAATTCTCTTATTTCTTCTTCATTCTAAAATAAATCAATCAGTATGGGTCGTTTTTGGTAGATGAGAACAGGTTGATTTGATAGAAGAGTTCCAACAAGTGTTGAATGTTGAGAAGATGATTGATGATGTATATGATGGGAAGGTTTGACCTTATTGATCCCATAAAGGAATTTGATAGTGCTTTAAAAAGATATCTTAACACATTATTTCTTGTTCCTGGTTTGACGTGGATGCAAATATTGGTCTTTAGAAGATTGGTAAGGATATGGTTGAAAGGGCTTGAGGGTCAAAGAGATATTGGATTTGGATTTATAGAAGAAGATGACTAAAGAGATGGATTCGATTTGGATTTGGATGTCTTGAGAGTGTATTTAGGTGTGATTTTAGGATGTAGTGGTATTGGCTTGTTTAGAATACGACATAGTACGGGTAGAAAAAGAGGATCATGCAGAAATTCAATGGATTATATTGTAGGGGTCAACTTGGATGATTTATAGAGGAATATTGATTCATACGAATCTTCATATGAGGAAGACATCATTGAGGAGACTAATAAAGGGGGTCCTACAAAAAAATATAGGACTGTGATTCGAGCTTTAATCTGTATGTTGGATTAGAGGAAATTTTACTGACACATATCTTCAGAGGAAGAAAATGTCATTGAGGTGACTCCTAATTCCTTAGAAGAAATTTGATTGAAGGAGGCTAAGGAAACTAGAGGAATCAGAAGCATAGAATGGATTAGGAGAATCAAAAGAATGGGACTCATGAGGATAATCAAAAGCATATGAATGATTATGAGAATTAGAAACATATGACTGATTGGGATAATTAGAAGCATATGAATGATTATGAGAATAAGAATCATACCACAGACTAAAATACTTAGAAACATATGACTGATTAGGAGAATCAGAATCATATCACTGATTAGAAGAATCAAATTCATACCACTAACTAATTTAGATAAAAACATGTGTATTAGAATCAGAAACATGTATAAAACTATAGGAAATCAAAAAATATCATTGAAACTTTCAGAAAAATTGAGAAAAACCATAGAGAATGCTAGCACATACACAAGAATGCTAGTGCAAGCATATGAATGCTAGTGCAGGAAGATGAACGCTAGTGGAGGAAGAAAAAATACATGACAGAACTTGAGCATGTGAAGATGAATGGTAACACGTATTGGTGAATAGTAGCACATGCAAACAAAATTTCAATGGAACGTTAGGGCATGTAATGTTATGAAAATGTAGACATATGTATGTTGATGAAGGAAAATGAACGATAGTGCACACAGGTGAATGCTAGCATGTGCAAGAAAATAAAATTAGATAGAAACAATAGCGCATGAAATAGAATGCAGTCGCATGCATGCATAATTTATTGTAATGCCAGTAAATACAATTGAATGCAGACACATGCAGATGAACGCATACATGCACAAAGAAATGCTATCATAAGGACAATGTGACGGTAGCACATGCAGATGATGGATAACACATGTAGATGAATGCTAGAAAAAGGAACCTATGTATGCACAAAAAACACCAAAATCGAGCCAAAAAATCCTAAAGATTATATTTTTCTCATCAAGACTATAACTTGATAGAAGTTTTCCTCCTAAATATTCATAAAGAACACTCAACACTATCAAACATCATTAAACATACTAAAAAATAAAATAATTTTAACAATGGAAATAAAGAGTATGTAAAAATGAAGTCTAAACTAAGAAAACATTAAAAAAAAATGTGCATGAGACAAAGGGTTTTCCCACCGGGTGTGTCATATGTATGCATGTATTAGATTAACACTAAGCCATTACAAAGAACCTAACACCAAGTAGATTCAAAGTTTAATCTAATCTAAACAAAAACATCAAGATAAAGCATGAAGGGAAAGCTTCACTAATGTGCATCAAACAATAAATCCAATGAGAAATGTAAACCTCCTTTGTTAGTTAGATGTGCTTCAAAATTGTAGATATTTCTTTTGTGAACAGAATGTAACCAAGCACATATCAAGGAATTATTCAAGGGAGAGGAAGAGATTTCACCAATATGGCTTAATTGCCATTTTTGGTTCTTCTTGTACTACTCTTTGCCAAGTAGAAAGAGGAGATTTGAATCAAGATTTCTAGTAACATGAAAATGCTCTTATCAAGTGTAAATGTCTTATAAGGACATGAAGGTGTCAAATTGGTAGGAAGGTACTAGGTTTCTTATATAGCTTTCCAATTTAGGAGAAGCTTGCAACCTAGTGAATGTGGGATAAAGGGAAAGTAGAATTAGAAGAGATTAATTAGAGATTAGAAATTCATGGGATTTGGGGGTTATTTAATTAAACAACTACGATTAATTAATAGGCCAAATTAAGCTTAGAGAAGCCATTTGGAGGTGATTTAGAGGGAAATTAGTAGAATTTGAAGGGTTTGAAAGAGGAATTTAACCAATAAGAGGGTTTATTGATTAAATAGAAGATTAAAATGTGTAATTATTTAATAATGGTTAATTAATTAATTAAAAGAGGATTATAACTAACGAAGTGTCGTTAATTGTCATCCAGGATGAGGGGAAGGCTAGTTAATTAATGAAGTATCGTTAATTGATAGAAATAAAGGGGAATGTTAGCTAATTAGCTGGAAATCACTAATTATAATGAAATGATGGGAAAGAGGATAATTAGTGAAATTTTAGTATTAAAATTACGTAGTCAGATTTAGGTTTCTACAGTAACATCAAGATCTATTAAGAAAATAAGCAAAGATGAATATTTTTATGTAGAACTACCAAGAAAATAGAAAGAGATAAGTACCTTCTTGAGGTAGCTTTCAATTTTATGTCAATTTTTACAGTCACCTTCCTAAGGGAGTTGTATGGATGAAAATTGACACGCGACCTTCAACCGCACTCAACTCCCCGAGGTCATGTCGAGACAGCCGATGTAGAAGTGTGTGGATGACTGGTTATAGGAGAATCAGTGACTAAGATTGGGTAGTGTGAATTCTTAGCAGCTAAGTCAGCAAAGGGGAAATTAGACGCTAAGTACAGGTAAAGTAAATACCATATGGTTAAACTACTTGATTGAATCTAAGTGTTAAACTATGTAAAAGTGTCCATTTAACCAAGATGAAATTGAAAATATAATCTAGTACTGAAAGGGAAACTAATTAAATAAATCAACTAATCTAAACTATTATGAATACAGAAAACAAATTGCTTCTATTCTAAATAATTAAAGCTACTTTTACACTAAAACTAAATTAGTAAATAACCCGGTGTAGTTATTCACCTGTGTTAAGTGTATTTAATATAATTTAACTAAACAAAGGCTTTTTCCAATAATTAATTGTGGATTTGTTAAATCCCCTCCTATCTCGGATACACGTGAAGATTGAAAGCTTTAGAATCTTTTCTTCCCCTGAAACCTCTAAGTTATGATATTTGCGGATCTAAGGGAAATCACAGATAATATGAAGCTCCTTTGAAATTGATTTTAACTATTTGAAATAAAGGAAGAAGGGTGGTGGTTTTGACACAAAACGTCAAAACTAAGCTAAAATAAAGCGAGAAGCTACAGAAAATCAATAGATGGCTAATTAAGGAAATTTAGGCTACAAATTTCCGTTGTAATTGGGTTTAGGATCTCGAACACCTTGTTGATCCCTATGTTGAGTTTTGGATCTTAATCGCTGCACTGACATGCTTTTGTAGACTTACTAGAATACACAGTAACCAGCGTCGGTTGATGAACTATCGTCGGTCACCCATGGACCGATATCGGTCAAGAAAGGAGGAACTGACATTGGTTAAGGATAATCAAAATCAGTTATCTGTGCATGACTACTATAATTAAGTTGTGGGAATTAGATCTATCTTTAGTTGTAAAGTGAATCTAATGGTTGTAATTGCATAGCACAAGTTCCCTAAGATTGTAGATGCATATATAAGCATAAAGTTAGGGTTTAGAAGGTAGAATTCAATTGAGATTAGAGAGAAGTTTCCTTTTGAGAGAAAAGAGAAATTTGTAGACAAGAAAGTACATGACATCCAAGAAGGTGTGGAAGATTGCAAATCTTCATTATATTTCCTCTGTGATAATAAATTAGTCATTTATTGGTGGATGTAGCCCACATTGGGTGAACCACGTTAAATCTTGTGTATTGTTTCTTCTTGTTTATTTCCATATTGATTAATTTTATGCTTAGATCTAAGTAATATATCTGTACAACCGGTGTGTCAACCCCAACAACTAGTATCTAAGTATCTTTGTTTGAGGGTTGTGTGTGTTGACATATTTACTCACAGAGGGATTTCTGATTAAGTGGGATCAAAGCAATGGGAGAAGAAGCCAAATTCAGAGTAGATAAATTTGATGGCCGTGACTATCTATTATGGAAGATGTAGGTGGAGGATTATCTATATCAAAAATATTTATACATATCGTTGGATGAGAAGGCAAGACCTACAAAGATGATTGATGAAAAATAAAAAATTCTTGATAGAAAGGCTCTGGGATCTATAAGATTGAGCCTAGAAGTATTTGTGGCTTTGAATATGACTGAAGCAAGATCTACGATAGAGTTAATGAAATCTATAGCAAATCTATATGAAAAACCTAGTGTTTCAAATAAATTATATTAGATGAAAAAAATGCTTATTTTAAATATGCAAGAAGGTAGATCTGGATCAAGTCATTTGAATGATTTCTGGTCTATTGTAAATCAATTAAAATCAATTAGTACTCCGTTTGAGGATGAAGTGAAAGCAATTTTATTATTATGATCTTTGCCAAATAGTTGGGATAACTTAGTAATGGTTGTTAGTAATACATCGTCTGCTAATAATTTTTTAAAGTTTGATGATGTGGTTAGTATAATCCTGAATGAAGAAATACACAGGAAAACTACAAGATACTCATCATTTGGGAATGCTTTGATTGTAGAAATTAAGGGAAGGTAGAAGGAGATATCCAAGAGCAAGAATAATGGGAAATCAAAGTATAAGAATGGTAGATCTAAATCTAGAGGTAGAGGTATAATCTGCTAGAATTGTGGAAAGAAAGGTCATGGAAAGAAGGATTGTTGGTTTAAGGAAAACAAAGAGAATGTACCAGAGAAAGGCATAGAGGAAAATTTTGCTGCAAAATAGGCAATGTAAGATGCCCTAATTCTCTCCTTGGATAATAAAATTAAGTCATGGATTTTAGATTCAGGAGCTTATTTCATGCAACCCCTAATAAAGGTTATTTCAAAAATTGTGTCTAGGGTAATTTTGGGCATTTTTATTTAGGAGATGATGAACCATGCAATATTACAGGTAGAGATGAAGTTCATCTTAAATTGTAGAATGGAAATACATGGATACTGAAAGATGTGAGGCATGTTCTAAGCCTTAAAAGAAATATAATTTCTGCAAGACAATTGTGTGAAACAAGTTGCATGGTTACACTCATAGCCAAATCTTGGAAAATTACTAAGGGATATCTTGTTATAGCAAGAGGAAAGAAGGTAGGATCAATGTATTTGTCTACCTGTACTACTGATTCATTTTATATTCTATCTACTTCATATTTAGATATACACATGTGGCATAATCGGCTAGGCCATATGAGTGAAAAGGGAATGCAGATCTTAAAGGTAAAAGGTAAGTTATCCAATCTGAAACGTGTAGATCTTGATTTCTGTGAGCATTATATTTTTGGAAAGCATAAGAGACTGATATTTCTCAAAGTTGGGGCAACAAAGAATAATCATAAATTAGATCTTGTACACTCAAATGTGTGGGGACAAACCCAGGTAGCTTCTCATGGAGGATCTCAATACTATGCTACTTTCATTGATGATGGCACAAGAAAGGTATGGGTTTATTGTATTAATCGTAAATCTGATGTTTTTGAAACTTTTAAAAGATGGAAATCCCTTATTGAAAATGAATCAAATTCAAAGTTAAGGTGCCTTATATCTGAAAATAGTGGTGAGTATTGCAACAAGGCTTTCAATGATTATTGTTCAGTAAATAGAATATGCAAAGAAAGGATGGTTCCTAAAACACCACAAGAGAATGGTGTTGCAGAGAGAATGAACATGACAATCATTGAACGTGCTAGAAGCATGAGGTTACATGTTGGATTTCCCTTACAGTTTTGGGCGGAAGTAGTAGACACAGAGGTTTATTTGATTAACCATGGACCTTCAAGTGCATTGTATGGTGGAATACCAGAAGAAGCTTGGACTAGAAAATAGGTAAATCTTTCTTTTCTTAGAGTATTTTGGGTCAGAATATTTTTTGCATATTGATAAGGAAAATAGAAATAAATTAGATGATAAATCCAAAAAATGTACTTTCATTGGTTATGGCTCTAGTGATTTTAGATTTTGATTTTGTGATTTAGAAGGTTCTAAGATAATTAGGAGTCATGACATTGATTATAATGAAAAGAGAATATACAGTGATCATGTTTTAGTACCCAAAGGTGAACCGGTGGAGAATTTTGTGGATGAAAATGAACTCTCAGATTCAAAATTAACACCTACAGGTTTACACGGTAACCAATATCAGTTTACTCCTAACCAACATTATTACCATGTACCGGTGTTGGTTACAGAAGAGATAAACTGACATCGGTTATCCAAACAAGCGTCGGTAGAAGGTGACCAACGTCAGTCACTATCAGAAGTAGATACAAATCTACAAGATGAGAAGATTAAGCCTCCAACGCTCCAAATCTTAGTGAGAAGGTCACAAAGGGTAAGTAGACCTCCAAAAATATTTTCACCTTCCTTGTCTTATTTATTATTGAATGATAGTGGTGAACCAGAAAGCTTTGAAAAAGTAATGTAGGATAAAGCCCACAAGTCATGGGAGCATGGCATGGATGAGAAGATGGACTCCTTAGAGCAGAACCAAACATAGAATTTGGTTAAGTTGTCAGCAAGTAAAAGATCATTACAAAACAAGTGAGTTTACCATATCAAGGAAGAATAGGGTGGACAAAATAGATATAATGCAAGGCTTGTAGTAAAAGGATTTGCACACAAAGTAGGTATTAACTTTGGTGAAATCTTTTATCTTGTTGTTAAGATGACTTCTATTCATACTGTATTGAGTTTAGTTACAGTAGAGGATTTGCATTTAGAGCAACTTGATGTTAAGATGACATTTCTTCATGGTGATTTAGAGGAAGATATTTATATGAATCAATCGCTTGGGTATGAAGTCAAGGGTAAGGAGAAACTTGTGTGCTAATTGAAAAAATCTTATATGGTCTCAAGCAATCTCCAAGGTAATGGTATATGAGGTTTGATAGTTTCATGCAAGAGCATGGTTATTTGAGATGTGAATATGAACATTGTGTTTACTTCAAAATGCTTGGAAATGGGAGATATATTATTTTGTTATTATATGTGGATGATATGCTTATTGTAGGATCTAATATGCATGAAATTGGTGATCCTAAATAAAAGCTAGCTCACACATTTGCAACGAGGAATTTGAGAGCTACAAAGAGAATCCTTGGCATGAAAATTCACAAAGACATGAAAAAAATGAAGTTGTATTTGTCTTAGGAGCATTATATCGATAAGGTTTTGGAAAGGTTTAATTCATAAAATTCAAAACTTGTAAGTACACCTATGGTTGGACACTTCAAATTTAGAAAATATCAGTGCCCTACATCACACAAGGAGGTTGAGTACATGGCACAAGTTCAGTATGCTTCAACAGTTGGGAGCTTGATGTATGTTATGGTTTGTACCAGACTAGACATTACACAGGCAGTGGGAGTTGTGAATAGGTTTATGGCTAATCTAAGTAAAGAGCATTGGAAAGAAATCCAATGGATTCTCAAGTATTTGAGAGGGACATTCGACATTCAATTATGCTATGGAGGGTCAGATACTTCTTTACATGCCTATGTGGATTCAGACATGGCTGGTGATTTAGATTGTAGGAGAAGCACCACTAGATATGTTTTCATAGTAGGTGGCACAATAGTCAGCTAGAATTCTAGATTCCAGAAGGTTATGGCCTTGTCTACTATAGAGGCTGAGTATGTTATAGCTACAAAAGCTAGCAAGGAGATGATATGGATAAGCAAGGTCATGGAAGAGTTAGGAAAAGAGCAAGAGGATTACAGATTATACAGTGATAGTCAAAGTGCAATTCATCTAGCAAATAACTCAATGTTTCATTCTAGAATGAAACACATTCAATTGATATATCACTTTATATGGTGGGTATTGGAGGATGGGCAGCTGAAGTTGGAGAAAATTCATACAAAGGAAAATCTTGCGGATATGCTAACGAAGCCCTTGGCAAAGGAGAAGTTGGAGCTACACTCCACTTCTGTTGGTCTTCGAGTTTGAGACTTGAAGAGGGAGAAACAAGACAAATGAAAGGATCAAAGGATGGATTTATATGGTATAGTGCAACAATTTATCTTCAAGTGCAAGATTTTTGATTTTTGGAGCTTAATCACTTCACTGGCATGCTTTTGTAGACTTGCTGGAATACACAGTAACTGGCGTCGGTTGACAATCTGTCGTCAGTTACCCATGGATCACTATCGGTCAGGAAGTAGGAACTGACATCATTTAGGGATCATCAACATTAGTTAAGGATAACCGACATTGGTTTCCTATACGTGACTACTATAACTAAGTTGCGGGAATTAGATTTATCTTTAGTTGTAAAGTGAATATAATGGTTGTAATTGCATAGCTAAAGTGCCCTAAGATTGTAGATGCATATATAAGCATAAATCTAGGGTTTAGAAGGTAGAATTCAATTGAGATTAGAGGGAAGTTTCCTTTTGAGAGAAAAGAGAAATTTGTAGAGAAGAAAGTACATGAGATCCAAGAAGGTGTGGAAGATTGTAAATCTTCGTTATATTTCCTCTGTGATAATAAATTGATTGTTTCTTGGTGGACGTAACCTACACTGGGTGAACCATGTTAAATCTTATGTATTGTTTCTTCTTGTTTATTTCCATATTGATTGTTTTTATGCTTAGATCTTATTAATATATCTGTAAAACCAATGTGCTAACCCCATCAGAGGTTCAATATGATTTCATGTGGTTTCAAGAAGGAAGAGACTTGAAGGTTGATTGGTAGTGCCACTTCAGGATGGTTTCAGGTGCCTAATGAGTCTGATGAGGTGTGGCAGAATGGTACAGGATAGAGGAATGATGGGAGAATTTTGAGAGAGTATCCAAAACATGTGTGAGAAAAGGTTAAGCTCAGCTCAACCCCAAGAGTCAGTTTTGTATGTTGGTCAGAAATGGTGTTGAGAACAAGTAGTGTTCTTGCATGCAAATGAGATGGGATGGAAAATTTTAATACCTATTATTTTCAAAAAAAATCATGGGAGATGATGGAGGAAGGTGTCTTAGTGCTTCATGCAAAATTTCAGGTCATTGTGAGGTCATTTGAGCAAGTTAGGTGAGTTCTTGTAAAACATGTCTTTTGAAAAGTGTATTTTGAGGCTTCTGGCTTCTTAGCCTTCAAGAAAAATTATAGAGACTCCTTCAAATAAATCATAGAAGGAATTTTTGAGTAAATTTTCATATAAATCATGTGCAAAAATAATTTTCTCAAAAGGAGGTGTATTTGAAAAGATATGAGCATTTTTGTGAAGCAGTTTTTTGTTCTCCTAGGATTGTTTACTGAACTAATAGGAGCAAAAGGTAAAAATTGTTCTCCAATGACTAATTTTTCCTCTAATCATATTTATTAGAGATGTGTTGATGTTTTTTACATACTTCATGGGTCTTTGGTTGGTATTTGAAGAATTTATCAAGGGTCAAACCACATCCTCCATCACATTCTTGAGTGTACAACCAAAGTCATGTTTTAGAGCTCTTTATCAATCATAAAAGTGAACTTAGAAACATTTTCAAGACTCCATGTAACAGTGAATATTTCCTCTTGAAGGTTGTTGAAAAGGTCTTCAAAGTTTTTTAACATTGTCAAAGAATAAAAGTAGTCTAATGCTAAGTGTTTGTAGTGGTATTTGGCAATGACAATGCATGTTTTGAAGAGTTTTTCATGACTAAGTGAAAAAGTGGTTAAAGTGATCTTGTAGGAGATGTTCAAATATCTGTGGTTCTTAGAATATCAACTCAAATAAGTCACTGCCCTTTTTTGAAGGTATCTAGGGTTGTCATTAAGGGTCTGTTGATCTAGCATGTAATTGTACAGTCCTTTGCACTTAAACATAGATGTTTACAAGCAAAATGTGCTTTGGGCCTTTCTCCTTTTAGGTGTAAATTTCATGATGCCTTAAGTGTTTCTCCTCTCATGTTGAATATGTTGGTTCAAAACTCCATAGTTTTCAAGGCACCCATTTGTTATGAGATCAATCCCAGTTTGTGCTTTAAATGTTTCATACTCAATCAATACTGTACATGTTCTCAGTCTTAGGTATGAACTACAAATTGCTAAGTTGTCAAGTCTTCAGAGGAACTATGCAAATCTAGTGTTTTAAATTAACCTCATAAAGTTTCCTGGGTCATCTACAATGCAAATCAAATAGTTGAATAAATGTTCAAGCATAACATGGCTATGATTGTTATAACATTGTTGGATAAAATAAAGGTGGGGACTATATGCATTCTAGCTAGATAAGTTTGGAAAAATTCCAAGGATGAATACCATTTGAAGAAATTAAATTTCTTCCCTAAAAATCTCTTGTAATTGATCACTTCGAATTTGACTTTGCTTGAAGGAAGACTTCAATTTTTCAAAGTTCTCGGGTATTGTACAGTCTCTTACCCTGACCTAGGGTTTTGCTAAACAAAACTTTACTCGAATAAAGACATTCATCAAACCAATCGCCACAATTTTTTAAGAAATATATGTTAAGTTTTTTAGAAGCATTTGCAATAGAAATCACATCAAATGGTAATGTATATGAAGAGTAGTTTACAGCATAAATATTCAAAAACATGTTAGACTGAGAAAAAGCAATTGTTCTTGTGTTTCTTGGATTCTAAATCAAAATTGATAAATTTATCTCTCATGGTTAATGTGTTGGAATGATGTTTCACTACTAAGAGATCATTTCAAAAGCTTGAACAAGCTCTGAATATTCACAATTTTTGAAAGTGGACTGCAAAAGTAGTGTCTCTTGCAAAAGGTGGGTGGTATGTTACAGTGGGTACAAGTAGTTTTCTAATACAAGTTGTGGTAAGATGGATGAAGGTTTGAAAATGTTCTGGAGGCCATCATGTAAGTTTGAATAAAGTTCTTCCTTCATGTTATATCATACTTTAATCAACAGAGACTAGTTTGCATGTACAAGAGCTTCCATTGAAAACTATAAACAAATTCTTGAGTTCAATGTGATTAAGCTATGTGTAAGTTGATCAAATCTCATGCTAAGAATGCATTAAATCTTTGAAGTGTCTAATCTCTTCTTTTCTTGATGGTTGGAAGGTAGAAAGCCATGTTTTGTTTTGTACTCACTAAGACAAAATTATTTGTCTTCATGAGAAGTTGAAGAGCCAAGCACTTGAGCAAGGATATGACTTGAAAAGTCAGAAGAACACTACAAAAATAAATTTTTGAATTCTTAAAGTAAAGGTAAAAAGTTTCTTGTAATAAGTGTAATTGTTCTATGATAATATTTGAAGTAAGACAAAGCTACAAGACAGTATAACTGAATAAAAAAAGTTTGAACAGAATTGAATAGTTATGAGGCTCGTTGAAATTCTACAAGAAGTGATATGAAAGGTCAAGTAAAAGGGCGTGGAAAAGTATGTTGAAGAGTTTTTGAATGAACAGTCAAAATTTTGAGGAGTTGTGAAGTTGAAAAGAGACATAGACTTATCATGATAAGTACTGAAGATTGCAAATTATGTTTTATGTGAATTTGAACTAAAAATTTTGAGAGTCAAGAAATACGATAAAAGTGAAAAGAAGATTTGAACATAGGCGTATAGGAAATTTGATCACAATGAAGAGTTGAAGAGAACCTTAGGGATGCAACATATGATCTTGAAATGCAAAAATGCAGGTTGAGTGTGCACTGATAAAATGTAAGTTGTGTGAACTAAAGCAGAGTGCAATAGAAGGTATGAAAGTGGTATATCAAATGTGAGAGACAAGAGTGAAAGCAGGTAGAAAAAGTTTGAGTTGAACAAAGAGGTTGAAGAAACTAAGGTTTTAGTGTTTTGTTTTTTATTATTCCTAGTTACAACATGAAAAAGGATGACTGCATCTGAAGAAGGAAAGAGTACAGTGAGGTTCTGAGAAGATATTCAGGTGTATTTGAAAGTAGTCTTAGACTGAGATACATAAGGTGACAAATATTGTTTACAAAACTATCTTAAAAGGTGTTAAATAGTTGATAAGGCATGATATAATAGTAAATGAACATAAATGAATCAGTTCATTCTTTTTAAAATTGGACATGTGAAATGCATAGTCAGTACAGACCAACCTTATGAGAACAGAGGAGTGAATACAGGCAAAAAAAGGTTATGAACTAGGAGATTTCATGCTTGTAGGTTTGAGGGCTTTGAGAAGGAAAATCAAGAAGTTTGAATAGAATGAATGAAAACATGACAGGAATGAGAAGAATAGTAATTTGGGAACAAAATTGAGCAGCAGAAGAAGAAGCAAAGTGTGCAGATATAGGGGTCATCATCAGCTATTGAAGACAGTAACTCAAGAGTGACTAAATTGGTAGAATAAGTCTAAGTGGCAGCTTAGCAGTTGGGGAGTTGAAGCTTCCCCTGTGAGTTGAATCTCACTAAATATCAGTAGAAGTTGATTGAACTATAGGGGGTTGAAGCCTCCAGACTAGGTAGCAACTTGGTCAAATTGAGGAGTAGCATCTCCTAGTTGAGTTGAAGCTCAACCTTGAAACTAATGTAAGAGAAGCAAGATAAATTGGTCCTAAGCATAGTTCATATTTTCAGTGGGTTTTCTTCCCATTTTGGATTTACCACATTAAACCTTGTGTCATTGTGTACTCTACATTTTGAAAACACTGGATGTACCTCAATCTCAACACACATTGATATATCAATATTGTGCTTTATACTACAATCCCCATAACAGTAAGTGGAAAATTCTAAACTAATTTGGAATAAATATATTTAGTTAGATATTCTTGAATGAAGGAAATAAACAAAGGGGGTTTTGGGGAAGAGATCATTATTTAGTCAATAATTATAGGTATAAGGTATAATTAATTAATTTAAGTCTATTAAGTTGCACAAGATGGAAAGAAAATCAAAACAATCAAACAATTCAAATTGGATAATGGAATCGATCAAAACAATCAAACAATTTGACTTGGATAGTGGAAACTATAAGGTCCTCCTACCTATGGAAAGAGAAAAATACCTACCTTGAACTGAAAAGGAAAGTAAAACGAAATAAAGCTCTAGAAAACATTTTGGGCAAGTTTTATATCCCTAGTGATGGGTTTAGTGTTTAACAGAAATACATTGGAAAATGATATGCTTTCCTATTTGGGATTTATGATTTCGACATCCAGAATTGAAGTCACAAAACCAACATCTTTTTCAATTAAAAGCATAATCCATAACACATAACAAATTAGTAGATTTAATTAGGTTGGGGAGACAAAGAATGAGATATGTGCATCAATAAAAGCCTTCATCACTTGGTGTTTCATATATCCCATAAAGGGCTTTACATATCCCAATTGTGTGGTGCATGGTCTCCTAGTAGGAAAAGTAGAGGCAAAAACATCAATAATAGTCTCAATTAAAGGTTTCAAACCTCCAAAGTTAATTAATGTGTCCAAGTTTTCCTAAAAGAAAACAAAACTACATTGCTATAAACTTCAAAAAAAAATTCAACTATTTTGAGTTGGTTATATGGAAATCATTAAAATACCTAAACATCAATGATGGGTTGTTAATTAAAAAATTTTAAAGAGATGAGAATATAGAATGTAAGTTTTAAAAAAAAAATCAAATTAAAGAGAATCAAATCAAATTTCATGAGGAGGTAACATTATCATAAATTTTAGATTTAGGTATAGAAAATTTGCATTTTAGAAAAATGTTTACATACTTAAAAAAAAATCATTTGAAAAAAATATGGATTCCCATCTTTACCTTCAAAAAAATAGGCTGCCATCACTACTACACAAAGTGTGAATAACGTTATTTTTTTCTCAATTGCATGTTAAAAATTGACATATTTAGGGTTTTTCATCGTGTTTCTTTGGAGAACTCATGTTGCAAAGGGTGGTGCAATAGTGATGCAACTAGACATGTTTAATTTTATTATATTCACGCCACATTTTCCACACAATTGAGTCACTCATGCATGACGGCAACAGTGCCATTTTCGCAATGTCACACGATGCAAACGTGACACAAAATTTGTGCGATAAGTTTTTTTCTATAAATGTAATATAATTATTTGAAATATCATTACACACATGAAAAATTAGTTATGTGTATGTATGTGTATAAAAGTTTATATTGTTAATGTTTTTAAAATGAAAATGAAAATGACCATATTTCAAATTAGTAATATGTATACTAAAAAATGATGTTGAAAACCATTTCTGCAAAAACTATTAATAACATTATAGTAACCTTTATACAAAAGAATATAATTAAAATAAAAAATAAGAAGAGTTATTTTTAAAATATAAATTAAACTGTAAAAAAATAATATATTATACATCAAAAAAAATTAAATATTTTCTATTGAACATAAGATTACTAAAATAGCATAGACCAATTTCCAAACATAAAATAATGTTTTAGGTAATTCAATGACAAAGATAGCATTATACTCTCGAATATGAGAAAATAATTATTGTCTCATGTACAATACAATAACAAGAATTCAAATTACAATTTATGTAAACACTACTACTACGAATTAGTTAAAGCATCAGCTGTTGGTCATCCTCATCATCATCTATGAGCTCACTATCATTATGATAATCTATGTGCTTATTGTTTATATTATTTGGATTGTGCTCCATTCCATACAATTATGCATTTCCATAGTCATAGTTAGGCTTATTGTCATCATCACCACCAGTACCCTCTTTAATGTTAAAATCTTCAACTAAAACTAACAATTTATTTCCATACAATGACATTCTAATACTATTAAAATATTTTTAATTCAATTTGTGTTATTGTTGTGGCAAATCAGCAGCACCCCTGGATGTTGATCAGATTTCTAGTTTGATCATCCTAAGCATCCAGTGTGATTGCACAACATTGAATCCTTTCCACAAGTGTGGGACTTGTAAAATGGGAAAGGAATCTCCATATTAGAGGCTGGTTCCTCAACTCCTCTGATCAAATTTATCACTTACAAGTTGCAGAGGTTTGTATTCCTAGTTCCTACTCTAAATTTCAAAAGGGGAAAGAGATAGAGAATGCAAAAAAACTAAAACTAATGCTAATAGGTGATGCACCAAAGGAGTGGCGAGAATTTCTTACTTCTGTAGATTGACATAGTTCACAAAATGTAACAAAACTTCATGCACAAACTGATAACTATAATGGAAGGTTAGAAGTGAATCAAACAACACAGACAAAGGATTAAAACTCATTCACTGAGCCTATATTGTGATTTTCATAAAAAAAAATACTTGCATTACAACGCCTGAGAGGCAAAACAGGTTGCAGTCTTGGAAGAGGTCTGGTTTTTCACAAAAATCACTTTAAACTTGACAAAGGGAGCCTGCAATCTATGGAAAAAATGTTCCACCCTTTGAAAATGAGCCAAATCTGGCACTTTTACAGTGCAAGGGACGAGCCCAGGAGAGAGAAACGGGGGAAAACGTGGAAGGGATTCAACTATTGACCAAAATGTAATCAAAACAGCATGGGCGTCCTTACAGACCCATCCCCTGACATTTTTAGCCATGCTGGGAGAGAATGTGAACCATTCTTCATTAAAAACGGTGGTTGAAACGTCATTTCTGTCCATGACCACGTGCCAGAGGTGTTTTTCGATTTTCTCTCTCCAAACTCCATCAAAATGCAAAATGACCCTAGAATCTTGTAGAGAATTTCACCATATTTCCATTGATATAAAGAATGTGAAAAACCAAGCTCTGGATCGAAAGATATGGCCACTTGAAGTTTTAGGGCAAAACAGGGCCAAATCGGGTTGATGGGCGAAAATTTGAATTTTTTCACCTTTTTTGCATTTGGGAAAATTTCCCAAAAAATCCCCACGCTCCACCATTCCAGGTGCCACGTGGCACGTTTTTATTAGGCGCGGGCCCATCCTGCTCCATTTTCCTCAGTTTTTCCCTTTGGGAAATTTTCCAAAAAATCCCCGCCGGGCCGATGAGTTGAGGCCACGTGGCGCATGCTAATTGGGCACAGGCCTTTTTTCCTGAATTTTCTATGGACCGCTTTGATCATTTTCCCCTTTGGACACGTGGCGAAACCCCATTGGATGCGGGTTTTCCCCTTCGAATTTTACTTGCAGGATTTTCTCAAGTTTTTGGCTGCAACTAGACACGTGGCGAGATTTGATTGGCTCGCATTTGGGGGCGGGATTTTCCTTGTGAAATTTCCTTCTTTTCCCTTTGGGAGAATTTCCCAATTTCTCCCCACCCTCCGCCGGTCTGGCACATGTGGCAGCATATCATTGGTCGCTGGCCATCCACAAACATTTTCACTTTTGTACAAACACTTTGGGAAAAAATCCCAATTTCCTCCCGCGCTCCGCAGCTCCGACCCCAGAGGACACGTGTCGAAACATGATTGATTAGCGGGGGTAGCGGGCCAAAAATAGCTTCTTTGAAATTTGGCAAAACACTTTGCCAAAAATCCAACTTCTCCTCTGCCCTCCAAATATATGGCTACATAAGACACGTGGCACGTTTTTATTGGGCGTGGGCCCTCCTTCCAAAATTTCCATGCTCCAACACTTAGCCAAATTTTTCAAATTTTTCCCCTGGACACGTGGCATCACCTGATTTGCCGATGGGCCAACGGGGTAAATTTTTCCATTTGAAATTTCACCAAACACTTCGTGAAAATTCCAAGTCTTCCTCTGACCCCCGCCACTTCCTGGACACGTGGCAGCATCTCATTGGCCACGGGCCTTTCAGGGGAAAATTTCCCCAAAAAAGTCCGCTGAGCCATAACTTCAAAAATACATGGAGTTAGGAGGAAAAATTTACCTTTCTGGAAAGCTGAGAAAGAGCTCTATCCAATGGTTCCATTTCCAAAAAAATTTGAGTGCCTGAAAAGCGAAAAATTATGTCTGAGGCATAAAAGAGGGAAGAATGAAAGGATTTAGCCACAAAAAATGAGCAGGGGGCACATTTTGGATAACAATTTTGGCGACTCAGAGGGGTCATCTGCCTGCTGGAAGAAATTACCAGTTTCTTGAAGCAATCCATTGGGCATGGAGTCATCATTCTCTGTTTGGTATCCCAACTGACTAGAACACTGCAAGAAGGAAGATGGAATATCATCTGATGGAGCAAGGCCATGCAAATACATTCCCAGGAACAACAAGCTTGTGCCAAAGCACTTAGGGAAAACAAACTAACCTACAGCAAAACAATGTGCACAAGCACTTGGAGGAATGGAAACCTAAGCTAATATGTACAAGGTGGAGAGTTTCCCTTTAATAGCAATGCTTTAGATGGATTCCATTGACTGGAATCTGCAGTTCTTCGCCATCCAGTGAAGACAATTGGAAAGCATTGTTGTCATTACACCTTGTGACCATGTATGGGCCACTCCAAATGGCATCAAATTTTGAATGCCTTCCCGGTTTTTCTCTGTCTGCATCCCATTTTAACACTAGATCTCCAACTTGGAAGGATCTATTCTTGGCCTTTCTATCAAAGGTCTTCTTTATCAAGGCCTGATCCTTCTCCATTGCTTGGGATGCCTAATTTCTGATTTCTTGGAGCTCCATTAATTCTGCATATCTGACCTCCATAGGCTCAAATTCCAACAACTCCAACTGTTTCATGAGTTTCAATGTTGGCAATTCAAGTGGCACATGGCAAAAATTGCCTCCCTCCCATAAACAAGCTTGAAATGGAGAGTTACCTGTAGATCTCTTGGGAGTTATCCTATCAGCCCATAAGGCTGATTTTAATTTAGTATGCCAAGACTCTCTGATTTTCATCAAGAATCCTTCTAATGATCCTCAACAAGTTCTTGTTTGTAGACTCAGCCTGGCCATTACCCTGAGGGTAATAGTTTGATGAAGTACTTAGGTAGATCCCGTTCTTGACAGCCCATTCAGTCACCTTGGATCTAACAAATGCCAATGCATTATCTGATATTATTGTAGTTGGTATGCCAAATCTGGTTGACTATCCCCTCATAGAAATCTAGGATGCTAGATTCATTTTCTTCCTTGAGTGCTACTGCTTCAGTCCACTTAGTGAAGTAATCTGTGGCTGTTAAAATCCACTTGTGTCCTTGGATTGAATTAGGATTAATGACTCCAATGAAGTCTAAACCCCATTGCATGAATGGCTGGTCAACTGAAATTAGATGCAATGGAAGGGTAGCTAATCTCTTTTTACCTGTGAAGAATGCAAAATTCTTGCACCTCTTAATCCATGCTTAACAATCATTGAAAATCTTGGGCCAATAATAACCAGCCATCATGATCTTTAGAGCTTTCACTCTTGGTGAAAAATAACCACCAGCTGGTCCACTAAGGAACTCTTCCAACACCCTATGAATCTGATTTGTGCCAATGCATCTCAGCAGTACTCCATTCGCATCTCTTTTGAACAAAACACCATCAACAAGGGCATATGGAACAGCCTGTAATCTGCAGTGTCTTCTTTGGGTCTTATTCATCTTTAGATGGCATAGGCCTATGCTTAGGAAGTGTATTATGTCTTTGGGTCCAGCAAGGAGTGGGGACACCATTATTTTCCTCTTGAGTGCTTCCCTTGCTCATGGCTGTCTTGCAACGCCAGAACAGTCTCTTTCTCATTGCATGCTTCCTTTTGTTTGGTCAAAATCAGCTACTCACACAATCCTTTTCCTATAACCAACTTGGTGACCTTGATCTCTATGTCATATTCCATGACACGAGTAATCCAACCTACTCTCTTTTCATTCAAGTCTTTGTTGAGGAGGAAGTCTTTAACCCCCGCATGAGAAACCAACAATTGAACCTTGTTGTTTGAGACTAAATGCTTGAACTTCTTCAAGCTCTCTGATTACTAAAAGAACATGCTTCTCAATGAAAGAATATCTCACCTTATAGTCCTCCAGGATTTGGCTGAAGAAAGCAATTAGTTGTTCATCATTGTCCTTGTTTTGCTGTACCAAAATTGTAGAAATAGTATCATCACCTCCAAAAGCGTAGAGGATGAAATCCTTGGAGAAATTCAGGTTTGATGAGAGTTGGGGCTTGAGAGATGGCTTCTTTGATTGCTTCAAAAATTTCCTTGCCTTCTGCTGTCCACTTGAAAGCCATGCTTTTCTTTAACATCTTGGTGATAGGCCTGATAAGGGCTGCAAAATTTGGGACAAACCTCTGAACAAAATTTATTCTCCCCAAGAAACTCTGGAGGGCCTTCTTGTGGCTTGGCAATGGCAGTGCCCTTATGGCTTCAACTCTTCCTAGATCAATTGCTAATCCTTCTTTGGAGACACTGTGGCCAAGGATTTTTCCTTCATGGGCTAGAAAAATACATTTTTTAGGATTTAAGGAGACTCCAAATCTTCTACACCTTTGGAATACTTGTCTCAAATGGGAGAGGTGGTCTACTGTATTTTTTGAAAAAATAGTGATATCATCAAGATATATCAGCACTATGTTGTTAATCAAACCTTTGAACGCCATGTCCATTGCTCTTTGGAAGGTAGCTCCAGCGTTGGACAGCCAAAATGGCATTTTCCTGTATGCATAAGTTCCCCATTTGGTTGTAAAGGCTGTCTTGAACTGAACTTCTTCCTTCACCATAATCTGATTGTACCCTGAATAGCCATCAAGTAGTGAAAACCTCTCGGAGCCAGCAACAACTTGTAAAATTTGCTCCATGGAAGGAAGTGGGTAATGATCCTTGAGAGATGCTCTATTCAAATCTCTAAATTCAACACACAATCTGATTTCCCCACTCTTCTTTCTAACTGGAACCAAGTTGGCAACCCAACTAGAATGCTTGATAGGGAATATGATCCTTGATTCTATCAACTTATTCAATTCTTTTCTCATGAGGGGCTCCATGTGTGGATTGACTGGCCTTTATTTTTGCCTGATGGGTTTAGTACTTGGATCCAATTCAACGGTGTGTTGAGCTAACTTGGGATTGAAACCTTTCAAATATTTATAGCTCCAAGAAAACACATCAGGGAATTCTTGAAAAATTTGTATGAACTCATACCTTTCTTGCTCAGTTGTCATCTTGCCAACTTGGAGTGATTTGACTTCTTCCAACTGAGATGGATACTGAATCCTCTCCCTTGACTTGGATGTTTTCTTTCTCCTTTCTAAACTAATCATTAGGATTGAAAATGGACTCCAAAGTAATAAGTCCCTTCAGTAGTTTTTTGGTTCTCAGCTGCACCACTTGGTCACCATACTGCTGTTCCAACTTTTCTTGATTTTTGGTTGAGAATTCAGCCTCTTCTTGCAAGAAATGGATGATTTGCTAGATCATTTTCAAACACTTTCCAACTTACATTGTTGTCTGACACTGAAGGCATTACAATCACATGGATGTTTGGTTGTACCTTGTCCTTTCTGAATGCTCTCCACAATGTCAAAGGCTACCGCAACTGCTGCAAGCCTGTCAGCAGCTTGGTTCTCTTTCCTAGGAATGGATTTGATGCCAAAACCCTCAAAATCTTCAATGAGGTCCCACACCCTGTTCTTGTAGCACTTGAGTAGATCATTCTTGACAGCATGCTGCCCCTTGACTTGGTTGACAATCAACTCACTATCACCAAAGACTTGCAAGTTCTTTATTCCTCTCTTGATTTCCCAATGTAGTCCTTACACCAAGGCTTCATACTTCAGCAGTGTTATTAGAGCATGACAAACTGAAATCTAAAAGCTGAATAATACTTAACTCCTTGTGGTGAAACAAGTATATCTCCTCCTCCTGCACCTTGTCTACTACTTGATCCATCAAAAAACAACTGCCATACCTCGTTGTCATCCTTGTGGTCTGGCTTGGTGATGCTAGGGATAGGCTGATTTTATTCATGCATGCAATAGACTCCTAACTTATATTCTTCTATTTCCTGATAAGGATCGAAAGCATGCACCTTTTTTTCCCATTCATCAAGAGTTAGATCTGAGATACTTCCAACCTTGGTGTTATCTTCATCAGTTCTTGGGTGATCTTCTTGATCAAATGCTGAACAATTGGCATTTATCTGACTTGGGGTGTAAGGCTCAATGTGAAATTTTGCAATAGGTTTAGACCTGATCGTGGCTTTGGTTCCATATCTTGTTTTGAACAGCATGTGTGACCAATCAGCAGACAAGTAACCTCCAATCTTAGCTATGAAATCCCTTGACAAACATAGGGCAAAGAGTGGTGGAAGGTCTATTACTGAGACATCTTGCACAACAACCACGTTGGGACAGGCATGCAAAGTAAGACTCAAGTTTTTTTATCACTCCAACCGTTGTTACTGCTGTCCCATCCAATTGTACCACCCCTTTGGATATGGTTTCATACTGGAATTCCCAACTAATCAGCTATTTGCTTGGGCATTACTGAACTACTTACTCCTGGAATCAATCATGCAATTGTGTACTAGTTGGTTCCCAATGATCAATGAAACATAGAATGGAGGGGGCTTCAACATCTTACCTTGATGTTCCTCCATGATTCCCCTCAAGCTGGGTAGCATTTGTGAGCACCTTCTCTTGCATTTGGACTTACTCGATTTGAATTTGACCAGTCCTTCATGGCAGCTTGTAGCAAATCTCTTTGTCCTGGGATGGAGAGTGATTCCCACATTGATATGTTTACATTTTTCTTCTTCATTTGATCAATGATGTTGAATGGGGATGAAGCATATCTTTTCTGTATCCTTTGGCCTACACATTCATTCCTTGCACATGGGTAGCAGCAACTGGCATTTGAGTTGGCTTAAGAAGCTGTTTTAGGCAGTCCTTGCATGTTTGGGATTGGATTTTGTTTGCCAATAATTTGTGGAGTAATATAAGATTGAGGATTGCTTGGGGCCAATGGCTGTTCTTCACCCAAATTTATCCTCTTTGACCTTGTGTTGGCTGCAACACTTTAGGGAAACCATCTGATTCATGCCACAAAAATCTTCTTTCTGCTAGTTTACAAGTGTGGTATCATTTGGAGCTGACTGCTGCTGGAATGTGTCTTGTGATTGGTTACTTCCTTGACTACCTTCACCCTCCACACCAACTGTTGTCATCCATTAATGCTTGATTCAAGGCACCATTGAAGCACATGGATTGGTTATGAGGTTCATTGCATGGGAAACACCAATCATATTCTTGAGCTATATTGTTTTGTACCAGACACTAATGCACTTTAGAGGCAGATGTAGCATTGAGATTATAAGGCTGAAATGGTCTATTGGCAGGAGGCCTTGCTTGATTTAGATTTGCAGCTGGATTGGGTGGTCTTTCGGGTTGATATGGCTGCTTGTTAGGCTGAGCTTGGGGCTGGAAAGAAGGTCTAAAACCTTGGGCTTGCTGCCTCTTGAGTGTAACCAGCTCATTACCTAAATTTTGCAACTGCTTCATGAATTCTTGAAGTTCATTTGAGGCACTAGAAGATGAAGTTGAAGCTTCACTTGTAAATATCTCCCCCCTAAGAGTTCGATATAGGAGCTAAATTAGGCATTTGAATATAGAAATCAAAGAAGCTCAAATCCCTGAACATTGGGAACAGTGGCGTAGGAAAGTGGCGCTATGGAGCAAGCTTGCCAGTGTTGACACTAAACAATGTATGCAGCTCTAATGGCAATGCTATAAGCAATGGGAATAGTTGTGCGCACAAAAATGGACTGAATCAACATAGAAATATCAAGGATTTAAAGCCCTTGGCGGTAATAAAGGAAATGGCGCATGACAATGAGTACTGTTGACACTAAAATGTATTGCCAAGGCGCAGGAAAGTGGCGCACAGAAATGGATTGAAATACAGAAGTTAAAATTAGTGCAGCTGCTCATTGGCAGTTCACTTGAAATGGTGCATGACAGCTGAGTGTCAATAGGGTGACAAGTTGTCTCCCTTAGCGCACGTGAACTGCTCATGGATTTCGACTATACACACATGGTTCCAATTTTGAATAGAACCTGATGGCAAGACCTTCAGGAGGCATTGCAAATCATTCCCTTTGAATGAAGCTGACAGGAATTTAGACAGCAACTTGCAGCGCAGATGATCTCATGGATTGGCATATAATGTTTGCACTGGGAGCCTTGACATGATTCATGCAGGAGTAGTTGGACTTCTCTCCAGAAAAGCTATACAAGGTCCTCTATCCAATGCTAAAACTAGAATATAGATTTAATGTGCAGGTGAGAAAAAGTGGGCTGCTAAAAATGCGAAATGACATAGGGGTTCGCCACTTTCTGGGCCATTCTGATTAGGGCCTTCTCACCCTAGTTGATTGATAATGAGATAGGCCTACCAGGTGGAGGAGTCTGAGAGAGTTCTGTTTGGTAGAATATGGAGACCTTCCTCTCCTTCTCTCTCTCTCATTTTTCCTATAAATTGTAAGGAGAGGCTAACTTTCTGAAGATGGTCAAATAGTTCATCTGTCCTTGGCTCTGCCTCTTGACCTTCTGGTGATTCTTCTCCAGGGTTGAAAATGGAGTTCGAACCTCCTCCCTGCTCTGTAATGGCGTTTTTACCTTTTACTAATGAAATGATGTTCTGTGTAAACTTCTGAAGCAACAAAAACGTGTTTTCTTCACCCAAATTTATCCTCTTTGACCTTGTGTTGGCTGCAACACTTTGGGAAACCATTTGATTCATGCCACAAAAATCTTCTGCCTGCCAGTTTACAAGTTTGGTATCATTTGGAGCTGACTGCTGCTGGAATGTTCCTTGATTACCCTCACCCTCCACACCGGTTGTTGTCACCATTAATGCTTGATTCAAGGCACCGTTGAATCACATGGATTGGTTGTGAGGTTCATTGCATGGGAAACACCAATCATACTCTTGAGCTATATTGTTCTGTACCAGCACTAATGCCTTAGAGGCAAATGTAGCATTGGGATTATAGGGCTGAAATGGTTTGTTGGCAGGAGGCCTTGTTTGATTCAAATTTACAGTTGGGTTGGGTGGTCTTTGGGGTTGATATGGTTTCCTGTTAGGCTGAGCTTGGGGCTGGAAGGGAGGTCTAAAACCTTGGGCTTGCTACCTCTTGAGTGTAACCAACTCATTACCTAAATTTTTTAGTTGTTTCATGACTTCTTGAATTTCATTTGAGGCACTAGAAGATGAAGTAGAAGCTTCACTTGAATTCTGATTTCTAAGAGTGGGAATAGGAGCTAAATTAGGCATTTGATTAGTGTTTGGGCTCTCTAAACTTGGGAACAGTGGCGTTGGAGGCCTAGGAGCTAGCTTGCCAGCTTGAATTAAACAATTTTCAGCTCTAATGGCAATGCTATAAGCAATGGGAATAGTTGTGCCTCCCATGGACTGAATTAACATAGAAATATCAGAATTTAAAGCTTTAAGGTAATAAAGGAAAGCAAACTTCTACTGTTGGCCTGACTGCCACTATAATTCTCTCCCAAGTCCTTTGAAATCTGAAGTTAAAATTAGTCAGCTGCTCATTGGGAGTTCTCTTGATGGTTGTCAGCTACTCTAAAAGGGACAAGTTGTCTCCCTTTTCTCTGAACTGCTCATGGAGGGCTATACATAGCTGGTTCCAATTTTGAATAGAACCTGAGGCAAGACTCCTGAACCATTGCAAATCTTTCCCTTTGAATGAAGATGCCAACAATTTAACAGCAACTTGCATCTCATTGATCTCATGGATTGCATAAATGTTAGCAATATCCTTGACATGATCACCAGGAGTAGTTTGATTCTCTCCAGTAAAGTATGGGATGTTTTTCAATGCTGCAACTGGAATTAGATTTTGTGCATTGAGAGCAAGTGGGCTGCTGCCAGTGAAATTGACATAGGGGTTGTTTTGTGCCATTCTGATTGGCCTTAGAACCCTAGTTGATTGAATGAAAGGCCTACCAGGTGGAGGAGTTGAGAGAGTTCTGTTTGGTGGAGATGGAAACCTTTGAATCCTCCTCCCTCTTTTCCTTCTTCTTGGAGATAACTGAAGATACTCAAATAGCACCTCTCCTTCTCTAACTCTTGACCTTGTGGTGATTCTTCTCATGAGTTTTCAGGCCTGCACTGCAAAAACTAGCTGATTCTTCTTCCTTGGAGTCACCAGATGTGTAATTTAGGGCTCTTTTAAGCAAGAAACTTGTAACAAATGCACATCAATTTTGTTTCAATGAAGATGAAGACCTCTAAGGTCCCACTGAGCATGCCAAAACTGTTGTGGCAAATCAGCAGCACCCCTGGATGTTGATCAAATTTCTAGTTTGATCATCCTAAGCATCCAGTGTGATTGCACAGCATTGAATCCTTTCCCCAAGTGTGGGACTTGTAAAATGGGAAAGGAATCTCTAGATTAGAGGCTGGTTCCTCAACTCCTCTGATCAGATTTATCACTTACAAGTTGCAAAGGTTTGTATTCCTAGTTCCTACTCTAAATTTCAAAAGGGGAAAGAGATAGAGAATGCAAAAAAACTAAAACTAATGCTAATAGCTGATGCACCAAAGGAGTGGTGAGCATTTCTTACTTCTGCAGATTGACACAGTTCACAAAATGCAACAAAACTTCATGTACAAACTGATAACTGTAATGGAAGGTTAGAAGTGAATCATCATTCACAGAGCCTGTATTGTGATTTTCATAAAAAAAACACTTGCATTACAACACCTGAGAGGAAAAACAAGTTTCATTCTTGGAAGAGGTGTGGTTTTCCACAAATATCACTTTAAGTGACAAAGGGAGCCTGCAATACATGGAAAAAATGTTCCACCCTTTGAAAATGAGCCAAATCTGGCTTTTACAGTGCAAGGGACGAGCCCAGGAGAGAGAAATGCGGGAAAACATGGAAACGATTCAACCATTGACCAAAATGCAATCAAAACAGCATGGGCATCCTTACAGACCCATCCCTTGACATTTTTAGCCATGCTGGGAGAGAATGCGAGCCATTCTTCATTTAAAATGGTGGTTGAAACGTCATTTCTGTCCATGACCACGTGCCAGAGGCGTTTTTTCAATTTTATCTCTCCAAACTCCATCAAAAAGCAAAAAAGACCCCAGAATCTTGTATAGAATTTCACCAGCTTTCCATTGATATAAAGAACGCGAAAAACTAAGCTCTGGATCGAAAGATATGGCCATTTGAAGTTTTAGGGCAAAACAAGGCCAAATCGGGTTGGCGGGTGAAAATGTGAATTTTTTCACCTTTTTTGCATTTGGGAAAATTTCCCAAAAAATCCCCATTCTCCACCATTCCAGGTGCCACGTGGCACGTTTTTATTGGGTGTGGGCTCATCCTGCTCCATTTTCCTCTGTTTTTCCCTTTGGGAAATTTTCCAAAAAATCCCTGCCAGGCTGGTGAGTTGAGGCCACATGGCGCATGCTGATTGGGCACGGGCCTTTTTTCCTAAATTTTCTGTGGGCCGTTTTGATCATTTTCCCCTTTGGACACGTGGTGAAACCCCATTAGATGCAGGTTTTCCCATTCAAATTTTACTTGCGGGCTTTTCTCAAGTTTCTGGCCGCAACTGGACATGTGGTGAGATTTGATTGGCTCGCATTTGGGGGCGGGCTTTTCCTTGTGAAATTTCCTTCTTTTCCCTTTGGGAGAATTTCCCAATTTCTCCCTGCCCTCTGTCAGTTTGGGACACATGGTGGCATATCATTGGTCGCGGGCCATCCACAAACATTTTCACTTTTGCGCAAACACTTTGGGAAAAAATCCCAATTTCCTCCCGTGCTCCGCAGCTCCGACCCCCGAGGACACATGTTGAAACATGATTGATTGGCGGGGGCAGCGGGCCAAAAATAGTTTCTTTGAAATTTGGCGAAACACTTTGCCAAAAATCCAACTTCTCCTCCGCCCTCCAAAATTTCGGCTACATAAGACACGTGGCACGTTTTTATTGGGCACAGGCCCTCCTTCCAAAATTTCCATGCGCCAACACTTAGCCAAAATTTTCAAATTTCTCCCCTGGACACGTGGCATCACCTAATTCGCCAGCAGGCCTGCAGGGTAAATTTTTCCATTTGAAATTTCACCAAACACTTGGTGAAAATTCCAAGTCTTCCTCCGACCCTCGCCATTTCCTGGACACGTGGCGGCATCTCATTGGCCGCGGGCCTTTCAGGGGAAATTTTCCCCAAAAAAGTTCGCCAAGCTATAACTTCAAAAATACATGGAGTTAGGAGGAAAACTTTACCTTTCTGGAAAGCTGAGAAAGAGCTTTATCCAATGGTTCCATTTCCAGAAATTTTTGAGTGCCTGAAAAGCAAAAAATTATGTTTGAGGCATAAAAGAGGGAAGAATGAAAGGAGTTAGCCACAAAAAATGAGCAGGGGGCACATTTTGGATAACAGTTATCTACTTGATTTTTATTATTATTTAATAAATTAATGCCATTTAACCAACATAAACCCACGAGAATGCGATCATTCAATTAATGCATCCATGTTCCATCTAAGAACTTTGAGTTGTGCCCACACTTGTTCAATGACTTTAAAGTCATACATCTTCTCCTAAAAAAATAAGTTAAAGTTACAAATATAATTGATGCATGAACTAATAAACATTGTATACTATATTATTTAAACAAACTTACAAATTTGCAAACAGTCTCATTTATGCTCATTTGTCTCAAACGACGAGTCACCAATTTCCCCTGACTCATTTTGTCTTGGTGGGCTTTATCGTAGATAGTTTGGACCCAAGTTATATTAATATGAATACATGAAAAACTTGTATTTAATGAATATGACGAAAACATAATTTTTGTTTTTTCAAACTACTAGAATCTAGTTTTTGTCCCATTTGAGCCACTCTTCACATTGTATTTTCTACGAAGATACATGCATGCCTACTGGTCAGCACACTAGTCTCTCCTCGTGCATATTACACATGTCATTTTTCTGCACATCAAATTCATCATAAATTAATATAAACATACAAATAAATAAATAATCATTTTAATTGATTTAACTCTGATGTCCATCACCTATGTCATGAATTTTCAATAATGCCCAAATTGTAGTAGTCGCTACCAAACTCTTTTTTAGTAGAAGCAACCAACCATTTTCTATGCTTAGTTGGTTACAATTTGTATTCCTTGTGGCAATTATTATTAAAAAAATTACTCATATAATAATTCTTTTTTTAAGTACGTAAAAGAAAATAAGGAAATTTCTTTCTTTTTTAAATTGATAGCATACAAAAGTTTATTAAGTTAAGAAAAATATAAACTCATAGCACATCTTGTAATATTTTCATGTCATGGTTCACATACAATATCACATGCAAACTCCTCCGCACTTGATACTTGTACTCGTATATAGTGTTAGATGGGATGGTCAGTGCTCGTCACAATTAGGTGGAAATTTGTATCCCATCTCATTGTTACAAGTAACACCTCCTCAACACTTGTGGGGCGTCTTTTATCATTTTAAATTGATGAGCAAAAGATCAAATAAATTATTAAAAAATGTTCTGAACATGATTACAAATATTATAGAATAAAATAACATTTCACCTCATTACCTCCCTTAAAGTAGGTGAAACATGATAAGCTATCTTAGAAATATCACCACTTCTAGATTGTCGATCATAAGATGTACAAGACTATGAATTTGTTGGTGCTAAAGAGGAGGATGTGCAATTATACAATCAATTTAAATTCTAATAAATTAAAACCTAGAACAAATTATAAAATAAATTTTTGAATATGACTACAAATATTATAAAACAAAATAAAATGTTACATCCTTAGCTCCCTTATAACATGTAAAACATGATAGTTAGTCTCAAAAATCTTATCACTTATATCGTTGATATGCATTAGAAATATGGTACACATATGAATCGTGATGTACATGATATGATTGTTGAGGCACACACTTAGTATCATATCAAGGGATAGAGTATTCCTCTATATCGCATGTGGCAACTTCATGAACATTGGTTCCGCCACACTCCACACTATGTAACACATTTTTAAAAAATGAGCAATGATAACGAAGTTTCTTATTTTTACATGCCTAATATAGAAACAAATAAATAATAATTTATTAGATTTGAAAAAATCACGAGGTTTATTTTATTAACAAAAATATTTGTTAGGGTTTGTTGTTTATTTTTCTAGATAATTTTTTACAAGGGTAGTTGTTTTTCTATTATGTTTTGTTTGTTTTTCTTATTATTTGACTATGGTATGTTGTTTTAGTACTAGGATTTGTTATCTTTTTCATAAATTTATTTTTCTTTTGCTAGTTTTGTATTACAATTTACTATTTGTTTGTTAGGGTTTATTATTTTCTTCTTGAGGTTTACTATTTTAATAGCTAGGGTTTGTTCTTTATTTCCTAGGTTTTGTTGTCTATTTTCATATTTTTTGTTAGGGTTTACTTGTTTATCAGGGTTTGTTTTTTTTGTTAGGATTTGTTTTTTTTCCTAGGGTTTGTTGTTTTCGTTTCTACAGTTTGCTAGTTTTTCGATAGGATGTTGGTGTGCGTCATATTCACACTTGTTATGAAGTCCACCTTAGGTAGTGTTGTTACCAAGGTAAAGTTTATTATATGCACAACATCAAAGTAAATGCATGTGTAAGTGGTAGTTGTTCTCACATGTGTGAGAAGGGTGAGGTGTAACTTGGGGAATGATCTTATCCTAACTTTGTCTCAACTAGTAAAAATCTCTCACTCACCTCTTAATTTTTCTATATAAAGGACGTTTATATCCTTGTGAAAAGTTAGATTGGAGTTGTCTCCAAAGCTAATGGAGATGTAGTCCCTTATGGAAATTTTGTTCTAGTGCAACCATCGTTGGTTGTACACACGTGTATTGTATATTCCTTTTTAATTTAATATAGTGCGCTTTTGTTGGTTAATCTCTTCATTTCATTTGAGTTTTTTGTGTGGATGCTTGTATTGCGTAGTTTTCCTAGGCACTCCTCAATTTGTATATATGGTTTGGGTTTTCGCTATAAAATAAATCTATATGAATCATGCAAAAAATATGCAATAAAAATCATGTACATACATCTTTTATCTAGTCTCTCGAGTATTTCTCCTCTTTCACCTCCTCCTCATTGGTTGTACATAGTTTTTCTTTCCCCATGTCTCTGTCATGCTCCTCAAAGATTGTGTGTTCAACTATTTTCTTAATATCGTTCTTCTTTCCTTTTCTTGTTTTTCCACATACAATTTTTTCCCTTTATCTTTCCCTTATTTGCCTAATTTTTCTCCTCTACATTTGGCCCTTCACATCTTTCCATCACATTGTCTTTGTTTTTACGTTTTGGTAGAGTTCATGGACTTAGAAATAAAAAAGAACTCAGATGGGTCCATCCAGGCCTTGAATTTCAAACTATCTGTGCCTGTCAAATCAAAATTTGCTAATGGCTTAGCTCTTTCAGGTGGCTGTAAATTCCAGAAATTTCAATAGATATATCTACAATCTGTTCATATATATAAATAGGTATTATGTTTTTATATAAACTACTTAAAAAAAACTTACAATTTCTAAAATTTGTAGCCTGTCATTGTTTACGGCTTTAAGATTTTTCCACATGTAATATACGGTTAAAATCACAAAAAACGGCCTACAGCTGGTCAATTTCCAGCCTTGGGTCCATCCCCTTTTTTTTTTTTCAAGTTAGGGATGCATGTTGCACAAAAGTGACACTATGTAGCGCCATTTTTTATGCCACAATGTTTGTGGCATATTCACATCGAAATCAACATAAAAAATGATGAAAAATAGACCGATGTGAATTTGGCACAAATTACGACATTTTTACAATATATGTAAGTGCATATTTGATGTAGTGCAATCACTATATGACTACATTTTTAAACATCAGAAAGATAAATAAGTTACAAAACAATTGATCAACTAATATTACTATTATCTTTAAATATATTTATTATTATATTCAATAGTCAACACTAAAATTAAACATATTTATTAACTATATTGTATGCCTACAGTAATTAAGACTTAAAATCAAAACTTAAATATGTATAATAATTTAAATTTTGATTGAAAGTAGCTTTCATTAGATCAATTGCAACTTTAAATTAGTGGTATCACATATGTGACAAATAACTATTTTTTAAAAAAATCACGTGGAAAAAACAATCTTATCATTGAATTACTAATATATTCATTTGATGACAAATATATACCTTTCTATTTTTCTTTCCCGGTTAAATTTATGTTTACATTTTTAAAAATTAATATAAATAATTACCCACATGTTAAATCTAATATAAATAACTTTACACATGTTTTCTTGAGATCTAAATCTTATATACTTTTATAAAACTATGAAATCTGATATGAATAAATGATTTTACCCATGTTTATTTATTATTAAATTAATAATATATTCACTTGGTGACAAATATATACCTTTCTATTTTTCTTTCCCAATTAACTTTATGTTTACATTTTTAAAAATTAATATAAATAATTACCCACATGTTCAATTTGATATAAATAACTTTACACATTTTTTTGAGATCTAAATCTTATATATTTTTATAAAACTATAAAATCTGATATGAATAAATGATTTGTACACATGTTTATTTAAAGGAATTTAAGACAAACCATTTTAATAATAATTTTTCGAATAAGAGGTCAAAATTGTAAAATCAACACTCTTTAATCAATGAATAAAGAAATAATTTTTCTTTTTGATTTTATTGAAATTTAAAAAATAATATATATGTGTCTGTTAAAACATTGAGCAAACGGTTATTATTCATTGGTGAGTCGGGAAATTTTACTTGAGATAGGTGATATATGTATTGGCATGGCTAAGGTAAGACAGTCGAACCCTTTTGTTTGAGCTTGTTAAAGTTTCGTCTCTGTAATTTGATAATACTGCACAGACGCATACAATCGTATGCTGAATACACCGAAAACATGTAAAACTTGTAGGATATGCCCCCAATACTTCTAATGCCGATAGATAGATTTAGGAGGGCTATCGTGGAGACGGCGAAGAGGCCATAAACATAGGGTGTTGGGTTCAGGCCTAAAGTTATAAGGGAAAGTTTCCTCTGGTTATTAAAGGGCATTGCAATGTGGAGGTGGGTTTCTAAAATATGCTGCATCCACAACAACACCACATTGGGGTTCTCGTATTCTTCAGTAGTAAACTGCTTACATTCCAATCGCCTGATTCCTGGGCCTCTTTTTCGTCTCCCCTGCTACTATGTCGGCTGCTGTCGACCTGCAAGTAAAGAAAGTGAAGGAAGAAGTGGTTGTAGTGCCCAAATGTCAAGCAGTTCTTTTCACACTGTTTTTCCCTTGTCTGGTCCTCTTGAACCGTATTCTCATCAGTGTTATGGCTGTGCTGATGTTCAAGCTGGACAAACTTCGTCGAAATCCCCTGCCCAAAACTACAAGAATTTGTGGCAGAAAACAATGCCAGTTTGGAGTTTAAGGCCTGAGTTTGGGGTACCTCATAGAAATTATGCTTCTAGGGCTGTTCCTTCTGATCTGGTCTCTGCAGAAGGGATGTCCGTATTGCATCTAGACAAAAGTTATAGCGAAACTGGAGAAGATCAGGAAGATGAAGCTATTGAGAAGAAACAAGGAAATTATTTGGAAGTGTGTGAACAATTTGGGAGCGAGCAATCTGTTGATTTTGGAGAGGTAGGGAGAGTCTTTAAAGTGGTGGAGGAACTGTTTGCAATGGATCGGAATATGGATGCAGTTCTTGACCAGTGTGGAGTTAATCTGTCTCACTCATTGGTATATCATGTGTTGAGCCGATTTTCCAATGCCAGAAAACCTGCTTTGAGGTTTTTCAATTGGGCAGGGCGGCAAGAAGGTTTTTCACACAATTCGCTGACTTATAATATGATGATTAATATCTTGGGAAGGACAAAACAATTTGAGAGTATGTGTGAATTATTGGAAGAGATGGGCAAGAAAAAATCTGTGTTAACAACAGAGACCTTTGAGATTGCCATCAAAGCCTGTGCAGCTGGCCGGGAGATGAAGAAAGCTGTGCAGATCTTTACTTTGATGGAAAGGTACAAATTTAGGGTCAATATCAACAACTTCAACTTTCTTCTGGATGCATTGGGTCGAGCCAAACTTGCAAAGGAAGCACAGACGCTGTTTGAAAGAATGAGAGATAAGTTTCCTCCAGATGCAAAAACTTACACTGTGCTTCTATCAGGATGGTGCAAGGTGAAGAACCTGATACAGGCAGGTAAAATTTGGAATGATATGTTGGATGAAGGATTCAAACCAGATCTTGTGACGCATAACATTATGTTGGAAGGCCTTTTTATGGGTAAAAGGAAGGACGACGCGCTCAAGCTCTTTGGCCTCATGAAAGGGAATGGCCCTTCTCCTAATACTAGGAGCTATACCATTGTGATTTGTGCCCTTTGTAAATTACACAGGATGGGGGAAGCCCAGAATTTTTTTGTTGAAATGCAGGAAATTAACTGCCCAATAGATGCTGCTGTTTATACTTGTTTGATCACAGGCTATGGCAATGCAAAAAAATTGGATCAGGCCTATAAGTTGCTTCTAGAAATGAAAGAGAGGAATTTCTCATGACTGTCAGACTTACAATGCTCTGATAAAAGTCACGGTCGATATGTACAAACCGGATGAAGCTGCTAAACTCTATGAAGAAATGATACAACGTGATTTCAAACCCACTATTCACACCTACAACATGCTCATGAAATTATATTTCAGCACGAGGAAACCTGAGAGGGGTTTTGATATATGGAATCAGATGGCTCGGAATGGGTGTAGTCTTGATGTCAATTCATGCACTGTGTTTATTGGAGGGCTTATTAGGGAAGGCAGGTCACAGGAGGCTTGTAACTACATAGAAAAAATGATTGATAAGGGCATGAGGGCTCCCCGCTTTGATAATGCTAAATTCATTGCTGATTGTTCAAGAGCTGGCAGACCTGATATATTTGAACATCCTGCAGAAAAGATGAAGCAAACAGGGAGGTTGGATGTTGCAGATGTATTTATTAAGTATTCACAGAAGATGGAAAAGAGGGCCAAGAAGACCAAGAGAAGACATGTCACTCCTGTTGGGCTGTGGTCTAGCGGTGAGTTTGGGCGCTTACCACGGCGACAACCCAGGTTCTAAACCCTGAAGGTGCAACGGTGAGTTAATGCAGCTGTTTCAATGAGGACAATATAAGCCCCACTCCCAAACAACATGCCCTTTCTTAGCTACCCCTCTCAAACAAAAGAAGACATGTTACAAGGAGATGATTAGGTATGGCCAATACCACGGGACTTTGATTTTGGAGATCTGGCACGTCTTATGGCAAGAGCACATTTGTGAACAAAGAAATTGCTGTTCTTACTTTTCTTATCCAAGATAGATATTGAGATCTGAACGAACTCATAAATGAAATGCTTTTAGTTCAATTTAAATATTTCTATAAGCCAATAATTTTTTGATTATTGGTAAATGCTTTGGAGCTATGAAACCATTAGATATTACATCTCCCGGCGAATAATTGAACCTGTCACTCCCTTACTGATAGGTGACACAGCCACTAGACTACAGCCCTTGGACTTTATAAGCCAATACTTTGGTTACATAGAAGTTTCAGATATGTGTCTAATCCGGTTGAGAGAGTGTGTGTGCACAGAAACAGAGGTGCACTTTCAGTGTACCTTAAAATAGTATATTGGTGCACTCTAGGCAGTTTCAGGAACACCATTGGTCTTATTTTTGAAACCAGCTAGCTTATTATCAGAAAATATCGAATGAGGATGTTTTTTCTGTTGATCAACAACAATGGTAAATGGTAGAAGGTGCAGGCTTTGTTAAGTAACTAGACGGAGAAGTGATTAATGTAAGTTGTTGATAGGGTCCAAACTGTTTATATGAGGAGACCAATTTTTATCATTTTGTAGACGTGGATTTATTCTTGGTTAAATTCTTTATGCTTTCTAATATGATTTTTTTGTTGGCACTGCTAGCTTGAGGAGCCTGTGAGGGCCGGGAGTGCAGGGAGATTTATTGTTAACGTATGAAGTCCTGTCAGAAGTTCCAATGTCATTGCATTCAGTTGGATACCATTTACTCGGCTTAAGATGTTAAATGAGAAATGTCTTCAAAAAATAATTAGTGAAGTGTAATTTGTACAGATTTTTATTATATTCCTTGAAGAAATTCTTGCAGTTTTTTCAATGATAGTGGCAATCAATGAACAGAACCAGACATAATCAGGTTGATGCTATATACAAGGGTCTTTTCCAAAGATGTCTACAGCTAGAATTGCACCTTCTATGTAACATTCCCATTTCAAAATACCAGAACAAGGGAAATTTTTATTTTTATTTTTTATATAACGTTCTCTGTTATGAATTATAAAATTCAAACACACGTTCAGTTTTAACAATTGTTCTCTGCCCAAACATCACAGTTTGGATCACACAGTTTCTTTTTAAAACGAATGTTCCATGTTCGCATATTTACAATATGGAACACACATTCAATGCCATTCAATCTTATAACAGATTCTATATGCTGTTGTAAATGACTCGAGGAACTGCCGATCTTCCATTTTCATGGCTCGGAGTTTCAACGATCCTTCATTTCATGACTCGGCAACAACCGATCCTTCATGTTCGTTTATGCATAGTATATTATATATACCTATTCTCATAACCTTTCCCGCTTATCGAAGTGATCCATTTAAGAAGCCTCTCTGAATATCTGTTACTGATATTCATCTGACATCCTGCATCTTAAATTAAGTGATAAGGACAACGCAACCAGCAATTGCGATACTTTGGCCAAAAATTTTCACATGCTTTGCATGATCATATTCCTGGATGTGATACACATCTACGGAATACGTCATTCACCTCACTTCACCTGTTATCTAGAATGGTCTTTCCTGGCTCCTACCAGTCCTCTTCGTTTAAGGTCAGTTTTAAACTTCCAATTCCAACTAGTAATATGAACGGGTATAGGAAGGCACTCCTGGTAACTAAAGATACGCAGACATACGGTGTCGTTCCCCACGACTCCGTGTGTCTAGTTATCCTTAGTGTTCCGGAGTCACTCCGTATACCAGATCATATTCCTGTCCCCTACTACGAGTTTCACATTCAGCCTATGTATTCTTGATGTTTTAATTCGGGAGGGCATTGCAATATGTCAGCTGCAACATTGTGTCGTCATGAAGACCCCGTCTTCATGGAGACACATTGTTGTAGCTAGCGTATGCCAATGTCCTACAGAATTCTCCCATCGAGAATGCACATCCTGCTCAAGTGATTTCGATACGATTTAATAATTAAAATCAACCTTCAGCATCCACGCTGATCCCTTGATCCTCGTTTCCGTTACAGTTGTACAGAGCTAAGAGGGACTAAATCCGTCCATTAACTTGCTATGCATCTTCTCCTTCGTGTCGAAGGGCTGCATTTCCCTACTTGGTTCACTTCTTAATCAATGGATTAAGCGGTCCGTACCGACGGACGTGATAAGTTTAACCTATTAAACTTAGCCAAGATTTTCTCAACTGCAACTAAATTCAGAATATTAACTTATTAGACGTCATTCATACGAGGTCTAAATTTCGAGAAATGTATTCATTTGTTCTCCTTAACGTCATATAGTTAAGGTCCATTAGTTGTGGATATACTTATCCTATATCCTTTATTCTGAATTCAGCATACGAGATCATTAACGGAATTCGAAAATGAAGTTCGATTATTCCAAAGTTATTTGATATTCCTTAGCTCCTAAGCTAATCCTGAATACCTTCCGATTATGGAATCATATTCTTCTTAATCCTTTTTAATGTCAATTAAAAATTCATCTTTACCCAAGTATGAACTAATTGCATTTTTCAACTTAAAAGTTGCATTCAAGTAAGAATAGATATCAGTTTCCATTTAGCGTCCATCCAAGGACAATAAACAAATCCAAATCAAGAAATAACATTATATTTCCAATTTAGACAACAAAATCAAACTGATATAATTATTAAAATAATACACATGTAATTGGATTCAATATTTCATGTCATAATCTGTACATTTGCCAATCCAGCTGATTGGGCATAGTTTATATAAAACATCAATACAACTCATGGACAGAAGAATATATTTTCTTCTTTTCACAATTCCTCGAAGAGAAATCAAAGTAACAATTACAATTCATTTTACAGCTAATCAAGAAGCATCAGAAAACAGCCATGTCTTCATTCTAATCAAATTTCATCTGCAAAATGAATTGCACGGGTCAGTTCAATGAACTGAGCATATTAAGCACTTATCCTTAAAATAAGGTGCTTCAACTAACTGTCTCAATAAAAGAACCCTGCTTTTATGAAACGACAGTAAAACATCAATCACGAAATAGGCACAAAAGAAAGATCAGCATAACAACTGAACTATCAAAATATCATCACAATCAGCCAGAGGACTGCTGTCCCGTTTCCACATAACCGTAAACATTCTGTTATCATTTCCTCGCCTTTCATTAATAATAAATGCAAAGGATGAAACTAACTGAAATGTAAACTCATTACTTTCCTTTCAGTTCGTGTATTAAATTAGATTCCAAGCACTCAAGTACAGACAAGAAAGTGAACAACAATGCATATAGTTGCTCCCATCTAAGCACTACAAAATTCATTATTCACGAATTACAGATTTCCAACTGAATGAAAGAAGAAGAGATCATTTTTCCAAGTTATTCATCCATATCTCTATTTCTTTCCACATGACTGTCTGAACAATGGAATCCAAATGAGAGACAAATCAAGATAACAGTTCAGAGTGAAACTTACAAAATCCATTCGAAATTCACTTTCCGGCAGTAAGAATAATTTCATTTAATTCCGGTTCATACGAATACCAAAACAGGTTAGTAAGACATCGTATTCATCATAGAACAAGCAATATCAAGATGCATACTATGTATTTGCTGTACTAGAAGATTCCATACTTCTTTCACTGTAGTGTTAACCAAACAAGTAGTTATGCAATCACGCAATCATTTATTCATATGATCTTTTATATCCATGAACGCATACAGTTCATAATAACAATTTGCACATTGCTGTTACCTACAGCAAAACCAATTCATATGCACAGTAAGCTCCAATATTACTTTCAGAGTCCAAAATAGCAAAAAGAGAAGAATTTATTCTCTGTAATTTCATTGAGAAACAATCATTTTATTCCAAATGAAATAAAAACACCCAAATCATGTTTATCTTAGCATGACAGCTCAACTTATAAAGATAACAGAACAATCGTTCATTGAACAACTCACATAGCCTGTACAGTTTCAATCTAATATGCCACAAACAATGAAATCAATTCTTCTATCTCATTAACTCCAAAAATAGCATTTTCTTAATGAGGTAGAACTCAAAAATATAATATTCATATATCATACCTCTATAAGGACAAACCCGCTTAGGCTGTTAATTGCATAGGCTTGGTACAGTCAGGGCAGACTCAGAAAAACAAGCTAATTCCCACATTTTCCATTTATTTAAAACAGAAATCCAAGTCAAGTTTGTATTCACAAGACAGTTCAAATCAGAAGGTCAAACCACAACTACAAGACCCAATAGAATCAACTTTCCATTACAGCAAGAAGGAAATATAATCATTCATTGCACAGAATACAAAATCAATTTGTAATTGTGTCTACATCCCGAACAGGAAGACCGAACAGTATCAAGAAAACACAATAAAACCATCTTATCCTCACCGTAAAGAGAAACACAATTCATTAATAAGTTTAGAAGGAAAAACAATTAACTTTTCCTACTTCACGAATACCCAATACGTATTTGTTTATTTCCAATTCAAGGAAAGGCACAGAAATGAAAATATTGCTATTACTTTATTCGAATCGAGTTCGAATACCCATAGAAACCCCAAATGCCATTTTCATTAAAATCCCAAAATCGGAGAAGGAAGAGGATCTATTTCCTTGAAAATTTCAATAAGAAACAACTTCAAACAACTATTGCTTCTTTCATTTTAGTTTATCAGCAAAAGAACTTATAGTTTCAATAGTGAAAACAACTCAAGTAACATGTACAGACCCGTGATACATATGACAATTTCCCCAATACTGTTAAACAACCAGCACGACAGGAAAGCATTTCATTCAAGAAATACAAGGACAGTTGAACTCAGCGACCAATAACAGTGTTTCATATTATTTCCAAAATGACAGCAAGAGTCAACGGAACCCAAATCATAGCAATATACACGACTGTATTTCCATTTCCTCTTTACTTGCAAAGGCAGTTCCAAGCACAACAGTAAAGAAACGATTACACTAAATGGAAAACAATTACACTATAAGGAACGATTACATAGCCTGTTCCACTTTCAAACAACACGAACAGTGAAAGAAAAATATCTATTTCAAACCACCATACTGTCAACAACCAATATAGTAATTCATTTTCCAACTCGATTCGAGCAAAAACGCATCAAGGCTGAGCAACCAGAAGCAATTCTTCTTATCATTTCCCAAAGAAAAGAAAGCAAGAACCAACAAAATCCAAGTCAAATCGACTCGACAGCAATCACACAATCCAAACCCAAGAGCAGGGTTGTTTTAATGAGACACTTAAACAAAGCAAGAATTTTTAAAGAGAAGGGCTTAACATGCCTGTAATCTCTTTTCCAGAACTCGAAGAAAACTTCGTTTGCCGCGTTTTTCCTTCCACAGCGACAGCACAAACTCCCCAACACTTCTTTCTTCTTCAGGCTTAGCAACAGCCTCGAAATCTCCAAGAAAAATGTCAAATTCCAAGAGTTGGTTCGACTGAACCAGGCCAGAAAAACCAAATGCAGAGCAACTTTGCAAAAGCCAAACCGAAACAATGAAAAAATCAAATTCCCTCATACACTTTCCACGGCGAACTGGTCGCGAGGACCAAGAAAAATCAATGCATTAAAGGCTCTGCCTTTTCCTTACTTCCCACACCACCGCCACTTGAGTTGGCGAACTCAATTTTTGTAAATTTCCCATGTAAAACTGAATTTGGCTCTATCTCCAAATAGATGCCTCTATTTCCTACCTGCCCCGCCAAAACTGGCGCTGTCCACGTATGGACTGTTTTATTAAATGCCAATGAATGCCTTCTTCCCATCCTTATCCCTTTCCTTCCAAGGGTCTGCACGCCCTTTTAGATTAGGATTAGTTTAGGTTGTATATAGTGTTCAACCTAGGTCTTAGTTTAGCCTTAGGTTTTAGGGCTTAGGTTTATTTTCCCCCTTTTTTTTTTTTGTAATTTAAAAATCCACTTAGGATAATAGTGTAGGATGCATGTTAGGACTTAGGATTAGTTTAGGTTTTTAATTCATACTAACCACTAACACCAAACAACTTCCATCCAGCCTTCTTACTAACATTTACGTTAATGCAGAGCAGGACGTTCCGTCCTTTGGATCACGTGCCAAGGCCACCCGCGTCCAGGCGTTTCTTGCCTCACGAGGTCCCAAGTTCGACAGTACAGGGTTCAAGAATCGAATCCCTGTCATTGGCATTTACGTGCCAGCTGTTCATACCTGCAATCAGGCGCTGCACGTTCATAACAATCTCGGGTTCGGTTCAAGTGTGAATCGACACAGAATTCACCAGAAGCCCTCAGCATACTTTGGATCAATGAAATTGATTCAAAGTGTGCTGTCAATCAGCAACAAGAGTTTAGCAAGTATACGACCATTTGTCGTCACATTAGCAAACACGCAAGTACGATAATTGCTGTCCTATACAATAAATCACAGCATGCAAGAATCCAAGTTAGCAACACATTCCTTTAAGATCAGAGTTTATCTTAACATGTTTGCCTTCATTCCAGCAGTTATAACAACATGTAAAACATTCACCAAGATAACATGTAAAATCAGAGCGTTACATTCTTCCCTCCTTAAAGAATCATCGTCCTGATGATCAGATTATACAAATCAAGGAGTTCCTAGGACAAAGTTCAGTTATTGTCCCATCATTCATAAGTTCATACCAAAAACAGATTCACTCTTAAAAAAAACAGCATTTTAAGACAACTGTAACAATAGACTAATAATTGTCTAAATTTGGTAGAATTATCAGTTCTTTGAATTTCAAATTCAATTAAACAGGTGTGGAAAAGTAGATCTCATTTCTTCAAGATTCTCCCAAGTTGCACTTTCTTCTCTGAACTAGTCCCATTGGACCTTACATTGGTTCACTTCGCGATTTCTCGAGTACAACTGGCGAGTTCCCAACACTCGAATGGGCTTAACCACGATTATTCCTGGGTCTTGGACGTGCAAGGAATTCCAATTTAGCACATGTGATAAATCTGTCACGTATTTCTTAAGTAAAGAAATATGAAAAAACATCATGCATTTGAGACAAAGCAGGAGGTAATGCTAGACGATAAGCTAAAGGGTTGATTATTTCAACAATTTCAAAAGGTCCCACGTAATGTGGCGACAACTTGGCAGCCTTGCCAAAAGTTATTGAGCTCTTTTTCGGCTTCACCCGAAGAAAGACCTTCTCTCCCCAGTTTATAATGCCTGTCAACCCGCTTCAAGTCTGCATAGCTCTTTTTCCTATTGGCAGCCTCCTTTAGATGTTCCCGAATCATTTTGATTTGCTGTTTCCATTTCCATAAGGATTTCTAGCCCAATTACCTCTCTTTCCTCAACGCTATCCCAGCTGACAGGGGGTTCTACATTTTCTTCCATACAATGCTTCAAAGGGTGCCATTTTTAAAGAGGCATGATAGGTGTTATTGTAAGAAAATTCTACCAGCGGAAGGTATTCCTCCCATTTATACTACTGGTCCATGCAATACATCCTTAACATGTCCTCTAAAACCTGATTAACTCTCTCAGTCTGCCCATCCCGTTTCCGGATGATATGCACAAATGAAGTTTAATTTAGTCCCCAAGGCCGCATTAAGCGTTTGCCAAAACCTTGATGTCATCCTTGGATCTCTATCCGATATGATTAATTCCGGTATTCCATGCAACCTGAAGATTTCATGTACAAATCTTCTTGCTAGCACTGGTGCATCGTCCTTCAAATTACCAGCAATGAAGTGTGCCACTTTGGTTAATTTATCAACTACAACTAGGATAATGTCATGCTTATTTCTTGACATAGGCAATCCTTGAATGAAATCCATCGTTATCACTTGCCATTTATAATGCGGAATGCTGTGGGGATACAATAATCTAGCGGGGTGCATATGTTCCACTTTAACACGCTGACATTCCAAGCAGTGTGTTACAAACTCTGCCACATCCTTTTTAATTCGCTTCCAGAAATATTGCTGCTTAAGATCAGCGAGCATTTTTGTAATGCCAGGGTGTCCAGAAAAAGGTGAATTATGGAATTCAGTTAACAATTTCCCTCTTAAGTCATTTTCCACAGGTATATATACCCTGTTTTCGAACCCTTAGGATTCCTTCATTATCAAAACGGAATCCCTTATACCTGATGTCCTGCGGGTCTGCAGCAAGAGCTGATTTGACTTGCTGGAAATAAGGATCTGATTCCAAGGCATCTTTCACCTCATCTTTAAACTGAGTCCTTAACGTTATAAGAGCATATATATGCTTCCTTCGACTCAAAGCATCTGCTACCTGATTTTCCTTGCCCTTAATGTAACTTATATCGAAATCATATTGAGACAGAAATTCTAACCATCTTCGCTGCCTTGCATTCAGATTTGGGTGAGTAAAAATATACTTCAGCCCTAGATGGTCTATTTTTAATTCAAAGGGCTTTCCTAAAAGGTAATGCCCTCCATATTTGAAGCGCATGAACAATGGTAGCGAGCTCAAGATCATGTGGAGCATAGTTTTGTTCATGTAACTTAAGCTTTCTGCTTTCATAAGTGATGACATGGTTATTCTGTAACAGAATACCTCCAAGGCCTTCTCCTGAGGTGTCCCATTACAAACCATAAAATCTCCATTTGGATCAGGTACAGTCAAAATTGGTGTTGTAGTTAACTATTCCTTTAAGTTTTTAAAGGCAGATTCACATTTGTTTGTCCAGACAAATTTCTTTTCTTTCTTTTGTAGCGAAGTGATTGGGGCAGCAATTTTTGAAAAGTCCTTAACAAACTTTCGATAATATCCAGTCAAGCCCATGAAGCTCCTCACTTCATGCACGTTCTTATGCGCAGGCCACTCTGTTATAGCTGTGATCTTTGAAGGGTCAATAGCTATCCCATTTTTTCTTATAACGTGTCCCAAATAGTGCACTTCTGCATCGTAAAAGGAACACTTAGACAGTTTGCCATACAATTTCCTCTTTCTTAAGATTTCCAGCACTATCCTGAGATGTTCTTGGTGCTCTTTGACATTTTTAGAGTATATAAGAATGTCGTCTAAGAATACAAGCACAAACTTGTCTAAGTATTCTTGAAAAATATTGTTCATTAGATTCATGAAGGCGGCAGGTGCATTAGTCAGCCCAATAGGCAACACCGTGAACCTCATAATGCCCGTACCTCATTCTAAAAGCTGTTTTATGAATATCTTCTTCCTTTATTCTCAGCTGATGGTACCCTGATCGCAGATCTATTTTTGAATAAACTGATGCTCCTCGCATCTGATCAAACAGATCATCAATCCTAGGAAGTGGGTATCGATTTTTAATAGTTGCTTTGTTCAGCATTCTGTAATCAATGCACAACCTCAAAGTGCCATCCTTTTTCTTTACAAAAATTACCAGCGCTCCCCAAAGTGAGACGCTTGGCCTTATTAGCCCCTTAGTCAGAAGTTCTTGTAACTGAACCTTCAGCTCTACCAACTCAATGGTAGTCATTCTATAAGGTGCCTTAGATATGGGTTCCATTCCTGGTTTGATCTCTATTGCGAAGTCAAACTCACGTTTGGGCGGAAGACCCGGCAATTCCTCCAGAAATACATCACGAAAATCCCTCAACAATGGATATATTTCCATGAAATCATTATCTTCCTCTACATTTTCTATCACTTTTACTGCATACAAAGTGCAACCTTTTTTTTTAGCCCTCTTTAGTTACATAGCCGTCAGTTTCCTAACTGTAACTTCCCGTTTTTACACCTTGAATGACTGCTGCTTTCTGTAGGTCATCAAGGCAACAGATTTGTTTTTCATAACAGTCAACCTTTGCCTTATGTTCAGCCAACCAGTTAACTCCAATAATGATATCATATGATCCTAGAGGAGTGACATACAAGTCAACTTCGGTGGAGAAACCAGGCAGATCAAGAATTGCCCCAAAAAGGCACATTTCGACTGTATGGACAGCATTATTCCCATAATGTACTGTCCATGTTTTATCCATTCTTGCAGCCTTTCTTTTTAATTTCATAGCAAGTTTAGGCAGAAATAAAACATTCTGTAGCTCCAGTATCAAAAAGTATAACTACAGGTGTACCGAATAACTTACCCGTAACTTCTATGGGCGTCACTTGCTTTTCAGCTTGTCTGTTAGCCACTGCAAGCATGTATCCTATGCTGCTGTCCGCGATCATCCTTCTTCAGAGGACAGTGATTCGCATAGTGGTCCTTTCCACAGTTGAAGCATCCTCCAGCTGGCCCTTTTCTAGGCTCAAATTTGTTACCAGCCTTGAAGTTATCATTCTGGCTTCCATAGGACTTCTGTCCAATGCCATTAACTTTTGTGAAGCTGTTCTGCACACTATTTACAGGTCTGTTCATCACAGGTTTCTTGTTGTTATCTACAACAATTTTGTTTTTTCACACCAAACCTTTTCCAAGGTCCTCTTTTTGGTGCAAGAGACGAAGAAGGATTGGGAATCTTCTTCCTTATCTCTTCCCTGTGAGCAGATATTGCTCTCAATTTCTGTTCCTGTCTGATTGCCTTTTCGACAACTCCATCCATGGTGGTTGGGCCGTGGACATCCACTTCGCCACCAATGATGGGATTCAGTCCCATTATGAATTTCCGTATTCTGAACTTCTCGTCGGTTTGGTACTGCGGTACATACTTAAGGAGTTTAGTAAACCCTTCCCAGTATTCCGTCACCGACAGCCTTCCTTGCGACCAGTTCTGAAATTCAGTCATTTTCCTATCAAAATAGAGTTGAGGCAGCCATCGTTGCCTAAAATAACCCTTAAATTGATCCCAAGTTATGTCTGATTCGACAATATTCAGCTCAACCTTACGGTTGTCCCACCATGATGATGCTTCATGAGAAAGCTGATATGCTCCCCATATCGCTTTAGTCTCTTCGGAGAAGTTTCTTATTGCAAAGTATTTCTCCATTTCACTGAGCCAGTTCTTAGCTCCATCCCCAAGAGTTGTTCCATCAAACTTTGGAGGACTTATTCTCTTTATATCATTTGTAAGTTCAGCTGCTAATCTTGCCCTTTTATTTTCAGGGGGATTAGGAGCAATTATATTATTATCATCAACACCTAGATTCCCTCCGTTGATGTTGTCCACAGGAGGCAGCTGATCATTTATTTCAGCTTCATTCTCCTCCTCTTCATTGCCCATTGACTGCTGTTCCAGTACAGTCAAACGATCCCTCGTATCAAGTAGGGCAGCAAGGATTTCATCCAGCTTTTGGGCAGTTGCTGCTTCTCCACCCTGTAACGGGTTATTCGCAGCATTCCCTCTTGTCCTGACCATTTTCTATTCAATAAGAAAATGTAAACCTTATTAATATCGTGGACTCATTAGGTCCAAGAGCTGCAACCTTCAGCTCTGATACCAAGATGTAACATTCCCATTTTAAAATACCAGAACAAGGGAATTTTTTTTTTTATATATATATATAACGTTCTCTGTTATGAATTATAAAATTCAAACACACGTTCAAGTTTTAACAATTGTTCTCTACCCAAACATCACAGTTTGGATCACACAATTTCTTTTTAAAACGAATGTTCCCTGTTCACATATTTACAATATGGAACACACATTCAATGCCATTCAATCTTATAACAGATTCTATATGCTGCTGTAAATGACTCGAGGAACTGCCGATCTTCCATTTTCATGGCTCGGAGTTTCAACGATCCTTCATTTCATGACTCGGCAACAACCGATCCTTCATGTTTGTTTATGCATAGTATATTATATATACCTGTTCTCATAACCTTTCCCGGTTATCGAAGTGATCCATTTAAGAAGCCTATCTGAATATCTGTTACATGATATTCATCTGACATCCTGCATCTTAAATTAAGTGATAAGGACAATTGCAACCAACAATTGCGATACTTTGGCCAAAAGATTTTCACATGCTTTGCATGATCATATTCCTGGATGTGATACACATCTACGGAATACGTCCTTCACCTCACTTCACCTGTTATCTAGAATGGTCTTTCCTGGCTCCTACCAGTCCTCTTCGTTTAAGGTCAGTTTTAAACTTCCAATTCCAACTAGTAATATGAACGGGTATAGGAAGGCACTCCTGGTAACTAAAGATACGCAGACATACGGTGTCGTTCCCCATGACTCCGTGTGTCTAGTTATCCTTAGTGTTCCGGAGTCACTCCGTATACCAGATCATATTCCTATCCCCTACTACGAGTTTCACATTCAGCCTATGTATTCTTGATGTTTTAATTCGGGAGGGCATTGCAATATGTCAGCTGCAACATTGTGTCATCATGAAGACCCCGTCTTCATGGAGACACATTGACTGTAGCTGGCGTATGCCAATGTCCTACAGAATTCTCCCATCGAGAATGCACATCCTGCTCAAGTGATTTGGATACGATTTAATAATTAAAATCAACCTTTCAGCATCCACGCTGATCCCTTGATCCTCGTTTCCGTTACAGTTGTACAGAGCTAAGAGGGACTAAATCCATCCATTAACTTGCTATGCATCTTCTCCTTCGTGTCGAAGGGCTGCATTTCCCTACTTGGTTCACTTCTTAATCAATGGATTAAGCGGTCCGTACCGACGGACGTGATAAGTTTAACCTATTAAACTTAGCCAAGATTTTCTCAACTGCAACTAAATTCAGAATATTAACTTATTAGACGTCATTCATACGAGGTCTAAATTTCGAGAAATGTATTCATTTGTTCTCCTTAACGTCATATAGTTAAGGTCCATTAGTTGTGGATATACTTATCCTATATCCTTTATTCTGAATTCAGCATACGAGATCATTAAACAGAATTCGAAAAATGAAGTTCGATTATTCCAAAGTTATTTGATATTCCTTAGCTCCTAAGCTAATCCTGAATACCTTCCGATTATGGAATCATATTCTTCTTAATCCTTTTTAATGTCAATTAAAAATTCATCTTTACCCAAGTATGAACTAATTGCATTTTTCAACTTAAAAGTTGCATTCAAGTAAGAATAGATATCAGTTTCCATTTAGCGTCCATCCAAGGACAATAAACAAATCCAAATCAAGAAATAACATTATATTTCCAATTTAGACAACAAAATCAAACTGATATAATTATTAAAATAATACACATGTAATTAGAATCAATATTTCATGTCATAATCTGTACATTTGCCAATCCAGCTGATTGGGCATAGTTTATATAAAACATCAATACAACTCATGGACAGAAGAATATATTTTCTTCTTTTCACAATTCCTCGAAGAGAAATCAAAGTAACAATTACAATTCATTTTACAGCTAATCAAGAAGCATCAGAAAACAGCCATGTCTTCATTCTAATCAAATTTCATCTGCAAAATGAATTGCACGGGTCAGTTCAATGAACTGAGCATATTAAGCACTTATCCTTAAAATAAGGTGCTTCAACTAACTGTCTCAATAAAAGAACCCTGCTTTTATGAAACGACAGTAAAACATCAATCACGAAATAGGCACAAAAGAAAGATCAGCATAACAACTGAACTATCAAAATATCATCACAATCAGCCAAGAGGACTGCTGTCCCGTTTCCACATAACCGTAAACATTCTGTTATCATTTCCTCGCCTTTCATTAATAATAAATGCAAAGGATGAAACTAACTGAAATGTAAACTCATTACTTTCCTTTCAGTTCGTGTATTAAATTAGATTCCAAGCACTCAAGTACAGACAAGAAAGCGAACAACAATGCATATAGTTGCTCCCATCTAAGCACTACAAAATTCATTATTCGCGAATTACAGATTTCCAACTGAATGAAAGAAGAAGAGATCATTTTTCCAAGTTATTCATCCATATCTCTATTTCTTTCCACATGACTGTCCGAACAATGGAATCCAAACGAGAGACAAATCAAGATAACAGTTCAGAGTGAAACTTACAAAATCCATTCGGAATTCACTTTCCGGCAGCAAGAATAATTTCATTTAATTCCGGTTCATACCATATCCATACTTCATTTGAATACCAAAACAGGTTAGTAAAGACATCGTATTCATCATAGAACAAGCAATATCAAGATCAAACATACTATGTATTTGCTGTACTAGAAGATTCCATACTTCTTTCACTGTAGTGTTAACCAAACAAGCAGTTATGCAATCACGCAATCATTTATTCATATGATCTTTTATATCCATGAACGCATACAGTTCATAATAACAATTTGCACATTGAAAATAATGTTACCTACAGCAAAACCAATTCATATGCACAGTAAGAAAATCCAATATTACTTTCAACAGTCCAAAATAGCAAAAAGAGAAGAATTTATTCTCTGTAATTTCATTGAGAAACAATCATTTTATTCCAAATGAAATAAAAACACCCAAATCATGTTTATCTTAGCATGACAGCTCAACTTATAAAGATCACACAGAACAATTTCTCATTGATAAGCAACTCACATAGCCTGTACAGTTTCAATCTAATAGTACAAAACAGAAGATCAAACCACAACTACAACTGTTAACTCCAAAAAACAGCAATGGAATCAAAATATAATATTCTTTCCATAAGGACAAACCCGCTTACAGGCAAGTCAGGGAAGACTCAGAAATATACATTTTCCATTTATCATTCATTCACAAGACAGTTCACAGAATACAAAATCAATTTGTAATTGTGTCTACAGCCCGAACAGGAAGACCGAACAGTATCAAGAAAACACAATAAAACCATCTTATCCTCACAGTGAGGGAAACACAATCCATTAATATGTTTAAGAGGAAAAATAGTTAACTTTTCCTATTCCACAAATACCCAATACGTATCCGTTTATTTCCTATTCAAGAAAGGCACAACAATGAAAATATTGCAATTACTTCATTCAAATCGAATTCAAATACTCATAGAAAACCCAAATGCCATTTTCCATTAAAATCCATAACAGTTGAAGGAAGAGGATCTGTTTCCTTATAAAATTTCAATAAGAAACAACTTCAAACAACTATCGCATCTTTCATTCCAGATCGTCAGTAAAAGGCGATAGTTTCAGTAGTGAAAGGAACTCAATAACATGTACAGACCCATGATACACAAGACGGATTTCCCCATTACTGTCAAACAACCAGCACGATATGGAGGTATTTCATTCGAGAAATACAAGGACAGTCGAACTCAGCGACCAAAAACAATGATTCATATTATTTCCAAAATGACAGCAAGAGTCAACGGAACCCAAATCACAGCAATATACATGACTGTATTTCCATTTCCTCTTTACTTGCAAAGGCAGTTCCAAGCACAACAGTAAAGAAACGAACACTAAATGGAAAACAATTACACTATAAGGAAATGATTACACATCTTGTTCCACTTTCAAACAACATGAACAGTGAAAGAGAAATATCTATTTCAAACCACCATACTGTTAACAAACCAATACAATAATTCATTTTCCAACTCGATTCGAGCAAAAAACGCATCAAGGCCGAGCAACCAGAAGCAATTCTTCTTATCATTTCCCAAAGAAAAGAAAGCAAGAACCAACAAAATCCAAGTCAAATCGACTCGACAGCAATCACACAATCCAAACCCAAGAGCAGGGTTGTTTTAATGAGACACTTAAACAAAGCAAGAATTTTTAAAGAGAAGGGCTTAACATGCCTGTAATCTCTTTTCCAGAACTCGAAGAAAACTTCGTTTGCCGCATTTTTCCTTCCACAGCTGACAGCACAAACTCCCCAACACTTCTTTCTTCTTCAGGCTTAGCAACAACCTCGAAATCTCCAAGAAAATGTCAAATTCCAAGAGCTGGTTCGACTGAACCAGGCCAAAAAAACCAAATGCAGAGCAACTTTGCAAAAGCCAAACCGAAACAATGAAAAAATCAAATTCCCTCATACACTTTCCACGGCGAACTGGTCGCGAGGACCAAGAAAAAATCAATGCATTAAAGGCTCTGCCTTTTCCTTACTTCCCACGCCACCAGCCACTTGAGTTGGCGAACTCAATTTTTTTAAATTTCCCATGTAAAACTGAATTTGGCTCTATCTCCAAATAGATGCCTCTATTTCCTACCTGCCCCGCCAAAACTGGCGCTGTCCACGTATGGACTGTTTTATTAAATGCCAATGAATGCCTTCTTCCCATCCTTATCCCTTTCCTTCCAAGGGTCTGCGCGCCCTTTTAGATTAGGATTAGTTTAGGTTGTATATAGTGTTCAACCTAGGTCTTAGTTTAGCCTTAGGTTTTAGGGCTTAGGTTTATTTTCCCCTTCTTTTTTTTTGTAATTTAAAAATCCACTTAGGATAATAGTGTAGGATGCATGTTAGGACTTAGGATTAGTTTAGGTTTTTAATTCATACTAACCACTAACACCAAACAACTTCCATCCAGCCTTCTTACTAACATTTACGTTAATGCAGAGCAGGACGTTCTGTCCTTTGGATCACGTGCCAAGGCCACCTGCGTCCAGGCGTTTCTTGCCTCACGAGGTCCCAAGTTCGACAGTATAGGGTTCAAGAATTGAATCCCTGTCGTTGGCATTTACGTGCCAGCTGTTCATACCTGCAATCAGGCGCTGCACGTTCATAACAATCTCAGGTTCGGTTCAAGTGTGAATCGACACAGAATTCACCAGAAGCCCTCAGCATACTTTGGATCAATGAAATTGATTCAAAGTGTGCTGTCAATCAGCAACAAGAGTTTAGGCAAGTATACGACCATTTGTCGTCACATTAGCAAACACGCAAGTACAGTAATTGCTGTCCTATACAATAAATCACAGCATGCAAGAATCCAAGTTAGCAACACATTCCTTTAAGATCAGAGTTTATCTTAACATGTTTGGCCTTCATTCCAGCAGTTATAACAACATGTAAAACATTCACCAAGATAACATGTAAAATCAGAGCGTTACATTCTATTTCAATAATGCAGTGTACTCATTAATCTTCAATAGACATAGATTTTACATAAGAGGACCTTCACCAAACATCTGTATACTTGAATTTTCTATTTTTCTTACTTGTTGCCCAATTATGGGTTCAACACATGCGAGAACACCCCGTCTCGTGTGCGCACATACAAAGTTAGATGCACGAATGCACACTCATACACATACAAAGTCACACACACACATACAGAGACAGACAGACATATATACACACAAAGACAGACAGACACAAACACACATAGAGACAGACAGATGCAAACACACAGATAGAGACAGACACACACACACAAATACATACAGGCACAGACATAGACACAGACATACGCACACCCAGTCTTTATAGTGTCTTAGCATATTGCATTTGGAGATTCAAAGTGTTCAATTTAGTAAGACTATATGATATGAGGATTATAGAGCCATAGAAACAATTCTGGTGTCTGACTTGAGGTAGTAAGGGATTCTTAGAAGCTTGTTATAAGGGGATTGTTTTGAATTTTTTTAGAAGAGAAGGGGGCAGGCCAAGCAAGCAAACATACTCATCTGCAGCCAATCGACCATTTTAGGAGGGCCACTTACGTTGTGGCATAACCTCCATTAGCATAAGGATCATGGTATATTGGTTTTAAATGTTGCCACAGACCAAAGCCTTCCACACAATGTGGGGTTAACTTTGTATGTAGATATGAAGATTTTGGAGTCACATAAACAATTCCAAGATGCACATATTAGACATTATCCGGCTTGAGGTAGTAAGGAATTTTTAGAAGTTTGTAAGAGGATTTCATTTTTATTTTGTAAGCCACAAAAGAAGAGAGGGGAGGCCTAACAAGTAAATGGACTCATCTACAATCAAATAACCATTACGTTAGTTGGAGAGTCACTTCCATTGTGGTATTACCTCCATTGGCATAAGGATCATTTTATATTGGGTTTATATGTTGCTGTGGACCAAACCTTTAACAAATGTTAGATTCAGTTTTTATGGTGACATGAAGATTAGAGACTCGTAGAAGCAATTCCAAAATGCAAAGATTAGGCTTCTCCGACTTGAGATAGTGAAGGCATTTTTAGAAGCTTGTTGTAAGGGGATTTTACATAGAGAATGGTGATTGTACAAACCCTTAAGAGGACTTAACTAACTTGGACAAATATTCCACAATTTAAAACCAGTGATATGGCCAGAACTACAGATTTTTTAAAGTCCTACATGGTAGCAGCAGCAGCACAATGAGCAATCACGAGATTTGTTGTATTGTGTGACCTTCCGAGTTGGTTATAAAACTTCTGACTATGAACGAGTAAAGCAAAGCCAAATTAATGGATGGACTCCTTAGAGGCTCTCAAAGTATGAGCATGAGGTGTGTCTGCCAAAAACACTGACAATAGCCCTCATTTGCAGGTCAAAGGTATCATATATGGTAGCTGTTTTATGTCAAGTTTTGGCTGAGTACATATGGCCTTGGTGCATTTGTCTTGCTGAGTCTGAGTCTGGTTACCATGCAAAAAATGCTCCTTTTCATTTCTCGCCAAGAAGCCAATAGGTGCCACCAGCAGTATAGACTCAAGTTGTATAAACTATATATCCAACTTAATTTGCAAAGAGACAAGGCAAAACTCACTTCTTTGGGTTCCAATGTGCTTCGCCAAGTACACACCAAATTATAGATTGCATCACTGGAAACTGATCGTCTAGTAAGATTCATCACATCAACCAACAGAAGTGGTGTTTGCGCTTTCACCACGGGATTCACACAAATAAAATATTCACATGTCGTATGCCCCCCGTTAATATTTACACCTAGACCTTGTCATGATATGCTCTACAATGATAATAATCATGTATTAACAATTGCACTGGTCACTATGTAGCCTAGCTTTAATAATGACAAGTCTGACTATGACCAATATGATTATGTTGTGTACACTCATGACCTTGGCATCACAAGCATGTCTTTCAAAGAAGCAAATTAAATGATTCACCAGATTTGAACGGCTCTATATCCAAGGTCAAGAATGTGCAAATGTAGACGAGTGGCAGAACCAAGAGTTCCTATTAAGTTTGAACACCAGGAGATGCTGCAATGTCCACCAGAACCTTGCTGCCAGGTTAATTAAAAGCAATAAACAGATTGTATGATTCAAGTTTTTTATAGAGAAGAACCTAACACAATTTGCACAAAGGTTGCAACAAACGGCAGACTAAAAAGATTGGAAGTTAAAGATAGTTATCGAGAAACTGGAATTAGGGATAAAAGAGTTTAGATCTTAGATTGAAAGGTGCAAAAGAAGGTTTAAAAGAAGTTATTCCATCTACCTTGAATCCAAAGGTATAACAAACAGGAGGTAGCAAATTTAAATTGATTGAGCAAACATAAAGTTCATTATGACTTAAACGCATATATAGTAAAGAAGACAACAACACCACTTACACTGCAACACTATTCCAAGATGCATACTTGCAACTCCGTGGAGCATATAAAAATACCATTTGAACAAATCAAACAAGAGAAGTCTGTCTATGACCAATATGATTATGTTGTGCATACTCATGACTTCGGCATCATAGGCATGTCTTTCAAAGAAGCAAATTAAATGATTGACCAGACTTGAATGGCTTTATAGCCAAGGTTGAGAATGGCTTTGTTTTTATGTTTTGGTAGAGTTCACGGACTTAGAAATAAAAAAGAACTCAGATGGGTCCATGACCAGGCCTGGAATTTCAAACTATCTGTGCCTGTCAAATCAAAATTCGCTAACGGCTTAGCTCTTTCAGGTGGCTGTAAATTCCAGAAATTTTTATAGATATATCTACAATCTGTTCATATATATAAATAGATATTATGCTTTTATATAAACCACTTAAAAAAACTTACGATTTTCAAAATTTGTAGCCTGTCATTGTTTACGGTTTTAAGATTTTTCCACATGTAATATACGGTTAAAATCACAAAAAACGGCCTACAGCCGGTCAATTTCCAGCCTTGGGTCCATCCTCTTTTTTTTTTTTTTAAAGTTAGGGATGCATGTTGCACAAAAGTGACACTATGTAGTGCCATTTTTTATGCCACAATGTTTGTGGCATATTCACATCGAAATCAACATAAAAAATGACGAAAAATAGACCGATGTGAATTTGGCACAAATTACGACATTTTTACAATATATGTAAGTGCATATTTGATGCAGTGCAATCACTATATGACTGCATTTTTAAACATCAGAAAGATAAATAAATTACAAAACAATTGATCAACTAATATTACTATTATCTTTAAATATATTTATTATTATATTCAATAATCAAAACTAAAATTAAACATATTTATTAACTATATTGTATGCCTACAGTAATTAAGACTTAAAATCAAAACTTAAATATGTATAATAATTTAAATTTTGATTGAAAGTAGCTTTCATTAGATCAATTACAACTTTAAATTAGTGGTATCACATATGTGACAAATAACTTTTTTTTTAAATCACGTGGAAAAAACAATCTTATCATTGAATTGCTAATATATTCATTTGGTGACAAATATATACCTTTCTATTTTTCTTTCCCGGTTAAATTTATGTTTACATTTTTAAAAATTAATATAAATAATTACCCACATATTAAATCTAATATAAATAATTTTACACATGTTTCTTGAGATCTAAATCTTATATACTTTTATAAAACTATGAAATCTGATATGAATAAATGATTTTACACATGTTTATTATTATTAAATTAATAATATATTCACTTGGTGACAAATATATACCTTTCTATTTTTCTTTCCCAGTTAACTTTATGTTTACATTTTTAAAAATTAATATAAATAATTACCCACATGTTAAATCTGATATAAATAACTTTACATATTTTTTTGAGATCTTAATCTTGTATATTTTTATAAAACTATAAAATCTGATATGAATAAATGATTTTACACATGTTTATTTAAAGGAATTTAAGACAAACCATTTTAATAATAATTTTCGAATAGGAGGTCAAAATTGTAAAATCAACACTCTTTAATCAATGAATAAAGAAATAATTTTTCTTTTTGATTTTATTGAAATTTAAAAATAATATATATGTGTATGTTTTTTTTTTTATTATTGGCAAATAGTTTTTTGAAAGGGACTATACCCTTATACAAGAAGGCTCAAAAAGCCAGATGTGAACAAATAAGGCCCAACGCACAAGAGCAAGAACAGAAGCAGGAAAAAACCTGCACAAAATAAAACTCAAGATGAACAGCTGCAAATCAGCATAAAAACAACTGGTTTACAGCGATCAAACAGCTGCTGCTCGACAAAGAAAGTGAAACATTGATGATTAGCAGAGCAGCACCGAGAAACTAGCGAGGCAGAGAAGCGGTATTCTTGGAGAACAATTTTTTATTTTTACGCACCGTAATCCAGCCTGTAGCAGCCTCCGTAATTAGGGTATTGAAACAAGGAGGCGTATTTTCCTTATCCTCCATAGATCCAACTGGGACAGCGGATACATTATCTTCTTTTGTATTTTTCTTAATGCCACCAACATAATGAGATTCTTTGGCGCATTCAACAACTGGAATTTCTGAAAGAGGGGTTTCCAAGACAAAATCATCTTCAGTATTTGTACTTGACTCCTCTTTGGCTTCGAAAATTAGGTGTTCAGGAAGGGCATTTTTCCACCAGTTGTTTTTTCCATTCTTTCGCTTTTCTACTCCGCAAACATCAGCGGTATGCCTGGTAGCAAAACACATTCTGCATCTAAAGGGCAAGCCTTCATAATCTAATGATTGTGTCCAAGTTCTGTTTTGGACTATAAGCTCTATATTTGCAGGTAAATTTTTGGATGTGTCCAACTCAACAAGGATTCTAGCAAAGGTTGTGTGCGTGAAACCAGTGGTTTGGGGGTCAATGAAAAGGGTATGACCCAAAGTATTTCCAATAGCAGTTAGACAAGTACGGTCCCAGAATTGGAGCGGTAAATGGGGCATTCTAATCCAGACTGGTTTGCAGGCAAATGATTCAGTGATTGGGTTAAAAGCTGGGAACCAGGGTTTCAAAACCAAGTAGTGGGATTGCAAAGCCCGGAGTTTTTTATCTATGACTTCCTTATCCCTAATTGAGGAAAAAACAACAATAAAAGTACCTTTCGCACATGGATAAAGATCTAACTTACCAGATAGAATCGGGATCCAGTGCTTTGTAATCCAGTCATGAAGGGTAGCTAGGTTTGGCCAGAGCCTGTTGAATCTCCCGATCAGGGCATGCTCTAGGTAGAAACGTTCTGAATCAAGGACTTCATTCCCAAATGCAACGCTGGGGTTAGTAACCGCAGGGGTCAAAGGTGTGATGGGGCTCATCCCTTGCGCGAGACTCCTGCCCTGTAAAATATCTTTAAATGTAGTCGATTTGTGTGGGTTATTATTCAGGACATGAACCCTGGTATCAGTCCAATCTGTCTTAGTGAGCTTCGTGTGTAAATCCACTAAAGAAGAGCGGTTCAGAGGTTGTAATGGAGATCCACCGCCTACAGCGCTACCACTGTTGCAAACACCAATAGCAGCAGAGTGATCAGCACAGGGAGATCGTGTCTTCGGTAAAGGCCTCAGATGAGATCCGTCCCCATGAGAGGAACCAGCAGGATTGGAAACCGCCTTAGCATATATATGTGTATGTTAAAACATTGAGCAAAAGGTTATTATTCATTGGTGAGTCGGGAAATTTTAATTGAGATAGGTGATAGTATGTATTGTGTTTCAAGAGAGGTTTTGTCTACGGCGAGGCGACAAATGAAGTAGAGACTGAAGAACATTGGCATGGCTAAGGTAAGACAGTCGAACCCTTTTGTTTGAGCTTTTTAAAATTTCGTCTCTGTAATTTGATAATACTGCACAGACACATGCAATCGTATTCTGAATACACTGAAAACATGTAAAACTTGTAGGATATGCCCCCAATACTTCTAATGCCGATAGATAGATTTAGGAGGGCTATCGTGGAGACGGCGAAGAGGCCATAAACATAGGGTGTTGGGTTCATGCCTAAAGTTATAAGGGAAAGTTTCCTCTGGTTATTAAAGGGCATTGCAATGTGGAGGTGGGTTTCTAAAATATGCTGCATCCACAACAACACCACATTGGGGTTCTCGTATTCTTCAGTAGTAAACTGCTTACATTCCAATCGCCTGATTTCTGGGCCTCTTTTTCATCTCCCCTGCTACTATGTCGGCTGCTGCCGACCTGCAAGTAAAGAAAGTGAAGGAAGAAGTGGTTGTAGTACCAAAATGTCAAGCAGTTCTTTTCACGCTGCTTTTCCCTTGTCTGGTCCTCTTGAACCGTATTCTCATCAGTGTTATGGCTGTGCTGATGTTCAAGCTGGACAAACTTTGTCGAAAACCCTTGCCCAAAACTACAAGAATTTGTGGCAGAAAACAATGCCAGTTTGGAGTTTAAGACCTGATTTTGGGGTACCTCATAGAAATTATGCTTCTAGGGCTGTTCCTTCTGATCTGGTCTCTGCAGAGGGGATGTCCGTATCGCATCTAGACAAAAGTTATAGCGAGAGTGGAGAAGATGAGGAAGATGAAGCTATTGAGAAGAAACAAGGAAATTATTTGGAAGTGTGTGAACAATTTGGGAGCGAACGATCTGTTGATTTTGGAGAGGTAGGGAGAGTCTTTAAAGTGGTGGAGGAGCTGTTTGCAATGGATCGGAATATGGATGCAGTTCTTGACCAGTGTGGGGTTAATCTGTCTCACTCATTGGTATATCATGTATTGAGCCGATTTTCCAATGCCAGAAAACCTGCTTTGAGGTTTTTCAATTGGGCAGGGCGGCAAGAAGGTTTTTCGCACAATTCGCTGACTTATAATATGATGATGAATATCTTGGGAAGGACAAAACAATTTGAGAGTATGTGTGAATTATTGGAAGAGATGGGCAAGAAAAAATCTGTGTTAACAACAGAGACCTTTGAGATTGCCATCAAAGCCTGTGCAGCTGGCCGGGAGATGAAGAAAGCTGTGCAGATCTTTACTTTGATGGAAAGGTACAAATTTAGGGTCAATATCAACAACTTCAACTTTCTTCTGGATGCATTGGGTCGAGCCAAACTTGCAAAGGAAGCACAGATGCTGTTTGAAAGAATGAGAGATAAGTTTCCTCCCGATGCAAAAACTTACACTGTGCTTCTATCAGGATGGTGCAAGGTGAAGAACTTGATACAGGCAGGTAAAATTTGGAATGATATGTTGGATGAAGGATTCAAACCAGATCTTGTGACGCATAACATTATGTTGGAAGGCCTTTTTATGGGTAAAAGGAAGGACGACGCGCTCAAGCTCTTTGGCCTCATGAAAGGGAATGGCCCTTCTCCTAATACTAGGAGCTACACCATTGTGATTTGCGCCCTTTGTAAATTACACAGGATGGGGGAAGCCCAGAATTTTTTTGTTGAAATGCAGGAAATTGACTGCCCAATAGATGCTGCTGTTTATACTTGTTTGATCACAGGCTACGGCAATGCAAAAAATTTGGATCAGGCCTATAAGTTGCTTCTAGAAATGAAAGAGAGAGGAATTTCTCATGACTGTCAGACTTACAATGCTCTGATAAAAGTCACGGTCGATATGTACAAACCGGATGAAGCTGCTAAACTCTATGAAGAAATGATACAACGTGATTTCAAGCCCACTATTCACACCTACAACATGCTTATGAAATTATATTTCAGCACGAGGAAACCTGAGAGGGGTTTTGATATATGGAATCAGATGGCTCGGAATGGGTGTAGTCCTGATGTCAATTCATACACTGTGTTTATTGGAGGGCTTATTAGGGAAGGCAGGTCACAGGAGGCTTGTAACTACATAGAAAAAATGATTGATAAGGGCATGAGGGTTCCCCGCTTTGATAATGATAAATTCATTGCTGATTGTTCAAGAGCTGGCAGACCTGATATATTTGAACATCCTGCAGAAAAGATGAAGCAAACAGGGAGGTTGGATGTTGCAGATGTATTTATTAAGTATTCACAGAAGATGGAAAAGAGGGCCAAGAAGACCAAGAGAAGACATGTCACTCCTGTTGGGCTGTGGTCTAGTGGTGAGTTTGGGCGCTTACCACGGCGACAACCCAGGTTCTAAACCCTGAAGTTGCAACGGTGAGTTAATGCAGCTGTTTCAATGAGGACAATATAAGCCCCACTCCCAAACAACATGCCCTTTCTTAGCTATCCCTCTCAAACAAAAGAAGACATGTTACAAGGAAATGATTAGGTATGGCCAATACCACGGGACTTTGATATTGGAGATCTGGCACGTCTTATGGCAAGAGCATATTTGTGAACAAAGAAATTGCTGTTCTTACTTTTCTCATCCAAGATAGATATTGAGATCTGAACGAACTCATAAATGAAATGCTTTTAGTTCAATTTAAATATTTCTATAAGCCAATAATTTTTTGATTATTGGTAAATGCTTTGGAGCTATGAAACCATTAGATATTACATCTCCCGGCGAAGAATTGAACCTGTCACTCCCTTACTGATAGGTGACACAGCCATAGACCACAGCCCTTGGACTTTATAAGCCAATACTTTGGTTACATAGAAGTTTCAGATATGTGTCTAATCGGGTTGAGAGAGTGTGTGTGCACAGAAACAGAGGTGCACTTTCAGTGTACCTTAAAATAGTATATTGGCGAACTCAAGGCAGTTTCAGGAACAGCATTGGTCTTATTTTTGAAACCAGCTAGGTTATTATCAGACAATATCAAATGAGGATGTTTTTTCTGTTGATCAACAACAATGGTAAATGTTAGAAGGTGCAGGCTTCGTGATGTAACTAGACGGAGAAGTGATTAATGTAAGTTGTCGAAAGGGTCCAAACTGTTTATACGAGGAGACCAATTTTTATCATTTTGTAGACGTGGATTTATTCTTGGTTAAATTCTTTATGCTTTCTAATATGATTTTTTATTGGCACTGCTAGCTTGAGGAGCCTGTGAGGGCCGGGAATGCAGGGAGATTTATTGTTAACATATGAAGTCCTGTTAGAAGTTCCATTGTCATTGCATTCAGTTGGATACCATTTACTCGGCTTAAGATGTTGAATGAGAAATGTCTTGAAAAATAATTAGTAAAGTGTAATTTGTACAGATTTTTATTATATTCCTTGAAGAAATTCTTGCAGTTTTTCAATGATAGTGGCAATCAATGAACAGAACCAGGCATAATCAGGTTGATGCTATAGACAAGGGCCTTTTCCAAAGATGTCTACAGCTAGACTTGCACCTTCTATTTCAATAATGCAGTGCACTCATTAATCTTCAATAGACATAGATTTTACATAAGAGGACCTTCACCAAACATCTGTATACTTGAGGGTACATTTTCTATTTGGGTTCAACACATGCGAGAACACGCTGTCTCGTGTGCGCACATACAAAGTTAGATGCGCGAATGCACACGCATACGCATACAAAGTCACACACACAGAGACAGACTCACACACACACACATACAGAGACAGACAGACACACATACACACAAAGACAGACAGACACAAACACACATAGAGACAGACACACACACACAAATACATACAGGCACAGACATAGACACAGAGTCTTTACAGTGTCTTAGCATATTGCATTTGGAGAATAGTGTTCATTTCAGTAAGGCTATATGATACGAGGATTATAGAGCCATAGAAACAATTCCGGTGTCTGACTTGAGGTAGTAAGGGATTCTTAGAAGCTTGTAATAAGGGGATTGTTTTGAATTTTTTTAGAAGAGAAGGGGGCATGCCAAGCAAGCAAATACTCATCTGCAGCCAATTGACCATTTTGTTAGTAGGAGGGCCACTTACGTTGTGGCATAACCTCCATTAGCATAAGGATCATGGTATATTGGTTTTAAATGTTGCTACTGACCAAAGCCTTCCACACATTGTGGGGTTAACTTTGTATGTACATATGAGGATTTTGGAGTCACATAAGCAATTCCAAGATGCACATATTAGACATTATCCGGCTTGAGGTAGTAAGGCATTTTTAGAAGTTTGTAAGAGGATTTCATTTTTATTTTGTAAGCCACAAAAGAAGAGAGGGGAGGCCTAACAAGTAAACGGACTCATCTGCAATCAAATAACCATTATGTTAGTTGGAGAGTCACTTCCATTGTGGTATTACCTCCATTGGCATTAGGATCATTTTATATTGGGTTTATATGTTGCTGTGGACCAAGCCTTCAACAAATGTTGGATTCAGTTTTTATGTTGACATGAAGATTTTAGACTCGTAGAAGCAATTCCAAAATGCAAAGATTAGGCTTCTCCGACTTGAGATAGTGAAGGCATTTTTAGAAGATTGTTGTAAGGGGATTTTACATAGAGAATGGTGATTGTACAAACCCTTAAGAGGACTTAACTAACTTGGACAAATATTCCACAATTTAAAACCAGTGATATGGCCAGAACTACAGTTTTTTTAAAGTCCTACATGGCAGCAGCAGCAGCACAATGAGCCATCACGAGATTTGTTGTATCGTGTGACCTTCCGAGTTGGTTATAAAACTTCTGACTATGAACAATGAGTAAAGCAAGCCAAAATGGATGGACTCCTTAGAGGCTCTCAAAGTATGAGCACGAGGTGTGGCTGCCAAAAACACTGACAATAGCCCTCATTTGCAGGTCAAAGGTCTCATATATGGTAGCTGTTTTATGTCAAGTTTTGGCTGAGTACATATGGCCTTGGTCCATTTGTCTTACTGAGTCCGAGTCTGGTTACCATGCAAAAAATGCTCCTGTTCATTTCTCGCCAAGAAGCCAATAGGTGCCACCAGCAGTATAGACTCAAGTTGTATAAACTATTTATCTAACTTTGCAAAGAGACAAGGCAAAACTCAGTTCTTCGGGTTCCAATGTGCTTTGCCAAGTACACACCAACTTATAGATTGCATCACTGGAAACTGATCATCTAGTAAGATTCATCACATCAACCAATAGAAGTGGTGTTTGCGCTTTCACCACGGGATTCACACAAATAAAATATTCACATGTCGTATGCCCCCTGTTAATATTTACACCTAGACCTTGTCATGATATGCTCTACAATGATAATAATCATGTATTATCATTGTAGCGTAGCTTTAATAATGAAGAGTCTGACTATGACCAATATGATTATGTTGTGTACACTCATGACCTTGGGATCACAAGCATGTCTTTCAAAGAAGCAAATTAAATGATTCACCAGATTTGAATGGCTCTATATCCAAGGTCTAGAATGTGCAAATGTGAGTGGCAGAACCAAGAGTCTGAACACCAGGAGATGCTGCAATGTCCACCAGAACCTTGCTGCCAGGTTAATTAAAAGCAATAAACAGATTGTATGATTCTAGTTTTTTATAGAGAAGAACCTAAGATAATTTGCACAAATGGCAGACTAAAAAGATTGGAAGTTAAAGATAGTTATCGAGACACCGGAATTAGGGATAAAAGAGTTTAGATCTTAGATTGAAAGGTGCAAAAGAAGATTTAAAAGAAGTTATTCCCTCTACCTTGAATCCAAAGGTATAACAAACAGGAGGTAGCACATTTAAATTGATTAAGCAAACATAAAGTTCATTACGACTTAAAAGCATATATAGTAAAGAAGACAACAACACCACTTACGCTGCAACACTATTCCAAGATGAATACTTGCAACTCTGTGGAGCATATAAAAATACCATTTGAACAAATCAAACAAGAGAAGTCTGTATATGACCAATACGATTATGTTGTGCACACTCATGACTTTGGCATCACAGGGATGTCTTTCAAAGAAGCAAATTAAATGATTGACCATACTTGAATGGCTTTATATCCAAGGTTGAGAATGTGCAAATGAAAATGAGTGACATAACTAAGAGTTACTATTAAACTGTTGTCACTAGTATCGTGCACCTACGGAATCGTCAGATGATCCAGTGCAACATGGGAACATCCCCAAGGTGTGGGACCTTGGCTCCTTGGGATGAACCTCCGGAGAAGGTGGGATTCCTTCTAAACTAAGTGCATCTAATGTAAGATTAGACTGCAAAAGCTACAGTGTTATAAAACAAACTAAATTATCCAATTTTCCAGAGAAAAGAGGAGAAAGATAACTGAAAATATATTAAAAAATGTATTAAACGTGAGGTAATGCACAAAAAGTTTGATAGGAACAAATAGATCTGCTCCACATGCACAAAGTACTGCTGCAGAATAATATATGATATGCACAACTTCTTATTACTCTTTTCCAGCAAAAGCTTTATGAATATAAAACTTAGAAATAACGGAAGGGATTTTATCTATTCCACAACTGAGATAAATAAGTTATAAACCACAACTTAATTTGACTAGAGAAAGATAGTTAATGTGAAGGCAAGATAAATCATCACATACAAGGAATTAAAAGCATTCACAAGTATTGAATGAGTTATTGAAATGCACAACACATTAAATAGTTCGAAGGCAAAATATTGTTTTTGTATATTACTAAGGCTAAAGCATGTAAATGAGAACTCCAAAATGACAAAGCCTCCTTACAAATAAGATCTAAAAGTCCTAGATTACAAAATGCATTCTTATATTTATAGATTAGGAGGGTTGAGCAATTATAGCTACTCCTCTTAATCATTACATGCTAAAAATAGAATGCAGTTATACTTGAGAAACAGTCTCCCAAAAAATAGCTAAGTGGTTGTGCGAGTTTGACTGAGTCAAACCTGCAACTCGAATGGTGTTGCAGCTTGAAGATTGTGCAAAAATGGCAACCAAGTTCAGCTAGGGTTGGCACCACCCTTTCCTTGATCTGATTCTTCTCCTCCTTCACCAGCTACCTTGTGCCTATAATCAAGAAATCATTTGATGATTTCTTGAACTTCTTTGTCATCCGGTCCACACGCATAGCGATTCAGGACCTCGGCCAATTCAGTTGCTTTGACTAATTTCCCAGGTAACTTCTTGGTCTGATTTATGACTTTCTTGAGTTGGCTCAAGAAATTTTGGTATAACACCAACTTGTGAATAGAATCGAGACCAAAGGACTTGGTTACCTCATTATCTTCATTTACCAGGCTCTTGAACTAGGCAACAATTTGCTCAACTGGAAGTGCATCGATATTCTCGTCAAGAAACCTGCAGTGGATGATATCAAATTCATCCGTAATGTCATTGAGGCCATCAACTACCCCCATTCTCTTCTCATTCAGCTTAGATATTGCCTCCTGTAACATTCAACCCGAAACTCCATGGCTTCACTATACTCAAACAATTTTGAAGAATCATCAATGATCCCTTCTTTCAGAAGTAGATCAAACCCGATGTTCCATACCTCTTTCCAAGCTTCAAGTGTGAGCTCCAAATTATCACATTCTTCTATGAGAATTCCATCCATTTTGGTGACAGATGTCCTTTTTCCAAATCCAACTCATTATAAAGATCGACAACATCCTTGATCACCTGTTCTCCTTCTTGAATTAGGCTTTCGATCCAGGCCCTGACTGCTCTGACCTTTTTGTCCAATTTTCTCACCACAGAGAAAGAGGTGTCATCAAAACTTGTAGGCACAACAAGAGCAGTTGTATGAACAAGCTGTGTGATCTTATTCAGGATGACGGTCAACTATTCAACCTTGCCTTTGAGTTCATCCTTAGTCACCTTATCCTTGTCAAACTTATCTAGAAGATTACCAAGAGCAACCTGGACATCCTGTTTGGCTCCTTCATGAGTAGCCTTCCGAAGAGAAAACCTTGAGATCTGGTAATCTGCTGTGGTGATAGTTTCCCTTGTCTTTCAGCAGCTGGAGTTGCTATCTCAACAAATCTCTCCCTAGTTTGATCGACCGAAAGGTTAGAAATGACCCTTGGTCCTCTTTGCTTGTCATCCAAGGAGTTGGATCTAGGATACTGAGGTCAACAACATCTCCAATGGGAACCTTCTTCTTCTTTTGGGAGTCTTCCTGTTCAACCATGCAGGGATAGAAGAAGAAGATAACTGTTCAATGGATGACATAGGCATTCATCACAGTAGTAGGTTGGGTAGGTGTTACTAGGGCACTTATTGCAGGCACCGTGAATGGAAATGATGTGGTGAAAAACGAAGGTGGAGTGGAGAGGATGGCCACATGCATTGATGAAATGGGAAGAGTGATGGGAGTGGAAATGAGAAGGTTTGCTGGGGAAGAGAGGAGTCCCAAGAAGGGGATCCTAAAGCCAGAACATCTCTGGATGAAAGAGAAGGGAGAGAGGGAAAAACATGGGCCATGGAAGGGGATGAGGTGAGAGGAGTGTAGGAGAAATGGGGAAAGAAGAAATGGAAGATGTGGATCAAAGGGAGAGTGAGAGGTGGAGGGGAAGGAGGAACTAAAACTGGTGAAGAGGAAAGGGTGGAGAAGATGGTGACTGCAACATTTGAGTTGTATGGGTTGGTGAAGCACTGATATCAATGATCCTCTATTGATGGCACCTTTGAAGGGGTAACTTCTGTTGAGGGAACCCTAGAGGAAGAACCTGAACACCTTTGCAAATAACGGTGATTTTACGAGGCTTTGGAGCAGGTTTAGAAGTGGACCTCCTTCCTTTTGAAGAGGTGGGATGGCCCACCGCTGGTTGTACTTGAATTGTCTCAACAAGAAGCTGATTCTGATGCCTTTGGCATGATTCCCAATGACATCAACCATTGGTAGGTCCGGTTGAGAATAGGAGCCGCTCTGTTCTTTTGAATTGCTACACTCTTCGAGTGACCAATCAATCCACGACAAGGGTTGATTCTTCACATTGTTCTGATCATAGATGGGGTCCAAAACCTGTCCATCATCATGAAGACCTCCCAAGACATCTGCAATTCCATACTGGGCCACTTCTTGAAGAGTTAACCTCTCAAAGTCCCTTTCCCGTATTGTGACTTCATCTCTGCAATTAAACCAGATATCTTCCAATTGTGGTATGTGAGCACCGGTCGGCCTGTGTCTGCTCGAGTTTGTCCCAATAATCAAAACTGACATGCAGGTGAAAGGTCCTCAAATTCATTTGTTGCATTTCCCCTTCAACATTCTTTGCTTTATATGTGGAAGCACAAGTATACCTTCCCAAAACTATGGGAAATTGAGCTCCTGTCTTGTGTCTATCATGTTGGATCTTGTGAAAATGTAATAGTTGTCGAACTAACTCCATCAAGACCCATTTGTATGTGGGGCACCTTGGTAACTTGTAGGGAGCGCCTGAGAATCCCGCCACCCTAAGATACGTGAATGTTGGAAATTGTAAGTAAATGCCTCCCATTCCCTAACCACTCTGCCAGGCATTGTCTAAAATCCTTCAATTGTAGAGCTCTTTGTCAAAGAAGTACAAAATAATAGCAAAGAAGGCATCATTGACTCTTCTGAAATGCTTTACCCCTTCCTTCATTGTAAGTTGAGGGTAGAAGTCATAAATTTGAGCTGAATTCCTTAACCCTACAAGTGACAAAGCCTGGGTAATTCCTCATCCCTGCAACCGTGTACACAAGATAGTAGGTCATAAGAAATTGCTCAGAAGTTAGGAAATCTGATAGTTGGAAATTGATGGCATCACTGATATGTTCTATCCCATCAGGATAAGATCAACATTCTTTCGGATAGTGGTAATGTATAAATACATCCACTCTTGGAAATCCTTAGAAGAAGGGAGTCCTATAACTCTGCTTAGCAAGGTGATCATGTCATTTACTTCCTGAATAAAATATGATCGTGGGATAGTCTTAGGGACCCTAGCCAATGAAGGCTTAGATTTCATCAGGTAGCTTTTGTTAAGGACCCTAGTACAAGTATCAGTCTTCGTATCCCAATGTTGAAGAGCAGGATTTTGAGGAAATTTTGGCATATTCCTCAACATAGGGAAGCTTCAACAAGTCTTTCAAAATAGTCACTACCTAATTTAATCAAGACCATCTTGTCATCATCTCTCACTATTTAGGAATCTTTATCATAGTGTGCGGCAGCAACGAGCATAAATTTCGGGCATTGCATTGATGGAGGGAAAGCAACAGTGCCAAAGCAAGTCCACTGTCAAAGATGCCTTGCATCCATGCCTTTTTGTTTGGAGCTCTAACCCTTACCCAAAATTCAGGCAGGTCAATATCCCCAAGGTCTATATCCCCATTATTGTTGACATTTGACTTGATGCTTGAAGGGGAAGCTACCCCTTAAAAATTGTATTTCATCTTCTCTTTCCCCCTTGAAGACGATCCAGACATCTGTCCTTGCATAAATCCCTGAAAATTCTCCTCTAGAATGAAAATTGGAAGTTGAGAGCAGAAGTTTACCCCTGCAATGCAACCTTGCACTTTTGACGTGCAATTCTACCCTGAAGTTCCAACGATGGAGATTAGATCTTGTAATGTAGTTCTATAGTTCCGAACTGCACTTTTGCCCTACAGTTCCACCGCAAACCTTTGACTATACTATAACACTGTACTTTCGACGGGGAGTTCTGCCATTGACTTCCACCGCTTGACTTCCACCATGGGGGTTGGAGTTCAATTTGCAATTTGACAGCTTCGACATGAACCTCCAATGGTGACTTCTCCTTCGTTCCTCGAGAAATTGTTATTTTGAAGCCTAAGCTTCAAAAACAACCAAAAATATGAAGGTGGTAAGAACATATGAAGGTTAAGTTCAAAACATAAGAATGAAACCCCAAGAAATGACACAAAAAGGAACATGTTAAGGACACACATGAATCTAGATGAAAATTTGACAAGAAAAACCCTAAAAATGAAGCCAAAACAACTTGCAAACCTACCTAAATACCAGACAAGAAAATCACAACAAAAGTTTAAAAATCCACCTAAGTATGGTGAGAGCTTAGAGAGGTGTTAGCAGGTCAACGTACCAAATTGTCAGGAGAAAATGACAAGTAAAATCCGCCTTTAAATAGAAAAGTAAGAATTTATTATCGTGTGGTTGACTCGTGCACTTCGGGTTCCGAAACCCAAAATACCCTATAAATGGTCAGAAGTCGAAAGTTGAAAGTTGGAGCTTGACATACAGTTTGCATGCAAACTGTATTTCGGACTCTGAATTCTGATGTGCACATGGGGAAGTCGAACTTCGGAACCAAAAGTGTAGTTTGCATGCAAACTGCATTTTGGACTCCGACTTTCGGTTTGCAAATAACTTAAATAATGCGGGTTTCGGGTTTCGGAAGTCGGCAAACATTTTGCATGAAAATTGCACATTGACTTCCGAAATCCAAATTCCAAAGCAATTTTCAACACTTCGGCATTTTTACAAATTTTCGAAAAAAATAAAACTTGGTATTAAGGAAAAATTTTGCAAGAAAAATTTCAAAATTCCTCTTGTCAAGGGGAACTTGGAAAGTTAGCATTCGTAGGCACAAAATCACACAATTTGGGTGATTATTTAGTCCTGATTACATACTACTATTTACATTATTCCTAAGTACAAAAAGTAATAATTAACCCATGTCTTTGACCACCTTTCGTTGCTTTCTGTTGCTACTTTCAGTCTTGCATCTTTACTTGCCCAGTTTGTCTTTTCACATGCTTCAGTTTTACCTCTTTCTGGACTCAGGCACCCAGCCAAGATGCCAACGCCTGACGCCCTCGTCCCCTTTAGGTGCCCCAGTCCTCTTTGTACTTTACTCACACTTTTTGGGTCCTTTTTAGCTGTTTGAGCATCTTATCTTTTCGGTACTCGGCCTTTTCGGGGTTGATTACGAAATTCAAGCAAATGAAATCATATAAATATAAAGTTATGTGATCATAATAAGGGACCAAGCACTAAGCACTATCTATCACCACCTAAGGTTGTATCCATCAAGGCATCTATAGCTCCATTTGCATCCATCTAGCTCCATCACAAGGGACAAAGGTTGGTTCATCTGCATCACACATAGGAGGGGAGTTTATTCTATTCCATGCACACATTATTTACATTCTACATCTAGCTACTTGCTCGCTACTTCAAATGCGACACACATAAGAGTAACCTAGGGCACAATTCCGCACACACACACAAAACTACATTGGGTCTGAGATGTAGTGCAACGCTCAGTTGTAAGTCCACCATTGTGGCGGCTGAGAACAATCCGACCCCTTCATTTGCATCTTTTTTTTTTAGGGTTTGATGAATTGTTTGAGGTTTTGCAGGTGATTCATTCATTCTAGATCCACATGTGACATTTGGCAGAATCAAACGACACAGTAACGACAAATAGCGAGGGTTTCACATCATCTGACGACCCTGTGAAATTGGCTTCTGTGACCTTTTTCACAGACCAGGATGCCCAGAAACTCAAACTAGAGCACCTCCGGCTACCCCATCCTTCTCCAGGCGCCCCAGTCCATCCAAATCTACCAAATCTGCAACTTTCCAAGCTTCTGTGCTATAGGTCTTCCATCCATGTTCAAATGATCTCCATTTATGACACAGTCCAACAACCTCTTCGAATCAGCTAAGGCTCTTCTAACCCTCTTTGCACATTAGAGTTTCATATTTTTCATTGCTTAGTTGCTTGGATGTATTTCTATATCTCATTTGTCATTTATTTACTGCAAACTTGCATTAGATTAGGCTATAATATTACATTTTAGCATAATCATTTTGGTGAACTTGACTCAACCTACACGTTATTAGGATCTTTCTTATGTTATCATCATGAGTATCTCAATCAATGACTTCTTGCTTGCCAATCCTAACTTAAGGCATAGAGTCCAACATCTCCTTGCTACTACTCGTATTCCTGCTGACATGCATCCAGACTCAGTCTATCAATACATTTGTTGATGCATTTTCTCAGCATATTGCTTTCCCGTCTAATCCTCATGCAGATCTTTCTATTTTTGACAATGATCCACCCTTGCATATCATGATTCACATTTACAATGTGGGTATCAAGCACACTTTAATCGACAATGGATCTGAAGCTTAATCTATGTCCTATGTCATTCCTTGAAAATAGGTCTTTCTGCTGCGAATTGTTAGTCCATCATGTCTTTCTCTTCGTGCATATGATGGTTTTGTTCATCCATGTTTAGGTCACATTACTTACCTATCAGTGTGGACCAAAAACCCTTAACACTGTATTCTTTGTCATTGAATTTCCGGTCTCATATAATTGCTTACTTAGTAGACCATGGCTCCATGCCATGCAAGTCATTGCCTCTACAATACATCATTGTGTCAAATTCATACATGAAGGCATTAAATATACTATTTTTTGTGACCATCATCCATACAAATACTGTGACCATGATCCTAACACCACACTTCCTATTCCATGAGGTTTGATACTACTGAATGAGCCACAACCCATCGATGAGCTACCACATTTACCACCACTTGAAGGTGCCATTTGCATGATAGATTATGTACTGAACTACATCTACCCCTCCCCCTACTACTACTGTTGCTATGATTCTTTATCAGGGAGCATGTCTCCAGTCCATCGGACATCACTCTAGCTCCTACACCTTCTCATGTGCCACCTCCATTGGTATGACCTCCTTTCACATGCACACTTTTCATGAATAATTATTTTTGGGAACACATTCCATTTGACCCTACTTGCGATGTCACTATATGTTCACATGATGGTTTAGCTCAGCTAGGTTTCGCTTTCGAGGACCTTTATCCTCCTACTCATGATCCTCATCTATATTATGGATTCATCACCATCACTACTGCTTATGGTATGTGTGTCTTCCATCTCACAGTCTACCTTGTGTGCACTCCTCGCTCTTCTCCACTCACATTAGGGTCAGTCATGGCTCACTTACATAGGGGCACATTAGACCCTGATCATATTGATATCTCATTTCCTATGCCCTTTGGCCGTGTTTCATTTGCAACAACTCCTTTCTTGGCTACACACAAAATCTCACTCGTTGGTATGCACACGGATGCATTACCTCCTTTCAATGAGGAATATGTTATGGGCCACATTTTTTTGGATACACACATCCTTTCACATGGATGCCCATTACCTCCTTTCACTGATGAGGAATATGCTATGGGCATGTACAACCTATGCCTCAATGGCTCTTTACATGATCAACCTGACACTATTGCTTACCAAGTCTTCTAATGCTATCCCCATTTGGCTTTGATCATGATACCGATACGACCTCCTAGATGACATTACATGATTATGTTCTTCATCCTACACACACTTGGGGGCACCGCCTTTATCTTCCCCCCTCAAAACATCGAACAACACATCTTATTTTCACATCACTTCTTACCACATATGACACACTCATACTTTAACATACATTACACATATACATCGTTACTACCCAATGACACACTCTTGTGCTTCGGTTCACACTTGACTGTTGAGGGTCCTATACACATGAACCTCACACACTGCACAATAGACACTACACATCATGTGACATCTTCGCACATCTTACATTTTACATCTTACATCATAGACGCATTGTGCACATCTTGCATTGCATACGATACATCCTACATTATACACTACACATTTACGCATTACATGACAATTTCTCATCACTACATCTATTACACATATTTCTACACATCTTACTTATCTACTTACACTGCACTCACTATCCTATGACGCATTCTAGTCTCACAGTCCATACTGGATTGTTGAGGGTATATATCTCAAATGGACCACATCACATTCACACATTCAACCACTCAATCTTTTTCTCATACAACATTCTTAGATTAGTGATATACGTTATGGGCTAAATCATCACTTCTTCTAACATCCTTTAGTGATATACGCCATAGGGTACCTCATTACTTCCTCTAGCATCATCTCGTGATATACGCTTTAGGCTAAATCATCATGTATTTTCTACACCTCACCTCTATGTCGTATATCATCACTACACATTCATCACACCACCCTACACACAACACATAGTTCGACCATTTCTCGATGACGCACTCTCATTTATGGTTCATTCTTGACTACTGAGGGGGTATAAAAAAAATGAACCTCACTGCATATAATTCCATTCACCCAGGGGGACATGCTGCCCCTATCATTCACTATGCATTCCATTCCATCCATCCACAACATATTGTATATCTTGGTTGCATTTACTCTTGCTTACATCTACTTGTACATGTTCACTTTATTACACATGCTAGATAGCATATCTTGTATGTCATTATCTTTATCATACACACATGCGTGTTCACTTGTCTTTCTAGTTGTGATCATAGATTACATAGGTCCATTACATGCAACATGGATGCTTGACACCTAGAAGTCCCACAACAGCGCTTAGGGGCATCCACTTTCATACACTTCAGGTGTTATTGTTTCATTTTGTTTCATATCACACTACTCTATCAGTTTATACACTCTTTGATGTACTTTTTTTAATCTTTCTAACATGCTAACAAGTGCTTCATGTGCAACATTTTTTTTGCAGGACTAGTTGCCCCCATGGTTATCCCTTACATTGTTTGTACTTGTTTCTCATTGTTTTCCACTATTTACAAGGGCTTTGCCCTTTGTCTTGTGTGCACACTTGTCTTCTTTGGGCTTCATCGGCCTTGATTGTCTTGCGACACCATGAGTGGTGTCCCATGTTGGCAACCCGCTTTTCACGGTCTATATTGTCTTCTTGTGTGTTCTTAACTTACACATTGTTTGTTTAGCTTCCACTTATACATCCATGTTTTTCTTTGCTTGTACTAACACTTGTCTCCTAGCCACTTGTTTGCATGTGCCTTGGTTTCTACCAAGCACATTCCCTTCCCCCCTGCAGGGCACAATTTCAATGGTTGGTCCTCTTTTGGGCCACATTCTCCATCAACGACGTCACATGCCCCCAAAGAGGGGGTCATCATTTGGGTGAATCAGTCACCCCATATAGAGTATACACAAGACACTATAATACTGGTACACATAGTTTAGGGCTCAAAATAAGACTTGGGTCCTTAGTATTGTGTTACCTTTCCTGGAGCGCCTATAACTAGGGGGTAGTTACACAACGATTGAGTTCAACACAGTCTACAAAACTCTACATAGTGGATTTTATAGGGCAGATTGCCCTTAACACATGTTAATACACACCATCTGCAGTGGTGTTTTATTCCCGGGAGCAGTTAAATGTTAGGAGGATAACACCAGACCTTCCTCTCTACACTGCTTCTGCCATGGCGTCAAATCGCCCAAAAATCAGACAGTACAGAGATCTCTACAGTTTCGGGAAGTAATTAAAGGTTGGAGGATAAATCAAACTTTCCTCCCTACACTTCTTCGGCCACAGTGGTGTGAGATCGCCCAAAAAACTCGCACTTGATTGACATGATCCTTTCTACACCCTCTTTCTCATCACGGATCAGGTGCACATGTTCCTTTTTCATACTTTCATTACACAATTTTTACATACATATATGAGTCCTTACACACATTTTTATACATATACATGCGTATTTGACTACTTGATTGTCTTCTCTTCTACAGGTTTTTCAGTATGGGAAGAAAACAGTCAACATCAAACATATCGACACCAATAATAGTTACATCACACACATCAACATCGACACATGCATTTTCTGCACTAGGTTCATTTTCATCAAATTTTCTTACACTTTTGGCATCGTTAGTCTCCATACTCCATCTTTTTATCACTCCACACTTTTGTCTAGTCCCTTAGAATGCTCTCTACATCAATTTACATGGATATCAGGTATGCATCTCTATCTACTTTATGTTATCGAGATTTCTGCTCACCAACATAAAGTGGGTGAAAAATATAGACACAAAATCACACACTTTGGGTAATTATTTAGTCCTGATTACATACTACTATTTAAATGATTCCTAAGTACGAAAAGTGATCATCAACCCATGTCTTTGGCCACCTTTCATTTCTCTCTGTTATTTTTGGTCTTACATCTTTACTTGCCCATTTTTTCATTCCATGCTTCAATTTTACCTTTTCTAGACTTGGGCGCCCAACAAGGACACCAACGCTAGGTGCCCTAGTCCTCTTTGCACTTTACTCACACTTTTTGGGCCCTTTCTAGCCTTTTAAGCACCTCGGCCTTTTTCAGGGTTGATTATGAAATTCAAGCAAATGAATCATATAAATATAAAGTTATGTGATCATAATAAAGGACCAAGCACTGAGCACTATCTATCACCACCTAAGGTTACATCCATGAAGGCATATATAGCTCCATTTGCATCCATCTAGCTCCATCACAAGGGACAAAGGTTGGTTCATCTGCATCACACTTCATAGGAGGGGAGTTTATTCTATTCAATGCACACATTATTTACATTATACATCTAACTACTTGCTTGCTACTTCAAGTGTGACATGCACAAGAGTAACTTTGGGCACAATTTCGCACATACACACATAACTACATTAGGTCTGAGATGTAGTGCAAAGCTCAGTTGTAAGTCCATCATTGTGGCGGCTAAGAACAGTCTGACCCCTTCATTTGTATATTTCATTTTTTAGGGTTTGATGCATTGTTTGGGGTTTTATAGGTGATTCATTCATTTTAGATCCACAATGACATTCAACAAAATTCAGTGACACAATAGTGACAAACAACAAGGGTTTCGCATCGTCTGGCAACCCTGTGAAATTGGCTTACGTACCTCTTGCATAGACCAGGGCACCCAAGACTCAGACTAGAGCACCCCAGGCACCCCCATCCTTCTCCATGCGCCCTAGTCCAGCCAAATCTATCAGATCTGCAACTTTCCAAAATTTTGTGCGATGATCTTCCATCCCCATTCATCCATTCTCCACTGCGACATAGTCCAACAACCTCTTCGAATCAGCTAATGCCCTTATAACCCTCTTTTCACATTAAGGATTTATGTTTTTCATAGCTTAGTTGCTTGGGTGTATTTCTATATTTCACTTGTCATTTATTTACTGCAAACTTGCATTAGATTAGGCTATAATATTACATTTTAGCATAATCAACAATCTGAACACTAAGAATGCTGTAATGTCGACCAAAATCTTAAAGAGATTTAAATTTTTAAGACGCTATTCAATATAATGAATATATTAATACTCATACATATTAGTTGGTAGTTTTCTAACTATAACTATTCCACTACATTATAAATACTCCCAACATAATAAAATAAAGGACACACCTTCATTTAGTGTGTAATCCAATTTATCTTCACTCTTTCTTTTATATTTTCTTATAACATTGGTATCAGCGCCATTAGTACTTGAAAGGTGCGACGTTTGAGGAAACTCTTGGTGTAGGGTACAAATATCGGAAAGAAGACTATGAAGGGTCGTGTATAACTACAAATTGTTGGGGAATCTAAGGACGAAAGTAATCAAGGACACGAAAATAGAATCATTTGTGATTGTAAATCATATCAAAGGAATCATTTTTGAAGAAACCATTCACGTCTTTCTTGTCTAGGAAGAATACAATCATTTAGGGCATGCAAAGGGCAAAAACACAAGTCAAATAAAGCAAAATCGTGTAAAAATATTGTTGTGATTTAGGGAAAAAATCATATAGAAAAACTCTATTTAAAGAAATTAGATGTCGACAAAAGCATGGCCAACTAGGACATTGTACAGAAAATGTTTTCATACCAACATGATTTTGTATCAGATTGTGTTATGATAAACGTTTGCAATTCCTTTTTGCTGCAATTAATAGTTGATTTGTAAACTCTTCAACTTTGGAATTATCCACAGAAACACAAAATAAATGTTGTTGTTCTACTTTCTATTAGAAAATGACAAAGATAGCTAGTGAATGAATTATGCTTATGCTTAGAATCCACAATTGCAGGAAAGGAAAGAATTTAAGCTCATAAACACCAACAAATTTTATCCTGGAAACCTCCAGAGGAGGAAAAAACCAGTTGGGAAGGGAAATTGCTCTTTCTTCCCACTTTTATTGGCCAATTCAAAATAACAAGTACAAAATTTACAATAAGTATGAAAGAGAAGTAGATAATATCTCACACTTCCTCCCAAATACTTGCTTGCTCTGTCTCAACACTCCTTTCTTCTACAAAACACAATTCCAACACTAAGAACTTCTTGCTCACTTGACTTTCATGCTTTCGATGATCCTATTCTCTTCTACAAACATGTATTTATAGCCTTTCCCATGTCCTCCTGTGCACTGGAGAATGGGAAAGGTCATGGAGGAGAAGAGACATAGAACAACCTTCCAAATTCTGGGTTGTTCGTTTCATATTTTTGTTTTCTGTCCAAAAGAGCTAGGACCGCCACCCAATGCAGTCCGGCGGTCCCAGGACCACTGCCCTGGTTGGGTGGCGGTTATATAACCACCACTCTGCACAGAGCGGCGGTCCTATTACTAAAAAGAAAGAACCTCTGTGTATCATTTTTCCTTCTTCGTGCTGACTGTTTTGATGAAGTAGATTCATTTTGGATCCCTATGGATCACACCTCCCCTACTTAGGAGGATTTTGGTCCCACAAAAGCTTAGTGGGGGAGTAGATGAGGAAATAATTCCCTCACTTGCTCCTTTGAGTACCACCGGGTCTACCTTGGTGTCTTTCCTTTCAGTCCAATCTGCCAAGACTCCTGCGGACCTCTCCTAGTCTCTCTGACCTTCTGCTGCAGTACTACATCCTCCTCTAATTCACCTCGTGAGTCCAAGACGCAATCCTCAATGAAGGTAGCAACTGTAGACCTTCATCTTCATCTAGCATGGATGGCTCATATAGGTGCAAGTTCTCATAGTTTACTACAGAGTACATCCTCATAAATGGTGGCAAGTCAAGTTGAAAAGCATTTTCTCCAACCTGCTCCAATATGGTGAAGGGCCCATATCATAGTGGCTTGAGTTTCCGTGCTTGACCTTGTAATCTCTCCTTGCTCAAGTAAAGCCAAACTCTATCTCCAACATGTAGCTTATGTTCTCTCCTATGTTGATCGTGCCTAGCTTTGTACTTGGCTTGAGATTTCTCTAGTTGTTCTTTGACTTTGAGATGGATTTTCCAGATCCTCTCAATGAATTTGTTTTCTCTAGTCACCTCTGTGTCTCATGTCTCCTCCTCATCCTACTGCCCAACTGCTATGTCCAGTGGATTTGTAGGTAGATATCCCAAGCATGCTTCAAATAGTGACTTCATAGTGGATGTGTGTACTGCCCAGTTATAGGAATGTTGAATGTAGGCTAAGGAATCATCCTAAGTCCTTGGATATTTGTTGTTATACCCTCTGATCAACTGTACCAAAGTCCTGTTTACCACCTCTGTCTGTCCATCTATCTGTGGATGGAAAGTTGTGCTCCTCTGTAACCTGGTATCCATCTTGTCCCACAAAGTAGTCCAAAACTTCCCCAAGAACCTGGAATCCCTGTCAGAAACAATAGACTTTGGCAAACCAAAATGCACCCATACATTAGCAAAGAAAAGATCTGCTGCCTCATGTGCTTTTACTATCTTTTTACATGCCATAAGAATACACATCTTACTAAATCTATCAACAACAACATATAGATAGTCATGGCCATGTTTAGACATAGGTAATCCTCCTACAAAATCCATAGAAATGTCCTCCCACAGACGAGTAGGTACTGACAAAGGCATATATAAACCCTCCTTCCTAGTCTTAGGCTTGCTAGTACAACAAAGTTTACATCCACGTATAAATTTTGATACTTCTTCTTGCATATTGGGCCAATACACGTACCTTTGCAAGTGGGCTAGGGTCTTACCAACACTAAAATGTCCCGCTACTTTTGAGGTATGTGCTTCCCTCATCAATAGAATTCTTTCTTCGTTTGGCACGCAAAGCTTCCCCCATCGGTAGAGCAGCCCGTCCTTGAGATAACAATCTTCAATCCCTATCCTTTCAGTCCCTTGGGACTGCAACTGCTGAAATGTCACCCCAAAGTCTTTATCTTGGGAATATGCCTCTCCATAAGCTTCCTTCGTGAAGGGCTTGATCTGAGAGATAGTGGCCAAACAGGAAAACTTCTCCTGTGTGGGTGGCCTAGACAACATGTCTGCCACCAAGTTTGTACTACCCTTCTTGTATTTGATCACCATATGGAACTGCTGAAGGAACCCCATCCATTTTTAGTGCCTTGCCTGCTGCAATTTAGACTGTGCTTGCAAATACTGGAGAGGTTTGTGGTCAGTGTGCACAATAGTTTCTTTACCCAACAAATAATGCTTCCATTTTTTAATTTCCTGAACTAGTGCATACATTTCCTTATCATATACTGAATATCCTTTAACTATGAAGTGAAAGTTTCAGAATGATAACATATGGGTTTACCTCCTTGAAGCAACACTGTGCCCATGGCGTAATCACTGGCATCTGTCTCTACTTCAAAAGGCTGCTTGCAAATTAGGAAGAGCAAGTACTGGAGCATGACTAATATTGTATTTCAATAACTCAAAGGATTTGTCTTGTTCCTTACCCCAGTCAAAACCCTTACTCTTTGTGGCCACTGTGTGTAGAGGTGTTGCAATCATGGAGAAACCCGGAATGAACTTCCACATGTACTGTACTGCTCCCACAAAACTCCTAGTCTCTGTGGCTCCTATTGGTGTTGGCCAATTAGTGATGGCTTCCACCTTCTTTGGATCAACTCGTAGCTCTCCTCCTCCAACCACATGCCCAAGATAGACAAGTGACTGTTTGGAAAATTCACATTTCTTCATATTACAAAGTAGTTGTTTCTCCCTGAGAACTTGCAAGACTTGTTGTAAATGAGTTAGATGTTCTTCCCATGTGGCACTAAAAATCAAAATATCATCTAGATATACAATGACACATGAATCTATGAAATCCCGCAATACATCATTCATCAATCTCATAAATGTAGTGGGTGCATTGCATAACCCAAAAGGAAGTACTAACCATTCATACAAACCCTGTTTTGTTTTGAAGGCAGTCTTCCATATATCCTCCTCCTTCATCCTGACTTGGTGATAACCAGACTTGAGATCCAACTTCGTGAAGAATTTGGCATGCTGAAGCTGGTCCAAGAGATCATCTATGCGGGGAAGTGGATATCTATTCTTTATGGTGATCTTGTTCAAAGCGTGGTAGTCGATGCACATTCTCCAAGAACCATCCTTCTTTGGCACCATCACAATAGGTGAACCACATGGTGAGGTGCTCGGATGTATCACCCCTTGGTCTAGTAGTTCCTGGAGTTGTTTCTTTACTTCAGTACTCTCAAGAAAGGATTTCCTATACAACCCGATGTTCGGTAGAGGGGACTCTGGCAATAGCTGAATCTCATGCTCTACTTCCCGTTTTGGTGGTAACCCACTGGGAGCCTGAAAAACTTCTGAAAGGACTGAATAATACTATCCAAATCATGCTTTCCTTGGTTAGAAATCTCTGAAACTTCTACCCCATCTTGTTTATCCTTTAACAAAAGTAAACAAAACTGATTATGATTTGCTTGAATAAGTCATTTTTCTTGGTTAGCACTCACCATAGTAACTCGTGTCTTACACTGGTGTGCCCAGATGTTGTAGCTGATCCCATCCTTGACCCATCTGTACCCGTTTTCCCTTCTCATAAATATAGCATCCCTGATATACAAGTAAGGACTCCCAAATACAACATCAAAAGCATCAAGTGGAATAACGTCAGCTTCCAAAACATCAATATACTGGGAATTTATCCCAAACTTGACCTTACATCTTCTTGTTACCTGAATTTCAACACCCTTCTTCACCCAACCCAAAGGATAAGGGTGTGGATGCTCATAAGTCTCAAGACCAAGCTTCTTTACAACTACTTCAGAAATCAAGTTAGACTGAGAACCGGTATCAACAAAAGCATTTACCTTAGTTCTCTTGATCTGGATTTTGATCTGGAATAGTCTACTCATCTCCTCTTCCTGGCTGTCCATGTTGGTGGCTGCACATCCAAGCCATTCATCTACATCAGAGTCATCTTCGATTTCCACCTCCCCTTCTATTCTTACAGTTGTCATGGACTTCTTCGAGTCCTTGGTTCGGTTCTTCAGGTGTAACTTCGGATGCAACTTCCAACATGTAGCATCAGTATGACCATTAATATCACAGTTCTTGCAAAAATTCTTGGGATCTTTACAAGTATTTAAAGTAGTGGCAGCTTGTTTACCTTTCCCTTTCCACTTACCCTTGTTACTTGTTTTCCCATACTCTTTTTTTGCTGATTTGTCGACTGCTTTACCCTTGGCTCTACTTCCCCTTGCTTCTTTTCATCATCTATGTAGTATGCTTGCACACACGCCTCGTTGAGATCTTTGGGCTTGGTGGAGATGACTTTTCTTCGAAGGTGAGTGTGAAGTCCTCCCAAGTACTTAGTCAAAATATCCTCATCCTCCAAGTCCATGTTTAGCAACATGGCCTGCCTCCGAAACTCCATAGTATAGTCCTACACACTTTGACCACTGCCTTGTCTAAAATACTGCCATTTAATCATTTGGTCAGTCTTGTGGCCAATAGGATAGAAGTTAGCTCTAAGTAATTCTTTAAATTCTTGCCAAGATTTCACAATAGGATGCTTCTTCTTTTCACAGGTGGTTAGATGGTTTCCCACCAAACCAGAGCGTGTCCCTCCATTTTGAGACGTGCAAAGGTGATCCTCTGTGCCTCAGTGACATTATGGACGCTAAAGTAGACTTCTAACTATTTTAACCATTTATCAAGCAACTCCACATCTACTTGTCCTTCAAAGATTTTAATATCAACTTTCTTCTCAACTTTAAAAGGAGTATGATCAGAATTTTACCTTTTCTCTTGTGTTTGAAGTCTCTTCTTCATGCTCTTCCCCATAACTTTCCTCATGGTGGCTCCTTCCTATGCCAAAATTTTCAGCTAAGCCCCAAACCACTGATTCCATGGAGTCTTGTTTGATAGAAGTTGTCTTCTGTAAATCAGCAAGCTCTTCTTGCCTTCTAAACATCCTATCCATCATGGTCTCCAACATCTCGATTCTACGGACCAAGTTCTCTTCCTCCATTTGTCCCCGAATTCTCTGTTTCCACTTCTTTGTAGAAATTTCTGGATCGCAAGGTAAAGCCTCTTCACCTTTAGATCTCGTCACTGTCATACAAATCCAAGAACAAATACCACAGTCCTGGATACTTGTTAGCTCTAATACCAAAATGATCTGTAAACTCTTCAACTTTGGAATTATCCACAGAAACACAAAATAAATGTTGTTGTTCTACTTTCTATTAGAAAATGACAGAGATAGCTAGTGAATGAATTATGCTTATGCTTAGAATCCACAATTGCAGGAAAGGAAAGAATTTAAGCTCATAAACACCAACAAATTTTATCTTGGAAACCTCCAGAGGAGGAAAAAACCCAGTCGGGAAGGGAAATTTCTCTTTCTTCCCACTTTTATTGGCCAATTCAAAATAACAAGTACAGAATTTATAATAAGTATGAAAGAGAAGTAGATAATATCTCACACTTCCTCCCAAATACTTGCTTGCTTTGTCTCAACACTCCTTTCTTCTACAAAACACAATTCCAGCACTAAGAACTTCTTGCTCACTTGCTTTCATGCTTCGATGATCCTATTCTCTTCTACAAACATGTATTTATAGCCTTTCCCATGTCCTCCTGTGCACTGGAGAATGGGAAAGGTCATGGAGGAGAAGAGACACGGAACAACCTTCCAAATTTTGGGTTGTTCATTTCATATTTTTGTTTTCTATCCGAAAGAGCCAGGACCGTCACCCAATGCAGACCGACGGTCCCAGGACCGCCGCCCTGGTGGGGTGGCGGTTCTGTAACCGCCGCTCTGCACAGAGCGAGCGGTCATGTTACTAAAAAGACAGAACCTTCATGTATCATTTTTCCTTCTTCATGTGCTGACTGTTTTGATGAAGTAGATTCATTTTGGATCCCTATGGATCAATAGTAGATCTGTAACTTAGAGATGAGCATCCTGCTAGGGCATAAAACATACTAGGTAAGAAAGTGTAACTAATATTTCACTGTAGCAAATCCAAAATTCCTGTAGCATATTCAAATTTGATTTTTGGGTCATAATTGTGCACTTTTTGTTGTATTTATTTGTGTGTCATAAGTAAGAAGTTAGACAATAAACTATTATTTTTATTTTGTTGCATTAGTTTGTTGGTTGAACATTAAAATTGGTGTGAAAAATGGAAAACATCCAATACCTTGTTCTGTTGAAGGCATAGAAACTAACGGGTCAAAACTATAATGTTTGGACTAATGAAATTATGGCTATTGTAGAATACATAGAATATAACAAAATAATACTTGGTACGAATGGTAGACTAGTTGCAAACCACCCATGTTGCCAATTGTGACAAACGTCATAAGGATGGTTTGTTGTTAAAGTTGTCGGTATCTAATGATTTGATACTAGAGGTCCAAAACACCACTATGGTGGGTGATTTATGGACCAGTTTAAAGGATAAATACATGATTTCAGATAAAGACAAGTGTTATACATGAGGAATTTGTTGTTTACAACAAGTTTGCAAGAGGGTGAGTCATTGTTAGAGAACCTACTTCATATGAAAGATATATAAGACCAACTCGCCTCCATTAACTAAAAGGTGGCTGATAATGATATGGTGGCATAGGTGTTGAACAATTTGTTATACTTGTTTGGATCATTTGTGGAAGCCCTCCTTTTGATGCTTGAAAGTTAGACTTTGACTTTAGATATTATCAGTTCCTATTTGTTACAAAAGGAACAAAGACAAAGTTAGACACTTGAGTCTAGTTATGGACAAACTAAGAGTTTTTTTGTTGCTCAATCCAAAGGGAAGTGGAAACATCAACCTAAAGGACCATCTTCAAAATATAAAATAAAGGGTTATTACTGTCATAAACTTGGTCATGTGAAGAAGAATTGTCAAAAGAGACAACATGCCCTTGCTAACAAAAAGTAGAGGGAACAAAAAAATGTGGTAGCAATTGAATGACAACATGAAGAAGAGTGTACACTAATGGCATCATGTTTAGATGGCAGCCCTACCAGGTGTTGGCTATTTGATTTTGGAGCATTGAGACACTTCACATGTCAAAATGATTGGTATGTAAAATTTCATGCAAAGTTCAGTTCTTATGATTCAGTTTCATTAGGGGATCGAAGATCTCATGTAATAGAATGGATAAGGGATATCCAAATCATATTGAATGATAATGCCAAATTCATAGCTATAAATGCTATATATCCTAACATGAATATGAATATGTTATCTATAAATTGTCTAACAAAAAACTCTAACATTTCTATAAATTTATCTAGTAAGAAATGCATTGTGTCTAATGTAAATCAAAATAAAGTTATTGCCGTATGTATTGGGCAAGGAGGCTTGTACAGGTTGGCTAACTCTACCACGATCAATTTACTTGCCTTAGTTGTGGAAGGTAATTCTACTGTTTTGTGGCATGAGATATATGTACATCTCAACCTCAATATCTCACCAAACTTAGTAGAGGCAACATGGTGATTGGGTTGCCTAGTATCCAATAGAAATAGGATATGTGTGTAGGATGCTTGGTTGGAAAACAAATGAGGAAGTACTTTTCAATCGAAGGTGTTTGGTATGCAAAGGGGATCTTAAATCTTGTTCATGCAAATATTTGTGAGCCATTGTGGAATTCTTCGATAGTTCTTGGTGCACGATACTTTCTCTTGCTAGTATATGATTATTCTAGAAGGATGTGGGTCTACTTGAAAAAAAAGTTTGATTATTTTTCCTCTTTTGAGAAGTTCAAGGAATTAGTGGAAAATCAAGCCAACATATGGATCAAGACATTGAGATCTGATAATGGGGGAATTCACTTCTAAGAAATTCAAGGATTACTATATTAAGAATGAATTCATCATTAGTTGACAACCTCGTATATCCCACAACAAAATTGGATAGTTGAGAGGTGGAACAAAACTATCATGGAGATGTCTCGGTGCATGATGCACAGGAGAGGCATTCCATTCAAATACCGGGTAGAATCAATAAAAACAACGATACATATTCTAAATTATAATCCTTGTAAAGCTTTGCAGGTAGTTACACCTGAAGAAACTTGGTCCGAAACCAAACCAAGATATCATCTTTTTGTATTTTTTGTTTAGCTGCATATACTTGGTCCTTGATAAAAAGAGGAGTAAGACTCAATTCAAGACATTTCTTTGTTGGACATAGTGATCACTCTAAAGCTAATAGGTTGATTAATATTTCCACTAATAAGATAATTGTTAGTCATGATGTTTATGTTAAAGAAACATAATCATTATTTGGTTATAATTAAAAATTTGTATCAAAGAGTGTTGTGACTCCTTTACACAATGATGAGTCTTGTTTATCTCATACTCCATGGACTTTACCGCAACAATCTATGATGCCCACAAGTAATATACTAGTGTATAGAAGACACCAACTTGAGTTGGTTCACTTCTTCAATAGATAATCAACTCGGACAAGATTCTTTAGTCCAACGAAGGACTAAGTGGTTTTACTCCACTTTATAGGATGTGTGGGAGGATGAAATGTATCAATCATATGCATTACCTCAAAGGATTGGTATGAAAGTTTTTGATTCAAAGAATGTTCATTTTTCTCTTTCTTTTGATCTTCACAACATACTTGAGCCACATATATACTCTCAAGAAAAAGGCATACCTGAGTTAGAAAATGACATGTAAACATAGTATGATGTCTTGATAAAGAACAATACCTAGACATTACAGGTGTTACCTATAGGGAAACAACACATTGGCTACAAATGGGAATACAAGGTCAAATGAACAACTAGTGGTACTTTGGATAAGTACAGAGCATTTCTTGTTGCAAAATAATTCTCACAACAAGAGATAATAAACTATGAGAAGACTTTTGCTCCTACTGTAAATATGGTCACGTTTCGATTGCTTCTTTCAATATTTTCAAATGGATGTAAAGAGTGCATTCTTGAATGGATATTTTGAGGAAGAAGTCTATATAACACAACCTGAAGGTTTTCAAGCATGTGGTCATGGACATTTTGTATGCAAGTTGATAAAATCCTTGTACAGACTCAAACAAGCTCCTCGAATTTGGCATATCAAAATGGATCAACATCTATAAGATTCTAGATTCATAAGGATCCTTTTTAATCCAAAAATGTATGTCAAAAATGATAGTGATGAAATTTTCATTCTTATTGTTTATGTTGATGATCTGGCCGTCAGAGGAAGTGAGGCCAATGTTATTCAAAGAGTAAAATTAGATTTGTGCTTTTTAAATGAATAATTTAGGCCTCCTACACTATTACCTTGGTGTATTATTTTGACAACATGACCATATGATTTACATAGCCAAGGTCAAGTACAGTATGAATCTATTGGAAAAGTTTCAATATTTTAATGTAGTGATTTTTCTAAACTTATTGAGGTTAGGTTGAAGTTATCAACTCATGATGATTCATCACCAATCGATGAATCATTCTACAGAAAATTGGTGGGTATCTTGATATACCTTTCATCGGACATGACCAAACTTATGTTTTGTTGTTAGATACCTTTCTCATTTTTTGTCTAAACCGAAGCTCATTGATTGAGCAAGAAAAAACAATTTCTGTTATATGTGAAAGGAACTCTTGACTTTGGATTTCTATATCAGTGAGGCACCAATTTCATATTGATTGGTTATATAGACTCTTACTGGGGAAAATCAATGGATACTCAGATGTCTACCACCAAGTACATATTTGACTTTTGGTTCATGAGTTGTTTTATGTAAAAGTAAGCTTCAACCTACTATAGTTATATCTCCCACTGAAGCATAATACAAAGTAAGTTGTTAGTGCCGGAACGGTTTTTACACTTTGGCTACAATATCAAGAATCCCTTCAAATTGATACTTCAACTTATTTATCAACCTAGTCAATCTACTCCACTTTCCATTGATTGAAGATTTTCCTTACGTTTATTCGCAATCCAAGCGATGACAGAACCTAGTACCTAACATGCCCACATTAAGTGCCTTGATATTCATCGTCCCCATAGTTGATGGTTGATTTTGGTGATATCTTCTTCCAACATTAGACCAATTGTCACCTAAGACATACAACTATCGATATGATCCTCCTATAGAAGTAGCTCACCCTCTTATGACCCATTCTTCGTTTGTACAATGTGGCACAATGCTATTGGACATCTCATTGAGAATTAGTCGATCTTACTAGAGACGTGTAGAGTATTGAATATAATGCATATATTTATATTCATACATATTAGTTAGCTAGTTTTCTAACTATAATTGTTTCAACTACATTGTAACTACTCCCAACATAATAAAATGAAGGACACATTCATTTGGTTTGTACATTCATTTGGTATGTAGTCCAATTTGTCTCCATTCTTTCTCTAATAACTTATTCTAAAAAAGCTTCTATGTAGAATAAAAGCAACAAAGAGATTCTTTTAGAGAGAAGAATCTTACACAATTTGCACAAAGATTGCAACAAATAGAAAACTAAAAGGATTCTATAAATAACACAAGTATTGTTGACTTTTTAGACTTGTTAGGATGAGAATAAGCCTATCCGAATCAGCATTTCAAACATTTTTCCCTGAAAGCCAACTTTAAAACATTTGGAAGTTAAATATAGTCATCAAGACACCAATTAGAGGTAAAAAAGTATAGATCCCAAATTGAAAGGTGTAAAAGAAGGATTAAAAGAAGGAATTCCTTTTGACTTGAATCCAATGGTATAACAAAAATGAAGTAGGCAATTTAAATTGATTGAGAAAACATAACGTTCATTATGACTTAAAAGAAGATGACAATGCTACTTAATATGCAGTGCTATCACAAGATATATACTTGCAACCCTGTGGGGTATATAAAAATAATACTAACAATTGACAAGTCTAATTATAACTAATATGATTATGTTATGCACATTTGTGAACATGACATCACATACATGTCTTTCAAAGAAGCAAATTAAATGATTGATTATACTTGAATGGTTCTATATCCAAGGTCTAGAATGTGCAAATGAAGATGAGTGGAAAACTAAGAGTTACTATTAGGTTTGAACACCAGGAGATATTATAATGTCCACCAAAACCTTAAAGAGATTTGAAGTCTCGAGAAGTTTTCCGGTTGAATAAAAGCTATAAAGAGATTGTACAATTCATTTTTTTAGAGAGACGGATCGGTTATACAATTTGCACAAAGATTACAACAAATGACAAACTAAAAATATTATATGAATAATACAACTATTGTTGACTTTTTCAATCTACTTCGTAGACTAAGAATAAGCCTTTCCTAATAAACATTTGAAACATTTCACCCCTCAAAGACAGTTTTAAAAAACTTGGAAGTTAAAGATAGTCACCGAGATACCATAATAAGGGATAAAAGAGTATAGATCCCATATTGAAAGGTGCAAAAGAAGAGGCATCAAGACATCATAATAAGGGAAAAAATAATATAGATCCCATATTGAAAGGTGTAAATTAAGTATTCCCTCCGCCTTGAATCCAATGGTATAACAAAAAGGAACTAGCCAATTTAAATTGATTGAGTAAACATAAAATTCATTACGACTTAAAAGTATATATAGTAAAGAAGACATCATAACTACTTATGTTGCAATATTATCCCAAGATGAATACTTGCAAGCCTATGGGGTATATAAAAATAGCATTTGAACAAATCAAAAATGAAAAGTTTAACTATGATCAATATGATTATGTCACACTTTTAAATAAGAAAATTAAATGTTTGATCAGATTGGAATGTTTTTATATCCAATTTTGACAATGTGCAAATGAAAATGTGTGGTATAACTAAGATTTACTATTATGTCTAAACACTAGGAACAAATCAGATCTGAAATACCCTTTAAATGAAGCTAGTGATTATCCAATCTTTCTCAGAATAACTAGCTATTAAACTAGTATACTTAAAAGTGTGATTGATGACAAAATATGTACTGAATAACTTGTAATAATGAACCCCAACATTGTCAATTTTATTTATAAATACCTACAAATAAAATCATAGAAAAACTCAATGCAGAAAACATATCCAATTGGAAAAATTAACCCCATTGTTGCTCATTGATTTAATTAACAAACAAGGCTAATATAGCTATTATAATAAGACTTGTCTATACTTGCATGACAAGTTAAAGACTAATAATAGGAACTAAAAATCCTAAATGATCTAAAGTCAATTAAAGACAACTAAAAATAGACTCAAGATGACAAATATTATCAATTACTAATATGTGGTCAATTTGCCCACTAGCTAAACTAGGTGTCCCAACTTCTCCTAAAAATAGAAATAGACTAAAATAAGACTAAATTTAGTCATCCAAACATAGAATTTTTGCCCCACCTATTAGGGATTAATGAATAATGATTTAATTTCCGCTAAGTGCACATCTAGTAACTTGCACTCTAAATGACACTTCTAGTCAAAAAATAGAAGATGTCTAAAAATATATTTTTAGAAATAGAATTTTAACAGTAAAATTTGAAAAACAGATGTTTAGAAATAAAAATTTAGGACTGCAATTTTAAAATTATATATCTAAAAATAGAATTGTACACTTAACTAAAATATCTCCAGAAAACCAGAAACAACATTTACTAATTCTAACAGTACTCAATTAGGTGCCCATATTGGCATCATACCCAACATTCCCACCTTTGATGCAAAGAGGAAAACCACCTATCATCTCCTTAAGTCTTCCATGAGTTTTCTTCAACAATCCCTTGGTGAAAATATCAAAAAATTGATCTTCACTTCTCACATATTGAATGAAAAATTGATTACCATTGACCAAGTTTTTGATAAAAAATGCTTGAGTTTAATATGCTTGGTTATAACATGGAAAATTAGATTCTTGGAAAATTGTATTTCCCCATTGTTATCTCAAAAAATCTATGTAGGCTCAAGTTGAGTCTCTTTAAAATAAATTAAGAGACTTCTCAACCACATACATTGTGTGTAAGAAGATGTAAGAGCTGAATATTAAATTTCAGTAGAGGATTAAAAAAATGTAGCTTGTTTATTTGATGACAAGGAAACCAACCCACTTACCAATGTGAAACAATAAATTGAAGAAGACTTCCTATCATTAAGAGAACCTCTCCAATACAAATATGTGTATCCAATTAGACATAATGCCCTTGTTGGTACAAAATGAATAGCATGATTATAAGTACCTATTACATATCTGAAAAAATTCAATGCTTACAAATGTTTCAGTAATGGATTTCCCATAAACCTAGAAACAAGTGAAACCCTATAATTCTTAACTTTGGTCTCGTAGAACCACTTGGTTCTAATGACATATTTATTATCTAGAGGTTGAATAAGATTCCATGCATCATTCCTCTTAATGGAATCCATCTCAATTTTTATAGAATCAACCCACTTTTTTACTAGCTTTTGTATAGCTTCTAGGATCACTAACTATAGATGTACAATATTTTAACCATAAACATCATAAAAAAAATTACCTTCTTGAGCTTTCAGCCTGGTCATCCTCATCTCATAATTCTAATCAAACATTTGATTTTCTAGACAAGGATTCAAAAAATGTTTGTGCTTACTTGGTGTTCATGAAGATGGATGACTAGCCTCTTGGGAAGAGCTAGTATTATTTTCTATTAAACTAGAACCATGTGTATACCTTTGTAAGACCTAGAACTTTTCTTCAATAATTTTCCCCCTTCATTTATGTCTCTTTTAAAAATTAAGTCATGATCAACATACATGTCATTTACAAAAAAATACAATAACTAGAAACAATTGTGGATTTAATAGCAAGATTATAGAACTTGTATGTTTTTGTAGACATTTTTTATCACGAGTTTTTGCAAGGGAAAAAATCATACTTGAAAACATGACAGCTATACCCTAGTGTCCAAATTATTGTAAACCTTCACATCCACCCTTCCAGATCAGTTCATCCTTTGTGTCAGGCTTGTCCCCATCATTCCAATATCCATATGTGTTGCTCCAACGTCAAGATTCTTCTGAGACAATGTCTTTCAAGGCAGATCTTTCAACAAGCTTAGGAATGGCTATTTTTAGCCTTTCTAAGGCTGGTACATATTCTTCAAAGAAAATTTTAAGGCCTAAGTTCATTGAGGAGTGGTATTAATGAGACAAGATCATTGTACAAGTGACTTAGGAATATTTAGGAAATATTTGGAGGTTTAGGAGCAAGTTCAACGAAATTAGATTTTTGAGGTCAAAGGAACTTGCACTACAAAAAAACACCTAAGCTTTGGAAGATGATTACAGGAGATCTAGAATGAGTTGGAGGCCAAACAAGATATCAATGGAAATCTGATTCAATGATTTACATGGTGGTACTTTCATAATTTTTCTCAAGACCCATGCATTTCTTTCCACAACTCATTTTTTGCATGCACAACTGGTGATCCTAATAAAAAGGCCATTTTTGAGGATGTTTCAAGCTGAATCAGACCTTTAGACCCATCCCATTCTTCTTGAAATTCTTTTGTTATTCAAAATCATATAAATAAGTTCCCAAAAAGACCTTTAGGAGCTCCGGCAACTTCGTTTTCAAGGTCCTTCTCAAGGACGCTCTCGCAATTAGAAGATTTTTCCAGTGCCACATGCCAACATGAGGCTGAGGTGAAATTTTGTGTCCCTATTTTCTATTTTCCAAGGGGACAAAAAATTGCATGCCTCCCCCTTTTGAACTCTTGGACCCATCACATGACCTTGGAAGACCTCCATAAGCACTTTTTGGCAATTTTCTAGCCCCTGCCTCATACACCGCATGTTCGCCACTTGTCACCATGAGGCTAGGAAACATTTTTTATGTCCCTTTCATCTATATCTAAGGGGAAAATGGGGGAAAATATGCCCCCCACCTTTCTCCCACATGGTTCCTCATGTGACATCAACTCAACCCTGAGTGCCAAAAATAACCTCGTCCCTCTCTCTCTCCTCCGCTAGTGCATGTATGCCACTTGTCCTTTTAAGGATAGGGTGAAATTTTATGTCCCCTTCGTCACTTTCCAAAGGGACAAAGGGGAAAAAATGTTCCCCCCTCCCAAGGCATAAAAACCAAGGAGATAATGCATTTTTGGTTCCTCCTCCATTTTGCTTAGAATCTACCCGGAACTTTGGCAAAACATTTCCATAATATTTCACCTCTATTTTTTCTCTTCCATTCCTCCCTCCATGTTTTTATGATCACAGTGAAGATATTTCCATAAATTTTTCAAATTCTTAGAAGCTCCATATGCATTTTCTTTCCAGAATGACTCAGTACGTGAGAAAGTGAAATTTTCATATCTCACAAATTGGTGCACAGATTAAGGTGGAGTTTTTGGCAATTTGCTCCATTTCCAAATTCCTTCAAGGATAAAGTGACATCAAACTGAATGATGCCCTATATTTTTTACGGTGAAAAAACCCTCATTTTGTGCCCTAGCTTTCGTTTCTTCAATCTCCCATCATTCTGGTAGACGAATCAAGCTAAAAAATTGAACACAAATTCCAAATGAAAAACCTATTCCGATGAAGCTGATTTCATCACAATCCAAGGTGGGAAAGAACATTTTCCAAAAATATCAGGGAATACATTAATGAATGCCATGATTCAACAACAAAAAGACAACTAGGTACTTATTCACTTCCTGGGGTTCTAGTGGACAGAATCACACGAAAATAGGAGCAGAGCTTCAAAATGAACACTTTCTATTTTTAGTAAGTCTCTATGGGATCACCTTATATAAATAGTAAGTTAGAGAAAAATGTGCATTTACACTCCTTATTTCACTCCCTCATGATCGAGACACTCCAAAATTAACAAAATTGAACTAAATGGAAAAAAAATGGATAAATTAGACCATAATGGTGATTATTCTAAAAATAAAAAATTAGTGAAAGGAGATAAAGGTGGTCACATTTCAGTCATTCATTCATCCTACGATGGTCTTAGCATACATGAGAGATCCTTTCTTTGTTTTCAAGTCAATTCAAGCATCCCTCGATGTGTTGAGAAAAGAGTGCTAAAACGAGAAAACTGCCAATTTTGTACTAAAGACCCTTTCGGTTCATTTCACATGTGATGCATGATCAACTGGTAGATGAAATTGATTTTGGTCTCATTCTCCTTTCCTCACTCTGGAATTAGAAGGTTTTTGTCACATGCCTCGTTCATCATCAATGCGTCTGCAGTGGTAGGATCAAGATCATGTTTGAGTGAACAAAGTGCATCCAATTTCTCCCATGTGAATGATTGATCACAAAGTTGTAATAGTGTCTCAAATATCAGAAGGATTTTCTCAATGAGGGGATTCATCTTACGATGTTCTTAGTGGTTTTCTTCTCAAGTGCTCATCATCCTTCTCTGTGTATCGAGGAAGTATGTAGAAGTGCATTATTTCAAAGAGTTTTTAAAGGGGAAAAGTGTTCAAAAGTCTCCAAAAGAGCAACCTCCATTATCAAAGAAGGGAAGTGTTGTAGAGGGCCATCTTGGGACAATTATCAACCTTCAACATCGGTGGAAATGATCACCATCAAAGGTAGAGGAATCCTCATCTAGGCTATTGGGCATTCCTTCTGTTATCTCTCCATTATTTCTCCTTTTCCCTAGCCCCTTTCTATGTCTCTTTTATAAGCAATCTTGAATTTCGTCATATTCAGTTAAATGTGATTATAGCCAATATTGTAAGAAGTCACCCTCAATAATAAAAATGGGACTTAATTTTATCCCTATGGGATCGAAGAGCCACATGTTGTGGAGAACAATTGAAAATTCGTGTGGGGGGTAGGTGAAGAGTCCTCTTGAAATCTATAAATTGTAATGACTTCTCCATTCTTAAGGGTTGTCAATTTTGTATGTTCACGAGTATATAACTACTTGTGGTAAGAAAAAGAGATAGCTATTTTCTTCCATTATCCTTCTCACGTGTTCTTCCATTCCTATCTTTGCATAACTTTGTGAGAATGTCAATAAAGAAGAAAGGAGTTTCATGCTTTTCTTGATGAGGAAATTAGTGAGACTTTGTGTTCATAATTCCATCTTGTCTTAGTGTTAGTAGCAAGGTTGCTTTTCTTTTTGAATATGTGTGTTGAAATGCTTTGATTAATATTTGTAGGCATGTGAGTTTCTACCTGCGATAATAAGCCCCCTTTCCTAATTTCTCACTCCCTTTTCCCACGTATTTAACAAATTCATCCCTTGCGAGAAATTGCAAGCATTTAACGCAGGTTCAGTGGAGTGTTCTTGTTGGATCCCCGACTTCTAGGTGAACCAAAAAAAATTATTTTCATTCACACATAATAAATGGAGCTGCCCCATTCAAGTAGGTGAACCTAGTCCCAAAGCGTTGGTGGAAATCCACCAAATTTTCCAACCAACAAAATTTCTCGCCAACAATTTTTTGCCCCCACTGTGAGGCAGATTTTTCATACTCTACACCCAAAATACGACCACAAAATACAAAAAAAAAATCAAATATCCAAAAAAATGATTGAAACCCATTGCTAAAAACCCACTATTTATTCATGTGAATGACCCTTCATATTACACAATGTCCTTTAATATTCTCATTGTAATATTTTCCCAACGTTGACTGAAAGAAGATATACTAGGCTAAACAGGTTTAAAGGAATTGTTGATCCCACTTTTGAGGCTTTACAAAATCCTGTTTCGCTCGGAATGTTTCGACTTCTGGGAATAGAGTTGCTTCTATCCTTTCATTCCTTTTAGAAACGGATAAGGGTTAGGGCTAGGAGGAATACCTGTGGAATGTCGAGATGGTGTGCGCGTACCGTAGAGGAAGATCAGGCTGACTGCAAAGAACTCCTTTTTGTCTTGGAAGGACTACCTACAAATAAGAACACAAGACCACAAGATTTTGATTAGACAATAAATGAGGAAACTACCTTGGGCCCAGGAAATATAAAACTTCCTTTCGAAGGTGGTTAGTTTCCCTGCTAATATGAATTAACACAAAAGACTGTAAAATATCAATCAAATTACTTCGTTTGGAACAGATAGGGGAAAGGCTGATTTCTGGTTTGTAGTCTGGGTAACCGATGTCGGTAGGGTTTAGGATCTGTAGGCTGGTTGTTTTGTGGGGTGTTTGTGTTATTTGGTAGCTGTGTTATTTGTAAGGCTGTATATGGGTGATATTAGGAAATAAGGTGATGAGAGGTAGATGAATGATAGTTAGATGTAATATGCACGCTGGGTAGTGGATTCAGGGATGGATTTATGAGGACTGTGATTCAAAAGGCATAAGAAATGTTATAACAGAGGACATGCAAGATGTGACTTACTGGTTTTGACGAAGATGCAAGCTGATCTCCTCTGCTGTAAACACTTCTGGTATCTCCACTCATCTCTGCTCGGTCAAGTGAAGATCTGGACTCTGTTCCTCGCTCCCAATGATCTCTGTTGATTCAAAAATCCTTCCACCTTGATCCAAAATGAAATTTCGATCCTTTGTTTTTGGTTTGGGGAGGCCATTTACAGGGAGCCGATGGCGGTTACGTAACCGACGGCGGTCGAGTAGGAACCGACATCGGTAAGGAAAAAGTAGGCTATTTTTAGTAAAATAGCCCACCCTCCCTGCTTTTCTCCTAAGAGATCAGTTGCGGGCTTGGTCAAATGACTAGAAGGTCGGTTTTGGGTGCGAGAAAGGGGTCATTAGTTATGGGTGTAGGTGTGGACCAAGTTATGGGTCTTAATTAGGTTAGTTTAGGGTTAGGGCTAGGTCATGATGAAGTGGCAAAATGAGGTGGTAGGTAAGGTGATGTGGATTTATCAATTACAAGGTAATTAATAAATAATTGTGTAAGGTTTAGGTGATGAGGTTATATTGCGAGATGAGATGCGGGTCACAAGGGGTCGTAAGACACAAATTTGGTGTCTACATTAGCCCCTTATTGTCATGTAGCTTGTTTTATAAAGCTGCGCGGACAATAATATGAAGTGGTTTTCCCTGTTAAGGGTATAGGTAATCCCCCTCAAATCTATCACAGATTGAGTGAACGGGAAATCAGGGATAGGGTTGATAAAGGGTAAATGGTGTAGAGAGGATGGTAAGATGGTGGGGTAGGTTCAAGGAAGCAGACGCATGTTGAAATGCCATAGTACGACTAGGGGACATGATTTGACGAGCAAACCAGCAGTGCAGAGGCAAAGGTCGATAGTTTATCCAAACAAGGGTGGTATAATCCTGGTATCCAAGGCATAGGAAGTAGCTCCAGGGTATATAACAGGTAAGGTACAGGAACGTTTAGGCATGTCCGGCAGCACCAAATGGTTGGTTTGGTTGAGATAAACGTCACGGTCTAGGTCTGGGCAAAGTTGGTCAACAGATCAAGTCAAGAACCCTAATCATGCGAAAACACGAACAGGTGAGCTCGATTGAACAAAAAACTACAAGATGGGTGGATAAAAGTGTATGGTGTTGATTTCGGGTAAAGTATTGAAGTGGTACGGCCGTGGGTCGGGCCGAGTTGTTGGATTGCAGCCTTGGGTCAGGCCAGAAGGGTAGAGTGAGGCCTTGGGTCGGGCCGGTTGGTTAGGGCGAGGCCTTGGGTCAGGCCAAATGGTTAGGGCAAGGCCTTGGGTCGGGCCAAATGGTTAGGGTGAGGCCTTGGGTCGGGCCAGTAGGGTAGGGTGAGGCCTTGGGTCGGGCCAAATGGTTAGGGCGAGGCCTTGGGTCGGGCCAGTAGGGTAGGGTGAGGCCTTGGGTCGGGCCAAATGGTTAGGGCGAGGCCTTGGGTCGGGCCAGTAGGGTAGGGTGAGGCCTTGGGTCGGGCCAAATGGTTAGGGCGAGGCCTTGGGTAGGGCCAGTAGGGTAGGGTGAGGCCTTGGGTTGGGCTAAATGGTTAGGGCGAGGCCTTGGGTCGGGCCAGTAGGGTAGGATGAGGCCTTGGGTCGGGCCAAATGGTGAAAATGTTTGCATCAAAGGTGGATATAGGCGATGTTGGTGGAAAAGGGCAAATAGTAAATAAGGGCAAAATGTTGGGTAAAAAAAAAGAAGATAAAACCGATATCGGTTATCTATGACCGGTACCGGTTAGATAACCGACGCCGGTTTCTTAGGGCACGATTTGACCGGTATCGGTTCTATGTGAAAAACCTATAAAAAGAAAAATGCGGCCGGTCATTGTCACTTTTGCAATTTGGAAACCAATTAAGTTGTCTGAGGTGGATTTTGGATAGCGGTGCATTTGTTGGCTGAGGTGGCACTAGTTGAGTGGAGGAGTGAGTTGATTGGTGGGCCTGAGTGAGTAGCAGGCAACATTTGATTGGTAGAGGACCCAGCAAAGCAAAGTTTGACCCATGGCACAGGCAGGAGGAGCAGGAGGGGCTGGACCAGCTGGACCACCACCACCCATCCCACCACGACGACGAGTCGTCGTACGGGTAGGTTCGAAACTCTTTAATTTGTGCATTTGAATGGTATTAAGCTAGATTTGGGGTTTGGGTAGGAATGTACATTTTTTAGGAAATAATAAAAAAATGGAAATGATTTGAAAAAGGGAGAGGGTAGATAGGTAAAATAAGCTAAGGCGGCTAGGTGGGTAGATTTTTAGGGTGTTTGGGTGGGTATGTAGGTAGAAAAAGGAAAAAATGTAGGTGGGGGGGGCTGCGCGGGGGTTCGGCTCCGGGAAATGACAGTGACCGATGTCGGTCGCTAAGCGACCGGCATCGGTCACAAAGTGAACGGGCAGGGTGGTTTATTGCTTGACTGGCGTCAGTCGTGTATCGGCCGGCGTCGGTTGGAGTTTATTGTTTTGTTTTGTTTTGGTTTGTTTTTGCTTTGGTTTGTGTGGGTTTGTTGGGGGTTTGTGTGGGTTTGGAGGTGGGTTGTATGGGTTTGGGGTTGGGTTGGTATGGGTTTTGGGTTGGGTATGGGAGGGAGATAGTGGAAAAGGTAGGTGACTAGAGGGGGGGGTTAGAGAGTCGGGGTGTGGTCGGGGGGATAAAAGGGGGTATAGAGGGTAAAGTAGATGATGTGATAAAGAGTAGGTCTAAGGTTGTGGGTTGGTTTTGCAGGCACGTCAGCAGTTGACGATGCGGGATAGGATGCCCCCGCTGTTGGTGCGGATGCGACCACACGTATCCGCGGCACACTGGGCTATCATGCGCGAGGTGGGACTCAGCGGAGTCCAGCGATACAGGGCTATTGATAGAGATCACAGCCTGATGGTTGCCCTCATCGAGAGATGGGATCCGGAGACCAATGTGTTCCATCTCCCGACTGGGGAGATGACTATCACATTGGAGGATGTGTATCGCATCCTTCGACTGCCGATCAAGGGAGAGGCAGTGTTCTAGGTAGATTCGGAGACGGCGATGGACAGCATCCTGCAGGTTTTTGGAGATGCAGCCACGCTACTTACCTATCACAGCGCGAGTATCAGGTATGGTGACATGTACCGTGCGCACCGACATGAGACACGGCTAGCCGTGCTGATGATGATCGGGATCACCTGCTTCGCCCTCCCGGACTCAGAGGGAGGGCACTTTCCACGGGCATTGATGGGGGTGCTGCTTGAGATGGTGGAGGAGCACACCTGTTACGCTTGGGCACCAGTATACCTGATGCAGTTATACAGGGAGCTATGGGGCTATCGCCAGATGAGGCGATTTGGGATTTGCTCTACCTTTTCACTTCACTATTGGGCATATGAGCACATCATATGCATCAGGCCAGTAGGGTTACCCCAGCAGCCAGGGCCACAGGTCATATACAGATATGGCTTTTAGAGATGGTTGGGGGTTGTGGGCCAGCCACGAGCAGTTCTTGCAGGTCGGGATGTGGCGTATTATAGACATTTGTTAGAGGGCCTGACAGTGGTAGACATTGTATGGAGACCTTACAGAGGTCATCACCCGCGCAGAGGAGCCCGCTTATAGTTGCGCCTGATCCAGTACACATTCTGGATAGCAGGACGGAGGCCGGGAGAGCACGAGAGGATACCCCTAGAGAGGGTACGCAGGTAGATGGGGCTACAACAGGACGAGCCACCTCCCTTCCCTCAGTACAGGAGGGATGATGTAGAGGCCACACTGCCTGCACCACAGCCCTTGGACCCAGATTGGGTTGCAGAGAGGCCAGCAGGTGATGGTGTAGATGATGCTGGGTGTACGGGAGCATACATGGTGTGGTGGGCTGGTCAGAGAGCAGCTAGGATAGCACCGCCTGCATAGCCAGACTTGGCTGCAGTGATAGCAAAGCGAGATCAGCTCAGGGGCCAGGTGCAGCTATTACAGGGACAGTTGGCTGCTGCACAGGCACAGATAGGTGTCCTACAGGGGCAGCTAGCCCAGGCGCAGGTACAGGTACAAGCACAGGCACAGGCACCACCACCAGCAGCGGCGCAGCCACAGCCCCAGGCACAGGTACAGATACCACCACCAGCAGCGGCACAGCCACACGCACCACCAGCACAGGCACAGGGGGTACTGGCAATAGGAGTCCGGGGACCAGCCCCAGTACCGACGGTGGCACGGGATAGATACATGGAGGCGAGAGCGGAGGCCCGATATTATCAGGATGTCCTTGATAGTACCGGAGCTAAGTATCAGCCATATGCGGCACACTGAGCGGAGACCTCACATAGTCAAAGATCGTAGGGAGGCGCAGCCACAGCCGGCATGTCCGTTACAGGTAGGAGGCGAGAGGCACCACAGGGACCAGCAGGGAGAGGTGCTAAGGGTGGTGGGGAGAGCTGAGGGATCCCCACATAGTTTTTGTATATGGACATGGGCACCAGTCTGCGAACCGGTTGTGTTGATAGAGGCCTGCGTGCCTACATTTATTCATGTATTGATTCATTCATTCATTATATACCGGCCTGCGAGCCGAGTATGGGTTGTACAGTTGATACCGGCCTGCGAGCCGAGTCGAGGTGATTGATATTTATTGCGGCCTGCATGCCGGCTTTGTTGTTGTATTATGAGATCACAGAGGCCCCGATGCAGGGCACATTGTACATTTGAAACTTGTATATATATATATATATAAAGATGATGTTTTGATCCATGTGCAGTGTTGAAAATGTTTTTAAGTATTTCGTCAATGGTTTGTGATATAGAATGTAGGATGAGTTTAGTTGACATGTTGATATATGGATGATGTTGATGTTTTTGTTTTTGCACGTATATATGGATGACATGTTATATGATGAAATGTTGCATGTTGTGGGCTGGTTTTGTGACATTGTTATATATGTATCTGATGAGTTGGATCCAAATGATGTATAGATTGATAGTTTTTTTATATCCTTAGTTGATGGTTTGTTTGTTTTTGTAAAAATAGACGATGTTAATGAAATGATAATGATATGTGTGGTGGATGGACAAATATGGATAATGGTGTTGTGATGCAGGAAAAGAGGCGAGCGTGACAAAAAATTAGGTAGAAAATGAAGAAAAGAACCATGTTTTAAAAAGCCAGGTGTGTAACCGATATCGGTTAGGGGACCGATGACGGTAGCTGATAGACCGATAGCGGTAGGGTATTATGCGTTACCGAGGGCAGAAGGGGGAAGATTTCCAAAGGAATTGATGTGTGTTATTTGGGAGATGATAGAAAGGAACGTGACGTTTGCATGGGCACCTGCATATTTGGCGGAGCTATACAGGGGTTTATGGGCTTGTAGGCGAAATCACAGAACGACACTAGATTGTTCGTACTTATTACACTGTTGGGCCTATGAGCACATTGTTTGTGTGCGACCAATAGGCCGACCCATCCAGGCAGGAGAGACCGGAGTACAGAGGTTGGGATTCAGACAATGGGTCCAGACAGAACAAGAGGCAAGATCTCAGGCCGTGACGGGTGACATTGAGTATTACAGGCAGGTATGGGAGAGGGTGACGGTTGCGGATATCTGTTGGAGGCCTTACGGGAACTATATGGTAACAGAGAACATAGCTGAGGAGTTGAGGGGTGTAGAGCGATTGATGTGGATCGCGGGGCACAGGCCAGGTGAATATGAGAGGATTCCTATAGATCGCATGCGGCGACAATTTGGATTTTTGTAGGACATACCGTAGGCTTATAGACCATATATGAGGATCAACGCAGAGGTAGCATTCTCACCTCCCCAGCCAACACCTCCAGAAGGTCCTGAAGAAGTAGCAGCCGATCGCAGGGTAATGGACGTAGGAACGACAGAGGCCTATAGATTATGGTGGGTAGCAGAGCTGCAAGGTGTACGTGATCGTCCTGACATAGCGGTGATTACAGCAGAGAGGGATCGTCTGCAGCGTTTGGTTCAGCAGCTCCAAACGCAGGTGAATGAGACAAGAGGATTGTTAGCAGTTATGGAGTCACGGGCGGAGAGACTAGAGGCTGGAGTCCTCCATGCGAGAGGGCGTATTCATATGTTACAGGAGAGGTTGGAAGATCAGTGGGCGGTACCAATGGCCGTGGTACCTTTGAGGACAGAGAGGCCTGGCGAGAGGGGTTGACGATCATGATCCTCACCTAGTTCGGGATGAGGCGAAAGGGTCTAAATAAATGTTAGCAAGGTATAAGAAATAAGGATGCCGACCTGTGTGTCGATGATAGAGAAGATGTATTTGTTTAACATCTAAATAAAACTGAATATGTATGTTGATTTGAGTTACGATAATAATAAGAATGTTTTCGTTTTGACTTTCAGTGTTTTGAAAAAGGATAAAGAGGAATGTGATTAAATAGAAATACACAAAAATATTTATATTTACCACACATGATAGGTTATGGTAGGGGATGGTCGAGCTAACCTTGGGAGACCCCATGTCTCCGAAGTGCTGCCTACATAGCCCATTGCACAAAGCAAGGAGGGGCCTCAGACCGATGTAGTTCTCCCTTAGGATCAGGGAGAGGTGAATTTAGGCAACTTGGTACGTTAGGCAATTGGTTGGTTGATAAAAATGTTGATATTAATATCGGTAAGGGAAGGTTGTTGGTGTTGGTAATGAATTGGTGATGTTGAAAAAGGTATAAGGGAAGTGAAAGTTAGCCTACCCAAGTGGTAGGGAATCACGCCCTGATTAAGATCAACACACAATCCTAGATGCGAGGCAAAGAGGAAAGATTGTTCCGTAGGTGAAAAGAGCTAAACAAACCACACAACGTAGAACGAGCTTGAAGCCCTAGGTACCGTGCATAGATGAGAAGTCAATAGGTGAAAAGAGTTGTATGATCATAACATATCGAGCGTACGTTACGTCCCTTGATTTGAAACAAATGATGAGGTGAGGTGACTGGTATAGTTGAGGTACGGAGAACTTATTACAAAGTGAGTTTTCTGACGAAAGAGAACCTACCCTAAATAGACCAGTCCATGACCCAAAAAGTTCTTTTGAATGAGGCTTTTATTTTACTGAATATAGACTGATCGATGCGGGAAGTATACCAGGGATATTGATTGTGCTATTCTTGAGGTCTTCACAAAGCTGATCCATGTGAGAAGCTTCTGATAAAGGCTGACTGTGTATAACTGTCCTTCGAGGGAGCAGTCTATTTATAGTAGCAGATATGATTTTAGTGCATAGCTGTCCTTCGGGGGAGCAGTCTATATATAATAGCAGCAATAATTTGGCATATAGCTGTCCTTCAAGGGAGCAGTCTATATATAATTTAGATAGCTAGATGTTCTTTTGGCGTGAAGCATCTAGTTTGGTAGGAAGTTTGACTCAAGAAAATCCCATAAGAAGGTGTTATTTTAAGACTTTAAAGTCATGGACTAGACTAAAAAGGGGAAGGCATCATTGAGGGGAGGTGAGAAGTGAGCTTGATTTTATTTGGAGATGTAGAAAACAAAGTGTATGTAGCGGTAAATGAGCTCAAGGGACAAGCAGTAGGTAGATAAGAAATGATATAACACTAAATTCAACAGTAGAATGGTCGAAGATGCAAGGCATTAAGGGGTTCAGGCTCAGGTTTGCCATTAAGCGAAGCTAAACGATAAGTGCCTGATCCATAAGTGTGAGTGATTATATAAGGCCCGATCCAATTAGGAGCAAATTTTCCACGTTTTCTCTTTTCTAGTTTGGTTACATGTTGATTCTCTTTGAGGACAAGATCACCAACCTTAAAGGTACGCTTATGAAGTCGCTTATCATAAGCACGCTTGATACGTTTTTGGTAGATTTGAAGGTGATCGAGAGCTGTAAGACGACGTTCGTCAAGAAGCTCCAATTGGGCTAACCGCTCTTGGCGGAAATCATCGTTGGTGAGAATATCCTGAAGAGATATTCTGATGGAGGGTATTTGTATTTCGAGAGGCAAGACAGCCTCGGTACCATATACCAAAGAAAAAGGTGTAGCATTAGTAGAGGTACGAATGCTAGTACGATAAGCCCAAAGGGCAAAGGGGATGTGATCGTGCCAATTTCTTTCGGATTCATTGACAACTTTCATGAGGATTTTGGTTAGGGTTTTATTAGAGGATTCAGCTTGTCCATTTTCTTGTGGATAGTACGGTGATGAGAAGCTGAGTTTGATACCAAAGTTGTCACAAAGGTCTTACAACAACTTATTTTTGAAATATTTGCCATTATCTGTAATCAGGCGATGAGGAACACCAAAACGACAGATAATGTGGTGGTTAATGAACTCTACAATTTTTTCTTTTTTAGTTGAAATGAGTGGAATAGCCTCCACCCATTTTTTGTAATATTCAGTTACTGTGATAATCCATCGGTGACGTTGCGAAGAGGATGGATGAATCTCACCAATAAGGTCTAAACCCCATTATGAGAAGGGCCAAAGATCTCGAGCGACCTGGAGCGGGTGGCTAGGAGTATGTTGAAGGTTGGCATGTTGCTGACACATAACACAACGCTTAACATATTCGTAGCAGTCATTATTGAGAGTAGGCAAATAATAACCAAGGCGAAGGATTCGTTTGGCCATGGCAAGGCCGCTAAAATGCCCGCCACAAATACCGTCATGTACTTGTTAGATGGTATGGGTGACCTCCGCGCCGGTAAGAAATCGAAGGTGGATGCCATCCCCCATAACTACATAACGAGAGACGTGTTTAAGAAAAGTGCGTTTTCCAGTACTAGTAAGGTCAGAAGGGAGAACAGAGGTTGTAAGGTAGTCGTGAAATTGGTGGTACCAGGTATCCTGCGAGTTAGCAGACACAGTATTTATCATACAAACTACCGGGGTTGAGTAGGATGGGGCAAAAAGTTGTTAGACCAAGACGAATAATGTCAGAGTCAGTTGATGAGGTTGGAATTTGCGAGGCTAAGCAAGCCATAGTATCCGCAAATTTGTTAGTGGAGCGGGGAATGGTTTGGATAGAATAGTGAGTAAATAAGGCTAGAAGTGAATCCACGTAGTGTTTGTACTTTTGAAGTTCCTCATTTTTACATTGGTAGATGCCCATAACTTGATTGACTACCAATTGAGAGTCGCCAAAAATATTGATAGATTTGATACCTAAGTGTAACGCAACTTGGAGACCCAGAACAAGGGCCTCGTATTCCGCTGTATTATTAGTGTAAGGGAAATCGAGTCGAAATGAAAGAGGCATGGGCTCAGCGTCGAGAGGAATGAGAAAAATGCCGGATCCTCCACCACGGTGGCATTTGGATCCATCGAAGAAGAGGGTCATTGGATACGACTCCTCCTTGAGGGAAAAAGTAGCGATGAGTTCGTCTGGGAATGTAAAATTGGTAAATTGTTCCCCAGGTAAAGGGGCCTCCGCAAGTTGGTCTGCAAGAGTTTGTCCTTTGATTGATTTCTGGTGGACAAACTCAAGGTCGAGGTCGGCGAGAAGCATGAGCCATCTGGCGATGCGTTGGTTTAGATGAGGTTTTCCATACATGTAATGGATGGGGTCCGTGTTGGTGATGACGAAAGTTTTGTGATTCAAAAGGTAGTGTCGGAGTTTGGTAGCCACGAATGATAGGGCTAGGCATAAATTTTCTACATGTGTATACCTAGTCTCATAGTCCACCAAAGTACGACTTATATAATAAACGGCTTGTTCTCGATTCTCGGAGTCATGATGTGCAAGCATGGCCCCTACAGCGTGGTCAGTGGCGGAAAGGTAAAGGTAGAAAGGGCGGTCGTCTTGAGGTGGGATAAGCACAGGTGGCTGTAAGAGATAAGTTTTGAGAGCTTCAAAGGCTTGGTGGCACTCTTTGCTCCATTGAAAATAAATGTCCTTTTTAAGAAGGTGATGAAAAGGTTGACATCGATCCGAGAGTTGGGAGATGAAACGTCGGATAGATTGGAGCTTACCTTGTAAACTACGCAATTGTTTGAGATTGGTAGGTGGGGGAATTTCTAGGATAGCTTTGACTTTAGATGGGTCAACCTCAATGCCATGCAAAGAGACGATAAAGCCAAGAAGTTTTCCTGAAAGGACACCAAACACACATTTTTTTGGTTGAAGACGGACAGAATATTGTAACAGGCGATCAAAAATAATGGTTAAAACATCGAGATGTTCACTACGATGTTTAGACTTGCCAAGAAGATTGTCGACGTAATCTTCAAGGATAGTGTGCATAATGTCATGAAAAATGTAGGTCATAGCCTGCTGATAGGTCGCACCAGCATTCTTAAGGCCAAATGGCATTACACGGTAACAGAAGGTTCCCCAAGGAGTTATGAAGGCAGTTTTATGTTGATCGGCGGGGGCAACCAAAATTTGGTTATATCCCGAGAAACCATCCATGAGAGAGAGCATCTCATGGCCTGCAGTGAGATCTACAAGTTGGTCAATGCTAGGCAGGGGGAAGTCATCCTTAGGGCAAGCGAGGTTAAGATCCCAGAAATTCGTGCATATCCGAAGTCCCCCCATCGCTTTAGTGACAGGTACGATGTTAGAAATCCATTGAGGATAGTCAATAGGCAGAATGAAAGAAACAAAAAGGAGTCGTTGAATCTCCTCTTTGACCAAGAGAGCAATGCGTGGATGCATTTTTCTCAATTTCTGTTTAATTGGTTTGGAATCAGGGTTTAGAGTGATGTTATGGACGGCAATGGTAGGATCAATTCCTGGCATGTCCGCGTAGGACCAAGCGAAAGCTTGGTTGCGGGTAAGGAGAAAGGTAGTAAAGGCGGCTTGTTCTGATGTGTTAAGGGATTGTCTGATCTTCACAATGTGAGGATCCTCCTCCGTGTGGATGTTGATTTCTATAGTCGATTCATTCAACATGGTTTGAGTTTCAGATGGTAAGGTGCGTTGAATATAGGAGTCGTCCTCCCCAAGGTAAGTGAGGATGGAGTCGTCATCCTGGCACTCAACAACATTAATCGAAGGCAAATCCTCTTCGATCATGTCTGGATACAGAAGGGGGATAGAAGAGGGGTCCTCATTATCACGTTGATAATTGAGAGGACCTAGGAAGATAACATTTATGAAAAAAAAAAGTTAGGAGGGATAGATTCGGGATCTATTGACTCTGTGGGTGACGAAGGCAAAATGGGTGATGATGGTTCGGTAGGGGTGACGTCGTTGTCTTCTAGAAGACAACTGACACGAGGTTCCTCCTGTGTAGGTGTTTCAAGAAAACCGAGACCACTGCGATCATTGTGTTTGCATGTAGTCATGGGAATGAGTGTATGTCGGCCTTGTTCATAAAGACCAAAACCAAAGCCTTTCCAAGCACAGCGAGTCAAGAAGGTGAGGGCGAAACGACGATTTGTCAAGTATTGAAAATCTGATTGGAAGGGAACCACACCAAGAGTGGGTTCAAGGGTAATGGAGGATGCGTCAACACCCCCATACGTTAGGTTGGTGCGGCAATGGGGTGGTCCGTAAGAGATTACTTCCCCCACACGACGGTCATAGGTAGGATGTGCATGTACCTGTCCGTATTCCTGTGGGGTATGGAAAGAACTAACGTTATATAGGCGATACTCCCCCAGCGTAAGGCATTGAAAAACATCTACTAAGGGGTCTGTGGTTGGGATGTTAGCTGCGGGAAGGGAAGTGGTTTTTGCGACGGTGGTTTCATCAGTTGAAGGCGTAGGTGCGGTTGAGGTGGATGGTTGAGGTACATTTGAAGAGGATGGTTGGGTTGAATGTATGGGTGTCTTGATTTGTATAAGCACATCGTTAGGGCGGTATAACATATTGCAGGTTTTAAAGGGGGGAGGATCAGCTTTTACTGTGTAGGACTTCCCCTCGTACTCAAATTTTATGCATCTATGTAATGTTGAGGGAACGCATCCCATAGCCCGGATCCAAGGGCGACCTAGCAATATGTTATATTGGAACTCTCCTTCAAGGACATAGAAGAGTTCGGGTAAAGTACGTGGTCCTACCCGAATGTTGAGGATCACAGTGCCTAAGGAAGAGGTAATAGCGTCATTGAATGACCGCAACATGATGGGATTGGCACACATGTAGCTAGAGGGGATATTCATTTGTTGGAAGGCTTTTGAAGAGATGATGTTTAAGCTAGCGCCCCCGTCAATCATAACACAACATACCCGAATGTCCCAGACGTAAGCTGAGATGAAAAGGGCAAGGTCAGGATCTTCTATACCAAAGTCAACAATTTCATCTTCAGAGAAACTGACTGCAGCAGCTTGTGGTACAGAGACAGAAGTGGTTGGGGCGGCTTTATTTTTGGATAAATCTAGTCGCTTAGGCGGGTGTGTTAGACTGGGTATGGGTGAGGTCCCAAGTGTAGGGGAAGGTTTGGTTAGGTTAATAGAGGTGGATGGGATACTTGATATAGATACGGGGGGTGAGAATGAGGACATAGGCATTTTGAGTTTCTGTAAACACTTAGGATATATGGTAGAGGTGTCGGGATCGGTCATCTGCATTTGAGTAGAATAAGGGGTACTCAAACGCTCCCATAGGATTCATCTATCTTCTGGAGAATGACAATCTTCAGATTTGAATTGTAAATTTGGTACGGAAGAAAGGTGGGTTGTGATTCCAGTCCACTGTGGGTGTGATATAGGGAGTAGATGAGGCACTGTATCAATAGATGTTACGAGGTCAACCGGTCGTTGAAAAGATTTAGGCAATGAAGAACTAATAGGTAAGAGGGCATGTTCGAGAGGATCCGTCATGGTTAAAGAATTTGGTGATGTCGGTGCAAGAGATTTCTCGTCTAAGGATGTTAAAAGGAGTGGCGTACCTTCCTCTTGTACAGCAAGAGCGGTAGAAGGGGAAGTCTGGGAAATAGATAGATTAGATAACATCCGTTCGCAGTCTTGTAGGGATGTGGTATAAGAAGACTCATCGATGGGAAGAGAAGTCTAGGCAGTTAACTCCTTTATGGGTAAAGGAATGATTTCGCTTTGGCTTGATGGTGGTAAAGGAGGTTCGGGCTCCTGTGTTAGTGAAGAGGCTTGATTCAAAATTTTCTCGATAGAGGCTTTTGGCTGGGTATCGAAGACTGCATGGATCTCATGAACACTCTCCTCAGCTAAGATATCTTGGTTTGTGTTACTGTTGGGAGAGTGATTCGGGAATGGTTTGTTGAAGATTTTCAAATTTCGGTTAGCAGGGGAGTTAGGATTATCGAGGGTTATATCCCCTATGTCAACCATTTCCTGCACTATGTTTTTCAACATCTTGCAGTTTTCATGACTATGTCCTTTTACACGGTGAAAGTTACAGAAGTCATTTTCTTTGTACCAGGAAGGTATAGCGCGAGTGGAGTCAAACCTGGAGTGAGGTTTAACAGGAGGCAAGGTGATAGCTCCGGCCTTGAGCAATTTTTCCAAGATGACACCATAGGTTTCTCCCAAGGGAGTATAATTGATGGGCTCTGCTTTATACTTGTAGGTGGTTTTTGGTGGGGTATTAGATGGTGTTTGAGATTTAACCATCACCGCGTGGACAGCTCCTTTTGATTTAGAAGAAGTGGATGCGTGAGGAGTGGTGGTATTTGGTTTATTGGTAGAATCAGGAGTTCAGAAATTGGGGTTTTTGTTGCGCAACCGCAATTTCTCTTCTTCTAAGGCTCAAATTTCTAGTTTCCGAGCCATGGTAAAGGCCTCATCAAATGTGCGGAAAGTTTGAATTTGAAGAGTAGGAGAAATGTGCTTAGCACATGCCCGCGTGAAAAGTTCGATAAGTTCAGCCTGAGGTAAGGCATATGTAAGTTGGTTGATAAGGCCGTGCCATCGTCTGACGAAATCTGCGATAGATTCGTCTTCGAATTGTCGAATGGCATAACGGTCGGTGATGGATACTTTCTTAGCAATGTTAATGGAGAAGTGATCCAAGAAAGATTGGGCTAGTTGGTTAAAAGAGAAGATTGAGTGCTGGGTTAAAGCACTATACCACTCCAAGGCGGGGCCTGATAAGGACATGGGAAATGTGCGGAGTAACAAGGCATCATCATGGGCAATCAAATAACAAGCATGTCTAAATGATCACAAGTGTTGTTGAGGATCCTCTTTACTATTAAAACGGGTAAATTTTGGTAATTCCCATTGAGGAGGATACGAATGAAGGGGGAAAGACGGGTGAATAGGCTCCTGACAAACTTGCTTGTATGTCAAGGCACTACGACTTCTTGAAACAGAAGCCTCCAGGTTTTGCATTTTGTCCATCATTTGTTTGATGAAATCTGTGGTTGGATGAGATGATGGTGCGGTTGTGGTAAACGGAGGCAAATTGGGCCAAGGGCCTCCGCTGGACAATGGTGGGGTTAAGTGTTGATAAGATATGGAGGATGAATATGTTGAGGCGACCGAATAGGGATGTACCATATAAGATGTTGAGGTCACTGGATACGTGTATGGGAAAGAAAAGGTAGGCGGAGCTTGAGAAGGAAAGCTAGTGTGGATAGGTGGCAGAGAGCAAGTCATGAACGGAGCAGTCTGCAAGAGAGATGAGGTAGGCACAGTCGGCGGTAATGATATGTGGGGTCCAAGATTAACCAACGGAAAGCCAATCTGAGTCGTATGAACCTCTGAAGCTGTCGGATTGGGAGACGGGGCTAGAGATGCAGGAAGCAAGGCGGTGTTATCAGGCGGAGTGGGCGCTAAATGAGCAGCTATACTAATAGGCATGCCAACAAGGAGCTGACCATCAGGCGTACAGTCAGGGGCATGAGACAAATAGTATTGTACAGCACTAGGATTAGCATATAGAAACTTGGCAAAGTCCTTATCTCCCACAGGAATTTTAGGAACCTCGCTGGTATCCGTAGGATTCCCCACAGAATGTGAAGGGGGTGATTCAGGTAAAGAAACAGAGAAAGCATGTGAAACCATAGCGGCGGCTTGCTTTCGAGTGATAACAACCATGGATAGGTGTTCACAGTAGGGTTTCAATCTGTCAGGAACAGAAACAAACTCAGACTGGTGAAATTGGTAGGTTGCTGGTTTGTCAGGAATTGGGAAAGACAGTAACTGATATCGTTCTAGTAACCGATGTCGGTTATACTATAGCTGACGTCGGTCAGGTAACCGATGTCAGTGTAAGAAGTCTGGGCTAACAAGATATAAAAGGCTGCTAATTTGATTTTTAACAACGTTTAGTATACTTGTCCAATTATTGATCACAGAAGACAGAGTATGAGAAAGAAAACAGAACTAAAAACAAGCAAGATGTACACGCAAATCCAGAGATTAACCCTAGGGTTAATTTTAATTATTGTGGGCTTATGCCTTTAGACGTAGAATGATGTCAGAATCCTAAACAAAAGACTTAAGGGAAATGTCAAGTTTGTTTTGGCTTATAAGGTTACCTCAATCGGGCGGAGGAATACCGCGGAAAAAGGGGGGATGTTTGAGCTGTTGTGTTAATTGTGAAGTGATTCGGTATGTGTTGTGCAGTGAATGTAAGATTAATTTCTTGTCAATACCATGGATATCACCCCCACGTGTATGACCTGTTACTTAATCTATGTTCACTAGAATTGAAAACAGCAAGCAAGGATGCCAATGCACGTGTTTTAAACCCAAATCGAAAATGATATTCGATGAAGCAAAAGAGATGACTTTCACTAATGCAAGATGCAAAAAACAAAGAAAGTTCTTTTACCAAAATAATAAAATACCTTGTGAATATCTTTAGAAGAAGAAAACAGCAAGTATACTCCCTATATGAAAGCAAGCAAGAAAGAAAGAAACCCAAAAATGGGTCCCACCAGGCGTGCCAAAATGTTTCGCTCGGAATGTTTCGACTTCTGGGAATATAGTTGCTTCTATCCTTTCATTCCTTTTAGAAACAGATAAGGGTTAGGGCTAGGAGGAATACCTGTGGAATGTCGAGATGGTGTGCGCGTACCGTAGAGGAAGATCAGGCTGACTGTGAAGAACTCTTTTTTGTCTTGGAAGGACTACCTGCAAATAAGAACACAAGACCACAATATTTTGATTAGACAATAAATGAGGAAACTGCCTTGGGCCCAGGAAATATAAAACTTCCTTTCGAAGGTGGTCAGTTTTCCTGCTAATATGAATTAACACAAAAGACTGTAAAATATCAATCAAATTACTTCGTTTGGAACAGATAGGGGAAAGGCTGATTTCTGGTTTGTAGTCTGGGTAACCGATGTCGGTAGGGTTTAGGATCTGTAGGCTGGTTGTTTTGTGGGGTGTTTGTGTTATTTGGTAGCTGTGTTATTTGTAAGGCTGTATATGGGTGATATTAGGAAATAAGGTGATGAGAGGTAGATGAATGATAGTTAGATGTAATATGCACGCTGGGTAGTGGATTCTAGGAATGGATTTGTGAGGATTGTGCTTCAAAAAGTCATAAGAAATGTTATTAACAGAGGACATGCAAGATGTAACTTACTGGTTATTGACGAAGATGCAAGTCCAAGAACTCTGATGACAAAGGTAGAACTCTAGGTAGGATGGCTGAACAAATAGAAGATGAAATATCTCCCTCCCGATGATCAGCTGAGTATCTGAGAACTCTGGCTGTTCTGTTGCAGTTTTGGGATTTGATCTCCTTTTGCTGCAACTCTTCTGGCTTCTTCACTCGTCTCTGCTTGGTCAAGTGAAGATCTGGACTCTCTTTATCGCTCCCAAATGATCTCTCTTGATTCCTAAAATCCTTCCACCCTGATCCAAAAATGAAATTCCGATCCTTTGTTTTTTAGTTTGGGGAGACCATTTACAGGGAACCGATGGTGGTTACGTAACCGACGGGGGGTCGAGTAGGAACCGGCATCGGTAAGGAAAAAAGTAGGCTATTTTTAGTAAAATAGCCCACCTTCCCTGCTTTTCTCCCGAGAGATTAGTTGCGGGCTTGGTCAAGTGACTAGAAGGTCGGTTTTGGGTGCGAGAAAGGGGTCATTAGTCATGGGTGTAGGTGTAGACTAAGTTATAGGTCTTAATTAGGTTAGTTTAGGGTTAGGGCTAGGTCATGATGAAGTGGCAGAATGAGGTGGCAGGTGAGATGATGTGGATTTATCAATTACAAGGTAATTAATAAATAATTGTGTAAGGTTTAGGTGATGAGGTTATAGGTTGCGAGATGAGATGCGGGTCACAAGGGGTCGTAAGACACAAATTTGGTGTCTACATCATGTCAATGAGGAATAGGTCAGAGATAGGATCAAAGCTACTTCTCTCAGTGAATGGTCTACATAGGTATTATTCGACACTGGTTCAACTGGTAATCCTATACTCAGTGGTCCTGATGAATATTCCTAGGAATGATTCTTGTTATCTAGTAGGTTATTGATCCACCATGTTGAAAGATTGAATTACCTATTTGAGGAGAACAAGGACCAAACAATTATATCTGAGAGTCCAATCATTGCAGAAGTGGAAGCAGAAGCAATAATGACGTACATTTAAGGGTAAAGAACTTGCTTGTTAGTTTGTGTCCATGGGGAAGGAATACATGTCCACTTTCTCTTGAACTTCCTCTTCATGAGATAGTAATACCTTCTTGGCTTGTTCAACAGGCACAACTTCTAGGGAAGTGGGAACATAGCTCCTCCTTCATCACATCATGCAAAATTCTTGGAATTGAACATGAGGATGTTGCGGTGAGATTTTTCATGGAATCACTTCAAGAAAAGGTGGCCAATTGGTTTTATGTCTTTCCCTCTCGCTCCATAACATGTTGGGAAGACATTCAAGAAAATTTTATAGCAAGATTCAAATCAGCTGAATATTTCCAAGACTTCCTCGTTCAATTGGTATAAATGAGGAAATAATCAAATGAAACTATGAGAGAATCTCATGACCCATTTCAACCAGTTATTCCACAAAATACTAGAAGATGTTTCACCATCTGAATATTTTTAATGTCAAGAGATTCTTCATCTAATGCACAACCCCATGAAATTGGATTCATCTTACGAATAGTTCAACATCGTACTCTTAATATTTCCCAAGATGATGAAATTGAGATTGAAGATAATTTAATTTTTTTCTAGAAAAATGAAGATTCCAAATGGAAAGCAAAGAGGTTAATTTTCCAAGGTACCACTGACTCTCTTTTCCAAAAATTGGCAAATTAATTGAATGCAATAAAGAAACAAATAGTCCCAAAATATTCCTCTTCAAAATAAGGATAGGAATCATATTTTTGGAACACCCCGAAGGATTTCCTTGGAATCTCTATTTTCCAATACAATCTGTAGAAATCGAGAAGGACGAAGGACTTGAACAAGAAAGCAAAGGAGGTGAGTTCCTAGAGATTGAAGAAGTAGATAATGATGCTCAAATTTACATTGCTATGAATATTTTGGAGGTGATGAAGATGGTGAAAAATGATGCACCCAATTTCTCATGTGCAATATTCACCCATTCTCAATCTAAAAAAGGAGCTTCTCCCTCCATTGCTGCAAAAAATAAGAAGATCGAAGATCCTCCTGTGTCGACTCTAAAAAATAAAGGAATCAGTCAAGGATCTCCACTTCCACCCTCCATGGAGTCTGCATTTGAGAAACTCGATCCTAGTGCCAAGAAAGAGGTCACCTGCTATTCCAAGTAAGTCTTCCAATGCCCCTTCTAAACCTAATTCTGCTCTACAAAATCTAGTCCTTCAAGAGTCTCTAATGTACCTTCAAAGTCTACCTCTTTTCCCAAACATCTACTCCCTCTCCCAAGCCCATCCTAACTCCAAAATTAGTTCCTTCATCCTCCCTTGTCTGCACCTGCTCCTTTTGATATCATAGAACATGTGAATTTAAATCCAAGGTGCATATTTCTGAATATGAGTATTTTATGGACTCATCCCGAGGCTAATTTGAGAAGCTTATCCGATCATATTAAGGGTATTAGTTCAAATCCCAATACTGTGACTCCTAGTTCTAATGGACTACTACCAACCCCATCTACACCTCCATCACAAAGCATGCTTGCCTATGATAATGCATCAAAGAACTGATAAGATTGAGCCTTTCTATGTCTCCCTTCTTATTGGAAGATACCCTTTGAATAATTTCATAATAGATTCAGGTGCTTCTGACAATGTAATGCCTATAAAGGTGGCCAATGCTCTTAGACTCACCTTGACACGAACCATCTGGCTCGTGTTACTCCATGGAATCAAATGAGGAGGTCCCACTTGTGGGAAAGATCAATGACATGCATAGGTGGCTCTCGCCAGAATTTCTAGATAAGAAGGTGTTAATGAATATCTTGGTGGCAGACATTCCAGATTCATTTGGAATGTTTGTTAAGTAGAAGCTTCTACCAAGACTTGGGAGGATAAATCTACCCATGAATTGGTCTTTTGCAAATACCATTCTAGTTAAAGGAGATATGGAGAAGTTGTCTTCACTGTGAAAAATATGAAATATACGGTGCAAAAGTCAGGAAATTCAGGAGCTAACATCTTGTACCAAGATAATGAGAGGATGAATCATTTCGTAACAATCCGAAGAGGAAGATGAGATTCCCACCTTGATAGGACCAAACATCCCTTTTTGAGGGGGTATTGATCTTGAACCAAGTGTTGAGAAATTTTGAGTTGCAAGAGGGTAGCCCCAAGTTTCAAGATGATGCGAGCCATGATGAAGAGGAAATGGTTCTTGATGAATTTGAAGCGGAGAAATCTAGTTGACATGTTTCCCGATGATGAGGAGGTTTTCTCGTTTCCATTTGAAGATGAATATTCTCTTGACTCATGTCATCCCACAAAGAAGAAAATCCAACTTCTGACAGCCTTTGAAAGGTTTGAAGGAAGAGGTCTTTGCAAGAAATGATAAGAATTGCAGAAGAAACAAAATACCCTCATCTTAGTCTTGAACTCCTAATGGATGCAAGCCATGGATTTGGTGCCCCAAGACAAGTGTGAATCCAATTCTGAATTCTCAACCAATTTGAATTTTGGTCATGGTGAATTTTGGTCCGCATAAAGCAATGGTGGAAAATTTTGATGTCCCTCTTGAGAAAATGATTGATGGATGAATTGGATGAAATCATTTTTAGATGATCTCTTTCCCATTCGAAGAAGATAGATTCTTTCTTATGCATGAAAAGAGTGAAATCAAAAGAGTTCCTTGAGTGCTTTGATGTCTGAAACTCCCCACTATAAAGAAGTAGTGGAATGCAACGAGCTTCAGGATGATGAAGTAATTCCCCTAAATGGTTGCCTTGAATTTCAAAATGAAGATTCTTCAAATGAATGTAAGGGTGAGATTTTGGAAATTTCAAAGGAGTTCTATGCAAGAAATCTTGAAAGATACAGAAGGTACAGAAGATCCTGAGCTAAGTCTTGAGCTTCTTGACTCATGATATGGCCATGCAAGATAAGTATGAGGTTATGTCTAAGTCCTTCACTCAATTTCCAAACACCTCATAATGAAATAGAATGCAAAGAGAAATTCAAGGACTCTCATGAAAGAGTGTTCAATAAACATGAATGTGGGAAAGAAGAAAACTCAATATATTCAAAAATTCAAACAAAAAATCAGCCTTGTGGGGAAATGATGGGATGCTAAATGAAAAAATCAACAATGTGGGTGAACATCAACCGAAGGAAATTTTGCACTTTGAAACTGATTTCAAAGATAATAAGAGCAATGGAATTTCTGAGTGAAGATTCGAGCATCAAAAATATGATGTAGGCTCACTCCTCCCAAGTATACAGGCAGTCATGAAAGCACCTGGCTTTCATAAGTAGTTGAGGAAAGGAGGCTACTTTCTTGAACCAGTTAATGGCTTCACGCAGAACATCATCACTCAGCGTTACCCCTTTAGGAGGTAACTTCTAAAAAGAAAAGTGCTACAATGAAAGTGGGTTGTCCCTTGCATTGTATCATAGGTGATTTAGGTCTGTGTATTGCCCTTTCCTATTGTGTGTGTTTTCCCTTTCCATGTGTTGTGTGTTTCCCTTTTGTCTAGTGTGTGTGTGTGTGCTCCTTTTAGTCTATCTGTTGCTTATTTTGAGACTCTTATAAATCCCAATGGATAAGGCGCTGGTCCTGAATTGTAAAATGAGATTCTAGAGTTCATTCTCATCCTGTCCTCACTTTGTTTAATCCAGAATGAGTCCCCAAGTGAGAGCCAACTGTTGTCATGTGTTTTTTTCAAGGTCAAAATTCATACTTGAAAACATGACAACTATACCCTAGTGTCCAAATTTTTGATTGTAAACCTTCCTGGGAACTCTTCCAGATCAGTTCATCCCTTGTGTCAGGCCTATCCCCATCATTGTAGTATCCATATGTTTTTTCTAACCTTTCCCATGTGTTAGAAAAGAGGAAAACAAAGTTCACAAAGAGTTCTTCCGAGACAATGTCTTTCAAGGAAAATCTTTCAGGACTTAGGAATGACTATTTTTAGCCTTTCTAAGGAAGGTGTGCATATTATTCAGAGTAGATTTGAAGGCCCAAATTCATCAGGGGAGTGGTATCAAGGAGACAAGATCATTGTGCAAGTGATTTAAGGAATATTTAGGAAATATTTGGAGGTTCAAGAGGAATTTCATCAAAAAGTGGGGTTTTGAGGGCAAAGGAGCTTGCACTGCAAAAACAGCACTTGAGCTTCAAAAGATGATTTTGGGAGCTCCATAATGAGTTGGAGGGCCAAAAAATATATCAATAGAAATATGATTCAATTCTCTACATGGTAGTTCTTTCATATTTTTCTCAAGATACATGCATTTATTTCCATAACTAATTTTTGGGCTAGGAACAACTGGAGATCCCCGTAAAAAGGCTATTTTTGAGGAGGTTTCAGGTGGAATCAAACCTTTAAAACCATCCCATTATTTTAAAAACTAATTTTTCATTCAAAATCATATAAATGATGTGAACAAAAATTCCTCCAGGAGCTCCAACAACTTCGTTTTCAAGGTCTTTCTCAAGGACGCTCTAGCAGTTAGAAGATTTTTCCAGTGCCATGTGTCAGCATGAGGTTGAGGTGAAATTTTTTGTCCCTCTTGTCCCTTTTCCAAGGGAGAAATGGGAACAAAAAATTGTACCCCTCCCCCCTTTGAGCTTCTGGACCCATCACATGACCCTGAGAGACCTCCATAAGCACTTTTTGGCAATTTTCTAGCCCCCACCTCGTGCACTGCATGTCTCCCACTTGTCACCATGAGGCTAGGGAACATTTTTGTGTCCCTCTTTTAAATTTACTAGGGGAGAAGGGGGATGAAAAAAATTCCCCCTCCCCATCTTACTCCCACATGGTTCCTCACGTGACCTCAACTCAACCTTGGGTGCCAAAAATAAGCTCCTCCCTCTCTCTCCTCCACCAGTGCATGTCTGACACTTGTCCTCTTAAGGCTAGGGTGAAATTTTGTGTCCAATTCATCAATTTCCAAGGGGAAAAGGGGGATAAAAAAAATTTCCCCCTCCAAAGGCATAAAAACCAAGGAGATAGTGCATTTTTGGTTCTTCCTCCATTTTGCTCAAAATCTACCCGAAAACTTTGACAAACAATTTCCAGAATCTTTCACCTCCATTGTTTCTCTTCCATTCCTCCCTCCATGTTTATATGATCACAGTGAAGTGATTTCCATAAAATTTACAAATTCTTAGAAGTTCCATATGCATTTTCTCACTAAAATGACTTCATACCCAAGAAGGTGAAATTCTCATATCTCACAACCTGGTGCATTGATTGAGGTGGATTTTTTTACAATCTACTCTATTTCCAAATTCCTTCAAGGATAAGTGAGTGTTATCTCAAATTTTCCCCCGATAAAATTGATCAAACATGACCCCGTGTAAGAATAAATTCATGAAACGGGTCGGTCAAATGATCCCACACTTCAAATCCAATACACATAGGTTACAGACGGGTTCTAAAATGGAGGAGCATGATCGGGGAGGGAAGAAAACAACGTCAAAGAAACCAAAGGCCCAAAGAAGTCAAACAAAACCCTGCACAGGAAGAATCGAAGGGTCGTTTCAGTCGAATACGGCCTACCTTTCAAATACCGACAGTCAGGTTACAGGCAGACTTAGAAATGGAGAAACCAGAGGCCCAAAGAATCAAACGACGTAAAAAGAGTCTAGGATGCACAAAAGGAAGAAGGTGAAGAAAGGCTCAAAGTCTTTGGGCTTTACGAATGATTTAAATTGGGGTCCAATTGGCTAAGTATGGAAGAGACAACAGAAGCTACCATGTCTCAACATTGCACCTCAGAGATAAGAGCCCTAAGCAGAGATTCAAATGAGTGCATGGAGCTTCCACGTGTCCCTGGGTCCAACTAGGTCAAAAAAAGGGATAGAGCGGGACCCAAATGACTAAGTATAGAGGACTAGGGGAAGCCTCCACATGTCCAAATGGCACACCTCCAAAGGTTAAATCCAAAAGGGAGACTCAAACAAGCCTAAGCTCCCACGTGTCCAGAGCCCCAAAAGTTGCACCAGCTGTTGAAAAGTCTTCGACTTAGCGGAAGGTGCCAAGTGTCCAAACGACACTACTTCAAAGATAAATCCAAAGAGCGGAGAGCCAAATGAGCATGGGCTCGCCACGTAGTCCAAATTAAAAAAAGGGATAGAGTCGGGGGGTTGAATAGTCAAAGAGCAGAGGTAGGCTAGTGGATGGAGCCAAGTTTTAGTGTGACACTTCTTCAAAAGTAAAATTTGGGGTGGGTTTCTAAACAAGTGCCAAGCCCCCACGTTTCCAGGGTCAGACTTTTGGCCCTGCCAAGAAAGAAGACTTTGGAAAAATACAAAGGAGCCCAAGGAGCTTATGGAAGTTTCCATGTGTCATTCTGACATGATTCCAAGAGAATAAGGAAGGATCCGTATCTCCAAGATGTGTGAGGCCACCACATGGACCCTGTATGGACAAACTCTTTAAATATTGCACTCCCACGACCCAAAACTTCAAATGGCCATATCTTTTGACTGGAAACTCATATTTGGGTGGGAGAAGACTTTTTGGAAATGTCTCGACACCCTCTATGCCATGGAAACATAAAATATCATTCTTAATAGGATTTAGTAGGTGAAAATGGGAAAACATCTTCCAGGCCATTAATGCAAAATCTGATTTCTTCAACTACCAGACTAGATTTAATTTGATCCGCTAGGGAACCAGAATCGACAGATTGTAGGAAGATTTGAGAGGGGAATTGATTGATGGTGGTTGAGATTTCAAAGTAGGATTCAATGCATATCTCAAGGTGGTTGAAGAAGGATTCAAATTCTTCCCTCCTCTCTCTCATTCTTCTTATATATTGTAATGAAGGGGCATATTCAAAGGGTTGGTCATTGTTTCTCCTCTGCCCCCTCTCTCTTTCTTCCTTAGGGTAGAATGTGGAGTCTAAGCCTCCTCCCATGGCTCTATAATGGAATTTTCTCTTCCTCTTGCCCATTGATGATGTACCGTGTAACATTTTGGAGCAATAAAATCTATTTTTTGATGCATCTGTCCATCCTTGGCTTATTTTGTTGTCTCTTCTTACCTCTCATCGTTGCAGGGTATACTGTGCACACTCTGATGTTTTTTGTAGGTTCTGGGAGTTGTGCTTAGTGGGTTTTGAAGTGGTGTTCCATGTGAAATCTATCTCTAGTCCGTGGTGCATTCTATCCACCCTCTCCTCTGCTCACCTCTCTCCACTTCAAGCAGTCAGATCTGTGATTCAACCACTTCCTTTTCTGGTGTATCACCGCTTAGTGTAGGATCTTTCACCCTTTCTCTCTCTCTCTCTATGTGTGTGTGTGTCCCCTTGGAATGGTTAGATTAGGATAGAATAGGTTCTTCTGTATTGGAGTAGCTCATGGCAGGTAGATTAGGAAGCAAGAACCGGATTTCTCTGGAGGTCCATCTCAAGTTTTACAAGTCCCACAGCTTGAGAGATGGTCCCATGTTGTGCAATCACACCGAATGTACCCACTTCACACCCAGGGCCATTCGGGGGTGTTGTGATTCTACACTAACAGTTTTGGCACACCTGGTGGGATAGGTTTGAAGCACCTTACCACTTCATCTTAGCAGGTTGGTGTGTTCTTGTTAAGGTTCATCCTTTTTAGGCACATGCAAGCACATCTGGTGACTCCATCTGGTCAACAACCCCATCTCTAAAGTTGTCAGACCTTTTCCATCCATTTCTACTCATCTTCATTCACTTCTCTTTCCATATCTCCCATTTTCTTCCATTTCATGAAGTTGTGCAATCATGACTTCATTCCCTTCATGGAACTCACACTTGCAACAACAACAATGAAATCCACCTCCAATGCATTTCCTAACTCCTCCAGATCAGCATTATGATCAGACCCAGGATAATCATGCTTACCCATATGAGAATTGCCAAAAATAGTTTGGCTATGGAGCTTATCAAGAACAAGGGTATGCATACAATGACAACAGTCAAATGGAAGAAGTTAATCTACTGGAGAAGATTCAAAAAATGGAGGCTGGCATGGTTCAGTCAAGGGCCATAGCACAAATGAAGGCATTCAATATTGGTTGTAGGGAACCTTGTCCATGGGGAGGCCCTTTTCCAAGACATTACAGCCCTCAGGAGAAGATTGACTTCATGGTTGAAATGCTACCTCAACTTACACAATGGATTGAGGATATTGAGGCTTATGAGCAAAGTGCGAGACAACCTTATCAATGGGTAAGTCCACCACCTCCTAGCTCTTCATTTTCTCTTTCTCAAACTTTATCATTTCAGCATGATCAAGAGTCCAAGCCCCTCATCTTCTGCCCCAAGTGTTAATTTCTTTTCTCCATCTCCTAATCTCCCATCCCACCTTAGTTCCTCTACCATTTTCCCTTCCAAACAGTCATCCCCTCCAAACAAACAAGAAGTTCCACCTCCCTCCCCACCACAAACAATTACAAATATGGTTGAACCCCAACCTGCCACTCCTCTTGCCTTCCCAATTCCATATGGGGAAGAGATTCCAAAGACCATTCAAGGAGAACAACAAGAGGAGAAACCCAACAAAGAAAAAATGATAGAGGATCTGAAGAGTTGGGTTTCCAGATTTTGGTTTACAAAGATCCCCTTGATGGTCAAGCCAATAGAGGAGGTCAAGGTTGAAGAGCTAGTGGTGGCTGAGGCTGAGTTTGCAGTAGAGAAGGAACAAAAACAATAAGAAGAAGATCAATAATCTATTTTCTCTGAATACAGTGTCCCTAATGGCACTCTGTCTGAAGAGAATGCTGATCTAATCCAAGTTGCACAACCAGTTAAAGAGGAGAAACAATAAGCTCCAAGTCCCATTGAAGAGGAGACAATAGGAGAGATCAAATCGGTGTTGAAGCCACTCAATGAAGAAATCATCATTGGAGATTCTTTTCTTTCATTTCAAGGGCCTGATTTGATTGATGAACCCATGATGGAGGAGGACCATACAGTTCTAGAGGCTCCAAGTGTGGAGCAAGGCTACAGAAGAACCTTCAGTTCTTCCTCCCACTTCATCTCCTTCAATCTCTAATGTTGAAGAGGATTTTGAACTTTCAAACTTCATGTTGGAGGATGAAGGGCACCATGGTGAGCAAGTTGCAATCAGGAGGACACCATGGAGGAGGTCGAACATGCAATAGGAAAACAAGGAGACAAATTATCTGTCTGACTTGGAGGATTTCTTTGATGGAGAAGAGCCCATGGAGATTACATCATTTGATCCTCCATCATCCACATTCCAAGCACATGAGCCTACTGCCATGAAGGAGGACATTCAAGGAAAATAACCTTCACTTCATAACAGTTCTCTGGGACCAAGGTTGGAAGATATGAGTCTTCCATGTTCTTCACAAGAGAAGGAAGGGAAAGAGCAAGAGGATGTCATCATCTCTCTCACACCATCCACCCAAGAAGGTCCACAAAAAGACTCCATTTTTGGAGTTAAATATCAGAGCAGTGGGCAGATTCAAGGGATCAAACCATGCCCAATCAGATACTTGGATTCATTAGAGCCAAGGGAGAAGCCATAACCAGTCATGCTTACTTCTAAGCATGAGGAAGAGCCTCAAAGTGCCAAGGGTCACCATCAACACCTCTAGGAGTCCAATGCAAATCAGCTTGAGGAGGTATTTTCCATTGATGTTGATACCTTGATGATTTGGGTGGAGGACCATCTTATTGTCAGTTTTTCACTCATCCAGGAGCCATATTTAGTGACAAACCATTTACATGGCTGCCCCTTTTTAGAAAAGGAAGTTATTTCTCCCTTCATGTGGCAGGATTTGTTTAATTTTTTCTTTCTCTCTGGCTAGTGTAGGAGTAGGAGTAGACTTTGTTTTCAGCAAAAGAAGTGTGTGTACACACTCTACATGTCTCATTTGAGGCATGTATGATTTTGTCTTTGTACATGAATTTTGTTCACATTTCTCCAGAGCTACCAAGGCCAGGCCCTTTAGTATCCATGGTAGAAGACCCATAGTTTCCTGTAACAGTTGCTAATTTCAAAATAAAACAAATGCAGAGCAACTAAAAATGTTTTTGAGAAAATCTATTTCTGGGACAGGTTCAGGGTCAGCAAGTGCAAGCAATCAAGGAGTCCATTTCAGGAAAAGATCAGTACCAGGCTATCATTCATGACTCCATGCCCAATGGATGCTTCAAGGCCACTGGTCTCTTTATCTAGTAGGCAGATGTCCTCGAGAGTCACCAAATTTTTATCTCAATTTTTCCCCCGAAAAATTGATCAAACACGACCCCGTGCAAGATGAAATTCAAGAAATGGCTTCATCAATTCAAAAATAAATAGGTTGCAGATGTTCTAAAATGGAGGAACATGATTAGGGAGGGAAGAAAACAACATCAAAGAAACCAGAGGCCCAAAGAAGTCAAACACAACCCTCAAAGGGTTGTTTTAGTCGAACGGGCCTACGTTTCAAATACAATAGTCAGGTTACAGGTGGACTCAGAAATAAGAAACTAGAGGCACAAAGAATCAAATGGCATCAAAAGAGTCCAGGGTGCACAAAAGAAGAAGGTGAGGAAAGATCAAAGTCTTCAGGCTTTACGAACGAAAATCGGGCCCAATTGGCTAAGTATGAAGAGACAAAAGCTACCACGTGTCTCAACAACGCACCTCAGAGATAAGAGCCCCAGGTGGAGACTCAAATGAGCGCGGAGCTTCCACGTGTCCCAGGATCCAACAGGGTCAATAAAAGGGACAGAGCTGGGCCCAAATGACTAAGTATAGAGGACAGAAGCCTCCACTGTGTCCAAACACCGCACCTCCAAAGGTTAAATCCAAAAGGGAGACTCAAACAAGTGCCAAGCCCCATGTGTCTAGAGCCCCAAAAGTTACACCGGCCGTTGAAAAGTATTCGAAGTAGGTGCCAAGTGTCCAAACGGCACTACTTTAAAGATAAATCCAAAGAGCGGAGACAAAATGAGCATGGGCTCGCCACGTAGCCCATATTAAAAAAAGGGATAGAGTCAGGGGTTTAAATAGTCAAAGTAGAGGCAGGCCAGTGGAGGGAGCTGAGTGTTAGCATGGCGCAATTTCAAAAGTAAAATTTGGGGTGGGTTTTCAAACAAGTGCCAAACCTCCTCATGTCCAGTCAGACTTTTGGCCCCTCCAAGCAAGAGACTTTGGAAAAATACAAAGGATCCCAAAGAGCTCATGCTGAAGCCACCACATGTCATTCTAGCATGATTTCAAGAGCATAAGGAAGGATCTGTATCTCCAAGATGCGCGAGGCTGCCACATGGACCCTGTATGGATAGACTCTTTAAATATTGCGCTCCCACGACCCAAAACTTCAAATGGCCATATCTTTTGACTGGAAACTCAGATTTGGGCAGGAGAAGACTTTTTGGAAACGTCTCGACACCCTCTACACCATGGAAACATAAAATATCATTCTTAATAGGATTTAATAGGTGAAAAATGGGAAAACATCTTCCAAGCCATTAATGTAGAATCTGATTTCTTCAACTACCAGACTAGATTTAATTTGATCCGCTAGGGAACCAGAATCGACAGATTGTAGGTGGATTTGAGAGGGGCATTGATTGATGGTGGTTGAGCTTTCAAAGTAGGATTCAATGCATATCTCAAGGTGGTTGAAGAAGGATTCTAATTCTTCCCTCCTCTCTCTCATTCTTCCTATATATTGTAATGAAGGGGCATATTCAAAGGGTTGGTCGTTGTTTCTCCTCTGCCCCCCTCTCTCTTTCTTCCTTAGGGTAGAATGCAGAGTCTAAGCCTCCTCCCATGGCTCTGTAATGGATTTTCTTTCCTCTTTCCCACTGATGATGTACCATGTAACATTTTGGAGCAATAAATCTGTTTCGTGATGCATCTGTCCATCCTTGGATTATTTTGTTGTCTCTTCTTACCTCTCATCGTTGCAGGGTATACTATGCATACTTATGATGTTTGCTGTAGGTTTTGGGAGCTTGTGCTTAATGGGTTTTGAAGTGGTGTTTCATGTGAAATCTATCTCTGGTCTGTGGTGCATTCTATCCACCCTCTCCTCTTCTCACCTCTCTCCACTTCAGGAAGTTGGATATGTGATTCAACCACTTCCTTTTCTGGTGTATCACCACTTAGTGTAGGCTCTTTCACCCTCTCTCTCTCTCTATCCCCTTGGAATGGTTAGATTAGGATAGAATAGGTTCTTCCTGCATTGGAGTAGCTTGTGGCAGGTAGATTAGGAAGTAAGAACCGGCTTTCTTTGGAGGTCCATCTCAAGTTTTGCAAGTCCCACAGCTTGAGAGATGGTCCCATGTTGTGCAATCACACCGAATGCCCCATTTCACAGCCAGGTCCATTCAGGGGTGCTGTGATTCTGCACTAACAGTGACATCATATTAATTGATACCCTAGTTTTTTTACGGCAAAAAAAAACCTCATTTTGTGCCCTAGCTTTTGCTTCTTCAATCTCCCATCATTCCGGTAGATGAATCGAGCTAAAAACTTGAACACAAAGTACAAATGAAAAACCTATTCTAGTGAAGCTAATTTCATCGTAATTTGAGGTGGGAAAGAATATTTTCAAAAAATCTTGGGGAATACATTAATGTCTGACATGATTCAACAATGAAAAGGCAGCGAGGTACTTCTTCACTTCCCATGGTTCCAGTGAGCGGAATCATGTGAAAAATTGAAGTAGAGATTTGAAATGAATTGTGTAAACTTCTGGAAGTGGGTTCATTTGAATCCAACACAGGGAAGACCGCTTTCTATTTTTAGTATCTATGGGAGCACCTATTATAAATAGCACGTTAGAGAAAAATTTGCATTCACACTCCTTATCTCACTCCCTCATGATCAAGACACTTCAAAATTGACAAGATTGACAAAAATGGAAAAACAACTAGCTATATGAGACCATAATGGTGAATATTCTAAAAATATCAAATGAGTGAAAGGAGCTAAAGGTGGTCAAATTTCACTCATTCACTAATCCTACGATGGTATTAACACTCACGTGATCTCCTCTCTATTTTCAAGTCGATTCCCGCATTGCCCAATGAGGTGAGCAAAGAGTGCCAAAATGAGAAAACAACCAATTTTGTACTGAAGACCCTTTCAGTTCATTTCACATGTGATGCATGATCAACTAGTAGATGGAAATTGATTTTGATCTCATTCTCATTTCCTCACTCCAGAATCAGTAGGATTTTTTCATGTCTTGTTTGGCATCAGTGCATCTGTAGTGGCAAGATCAAGATCATGTCTGAGTGAGAAAAGTGCATCCAATTTCTCCCATGTGAATGACTAATCATGAAGCTATAATAGTGTGTCAAAGATAAGAAGGATTTTCTCAATGAGGGGAGTCATCTTTCTATGTTCTCAATGGTCTTCTTCTCAAGTTTTCATCATCCCTCTTCTTTATGTATCGAGGAAGTGTGTAGAAGTGCATTATTTCAAAGAGTTTTTAAAGGGGTAAAGTGTTCAAAAGTCTCCAAAAGAGAAACCTCCATCAGTGGAGCAAGGTAGTTTTGCAGAGGGACATCTTGGGACAAGTTTCAATACTCAACATCAGTGGAGCTGATCTCCATCGAAGGAAAATGAATCCTCATCCAGGCTATGTCCATCTCTTCTCTCTCCATTCTTTCTCCTCTTCTCTAGCCCCTTTCTATTTCTCTATTATAAGCAACCCTGAATTTCATCCTATTCATTTAAATGTGACTATAGCCAATATTGTAATAATTCACCCTCAATTAATTAAAGGGGGACTTAATTTCATTCCTAGGGGATTGAAGAGTCACATGTTGTGGAGGGAAATTGAAAAGTCATGTGGAGGGTAGGTGAAGAGTCCTCTTAAAATCTATAAATTGTAATGACTTCCCCATTCTTAAGGGTTGTAGATTTTGTATGTTCAAGAGTAGATAACTACTTGTGATGAGAAAAAGAGATACTATTTTCTTTCATTCTCCTTCTCATATGTTCTTTCATTCCTTTCTTTGTACAACTTTGTGAGAATGTCAATAAAGAAGAAAGGAGTTTCATTCTTTTCTTGATGAGGGAATTAGTGAGAATTTATCTTCATAATTCCATATTTTCTTGGTGTTAGTGTCAAGGTTTATTTTCTTTCTGAATATGTGTGTTGAAATGCTATGATTAATATTTTCAGGCATCTGAGTTTCTACCTGAGATATTAATCCCCCCTTACTAATTTCCCACTCCCTTTTCCTACCTATCTAGCAAATTTCTCCCTTGCAAGAAATTTCAAGCATTTGTTGTATGTTCAGTGGAGTGTTCCTGTTAGAACCCCGACATCGAGGCCAACCACAATTTTTTATTTTGTTCACACACAATAAATGGAGCTGCACCATTCAAGAAGAGGGACCTAGTCCCAAAGCGTTGGAAAAAATCAACCAATTTGTCTAAATGATAATTTTTTTGGCCAACAACATCTAAATTTGGTAATTCACTCTTTAACATTGCTAGTTTTGACCATTCACTCTTGGTAAGATAAACATAACCTTTCCATTCCCACTTAGCACATTTTGAGGTCTTTCATCTATCTTGTTTATCCTTACACACTAATATGTCAACACATTCTAGAGAGTACAATGCATAAAATCCATATACTAAGTAAGCCTGATAGGATTCAAACTTCATATAACATGTTTTTCATCCCCAGTCAAGGTTGAACAATTTGGTCAAAAAATTATATCCAGTCCTGACTTATTTGTACAGTTTTACACTGCCATATCATCCATTTTTGCTTTCAATTCCAAATTGTCCAATGGGTCATTTCATCCCTCTAGGTCAACCTTTCTTCGATAATTTACCTTCGGAACCCTTTATAAGTAAGTTAACGCTACCTCATTTGCTAACATAAAAATCCTATGACACTGCATTGATACACTCACTTCCGAAACTTGCAAAAAATACCTAAGGCTTCCTAAATCTAGAAAAGGCACATCTATAATTATTAGGGTAGTAATTTCTATAGGTATGAAGCTTCTTACTAGGGAAAGAAAACAATCTCTCTCATCCAAAAGCACTCAAACATCCCTTTTCCAAGTATTTTAGCAAGATCCAAACTCAACTCAAGAATTTCCAAAGAGATTTCCAAATCTATTTACATTCTTTTAGCTATCACATGTTAGGTGGAGAATGAGGTGGAGTTTGAGGCATCTTCAGAGTAGTGCCAATGTTGGCAATTCATGGGGGTGCCCACAACTTAACTAATTTTTATTTTTAGGGCTTCCTATCCATGGCTAGGGTTGGAGATCATGTTCATAATATTCAAAGAGCTTTGCAATATGACTGACAACTAGGGTTTGACAGTGACAAACATATTTTAGGAAAGTGACAATCTTTCTAAGGTATAGAGCTAGAAACCAAGTAGGTCCAAGACTATACAAAAGGTTCAGGACCATACAAACGGTCTTGGTAGAATTGTATGGTCATACCCCAAATCAGTTTCAAATAACAGTTCCAAAAATGAAGCATGAATAGACTCAAATCTCCCCATTTTAGCAGTGTGCATTCCTAGAACTTCCAAAAATTAGTTGTAATTAGTTTTGTGCACTCATCCTCTTGTGTTTGTAAGTTTATAACATATCATCTAAACATTGAATATGTTATAATGATATTATATGATTAATGTTAGAAGTTAATCAATCATAATAACCCTCTATAGCTTCCCTTACATCCTTTACTGTATTTAATTCACTAAATCTTATATTTCACATAATCTAATAAGGGTGTAAACATTTTGATGAATCTTATTTGTGCCTCGATCCTTATATCAATGCTAGGGTTTCTATTTTTATGAAGAATATGTTTTTGTTCCTTCTTACCCACCTCATATTATCTCAAATTATATATGTTTTTTCTTATACCCTTCCAGTGTAGTGCTAGGTTTACTAATAAACCTATTGAGAATATTGAGATTTCTCCTCCTAATCTTAAGCATCATAGCCTCACAATATCATCTCAGTTGTATATCGTTAAAATTCCATCCATCTTTGACCCTGCAAATGAGGTTCCATTACATGGCATTGAAACTCACAGTGAGAATTCTTATGATTCCAACCCTGATGACGATAACGTCATGGATCATGAACAAGTGGAACTTGTATCTCATATTTTTGAACAACTTTGTCAAAATCCTCACCACATTGAACCTATCATCAAAATTATCCTTATCTTAAAACTCACCCATGATCAAAAATCTAGTGAAGAATCCCTTATTGAGTGGTCTCAAACCTCTTCCAATTTTCTGACATTGTTATTCCTACATCTACAATGCCTACATCCTTAGGGAAACCTAATCTATTGATTGAAAATATCTGTATTCATCTTCTTGTGACCGATACACATCGTATATCCACCCCTAATGGTTCACACATTTATTCATCTAGCACAGAAGCTCTTGAAACACTTGTTTATACATTACAACCTCAAATCTTACAATTACACCAAGGTGCATCCACTTCTTCTCAGGATATGGATTCTATGCAGTTGCTTCATAACCCATTTACACCTAAAATGGTTTCTTACCCATTTTCTATTGTTTTTTTTACTCCTAAACTCCCTATATATGATGTTAAGATCATTTCATATGGATTTCTTTGACTAGGCCTCTCGGGACATCCTACTTACCAAGCTCTTCCCTAGAAGTTTTAAGAAATTTTCACTACAATGGTTCTATGAGATCCCCACACATTCTGTGTTCTCATTTATTTCTTTGATAAATTAGTTTTTGGCACAATTCTCTATCAACATTGGGGACTAATTTTTTATGCACAACTTTTTGAAATGCGGCAAGGATCCAACGAACCTATCAATGATTATGTCTTACGATACAAGACCAAACTTAAAAAGAAAGTACATTCCTAATGCTCATCCTACCACACTTAATGCCAACTTTCCAAAAAAAAACTACATTCAAAGGAAATACTAATGATACCAAGGAAACTTATAAATCCAATGCCAATGCTCCAACTAAGCTCCAACTTCATCTTGCACGAAAAAATTTAACTTTCTTACCATGTTTCATACACATTATATTGACAATGTCAAATCCAGTTTAGAAGTACACAACACTTATCGTGTGGTACCTCCACCACCCGTTAGGTAAAACTTAGTTTAATGTAAGTAATTTAACATTATATATACCATTTTACTTTCTACCATAGGTAAGTTGGCTTTTATTATTCACTGTGGTAATCAGGGATGTTACTATGGGTAATTTTTTGTTTGATCGTTATATGGTTTTATAAGCATTTTTGTTATTTCATTCATGTATTGTATTTGTTAATTGGTTGTGCTTATGTGGTTATGAAATATCTATAAATGTTGCAACATTCCATTTCCCTATAGGTAGATTATTTCCTGATCAATAAAATACTAGCAGGATACCTCCATGTTTCCTCCAATATTTGGTATAAAAGCTGGTTTTGGGATCTTGTACAAAAGAAATGTGTTGTAGAAGGATAACATAAGTGTGTAAGAAGGCTTGGATAAGAATTCTTCTCCAATGGAGATCATGTGCTGCCTCTAGCAACTTCCCAATATCACAATTGCATCCCCACAACCTGCAAATTCAATTTCCATGCAAAAGAAAGGTAATTTTTTTTAGCATTCAGCAAGGAGGAGCCACCCAAGTGTTGCCTCATGCACCAAGCCTAATTGCTGAAAAAAAAGAAAAAAATCATTTTCCCTAATAAATTTAATGGTTGAGTTAGCTATGGCTAACTCTTTCGACTATTTTAAAACTCTGCCAAGATTAGTAGTCTATGTTGTGTAAAAATTTAGGCAAGCTACATGGTTGTATCGAGTTGGGGTTTCTCTACTTTTTCCTCATTGAAGTCAGTACCAAGTTAGACCTCCCAATCAAGTTGGTTAAAAGAGCATCAAGCTAGTTGAAAGGACAAGCTAGAAGACGAGTTGTATTGGGCCAAGTCAAGTTTTTGAGTGGGTTTACTGAGTCCAAAGGTCATCCGAGCACCTGCAGAAATATATGAAGGCCAAACTACAATTTGCATTGATCAAAGATCTATACAAAGTTGCAGTAAAAGTTATCATTTTTGGGTCAAGCTCCATTCTCACCGCAAGTGATTAGTGACACCCCTACAACTGTGACCATGCATCCTTGCAAATGACGATGGAAACAATACAAGTCAAAGTTGAGCTCCAATCTCACCACAAGTGGCCGAGGATCCCTGAAAACAAATACTTGCAGAGGAAAATCCAAAGCAGAGTAAAAAAAATTGCAAAAATATCCAAAGGCATCTTAAAGCAAAGTGGATCAATTTTTGGTAGAAAACCTAAAACCGTTGACCCTACCCTCGTGCCACGTGGCCTCTGCCATGTTTCATTTTAAAAGGTTGGTAATTTTGTGAAGTATTTAAATACATATTCCTCCAATTTGAATTGTTATGCACTTAGTGTGCTTTGGTGGCTACTCAAAGGTTATTAAGTCATTGGGAGAGGGAAGGTTAGGAGGTCGAGTCCCCCATACTCTATTCTAATGTTGAAATTTTGTGAAGGTTTTAGCAGAATCTCCAAAGATAGCGGTAGAAAACTATCACTACACAACTTAGTCACCACCAACCCCTCCCCCCCCAAATTTATGACAAAACACTATTTTTGGGCAATTTGTTTTCTCCCACATAACTTAGAAATTGATTTTGAGCAATTTTTGTAAAAGGAGGGGTGCTCGAAAGGGATGTTTTAGCTACTTTACATTTTTTTGCATTTGAGTCTTTTTGAGCTCCGGAGGCCACTAGGGCCCTACAAAACATTTTTTTTCCTATCACTCAATTTTTCCACACAACTGACTACAATATTATATTTTCAATGTATTTTTACATTTTTTTGTGCTAATGTGCCCTCTGGTTGGGAACATTCTAGGGATAATTTTAGTGGAGAATATTTGAAATATGGCGAAATTTTCATTTTAGGAAAATTTGAAAAGGTGATTTTTTCGGTCGGTGTCCTGTTCGCCTAAAATTTACAGTATATATATTTTTTGGGCAGATTCGCCTTCATTTGAAAACATCTCTTAGAAAAACCTAGGTGATTCGTTGGGTAGTATACTACGGTACCACAAGTAGCTTACCAAATTACCAATACTGTGAAGTTTGAACTCACATACTCTTAAGCACCAGAGATTATTGTTATCCTGTTAGGGTTAGTTTTTGACGCGTGATAGGGATATAATTGATGCGCGAAAAAGAGGTATTGCTGACATGCGATAAAGAGATATTTCAGATGCGTGACAAGGGGGTAAACAGTTGATGCACGACAAAGACAATGACGCCTTGTTGACGGGTGGAAAAGAGATTTGGTGCGCGACAAGGGCATAGGCAGTTGACGCACAACAAGGATAGAGTTGACGCACGAAAGAGCCAGTTGATGCCTTGGTGATGTGCACCAGAGATAGTTGATGCCTTGTTGATGCGCTACAGGGATTACCATGGTTGACATGCGACAGTAATTTTGACTCTGACTCGTTGAGTCATTACTTGGTTCTTTTGCTAACGCATGACTCTGTTCAGAATAATGGAAGGTGCTAGTCCTAAGAAAGCGAAGACCCTTATTGACGCGCATCAAGAGGAGTCATTGATGTGTGTTAACAAGGGACATTGACGCACGCCAACAAGGGTTGTTGACGCACGTCAATAGCCCTTGTTGACGCGTGTCAATGGCCCTTGTTGACGCACGTCAATGGCCCTTGTTGATGCACGTCAACATGATGTTAGTGAGCTCTTATTGACGCACGTCAATGAGGCGTTAGTGTCTAAAAATCTGTAGTCTCTCTGGCTCAAAAAAACTGGTGAAAATTTAGTTATGGAAAATTGTCAAATTCACCTTTCACTGAAACCGGTTCTGGGGATATTTGCCAAGTATTTTCCATCTCCAATTTTCTAGAGGTGTCTTAAAATGAACCTTGGAACATTCTAAAAACCCACTATGGAAAACAATTCTCTAAAATTCTTCTTACCTGACTTGCAACTACTTGATGGTGATAATTACACAACATGGAAGACTAAAATTCAAAATCAGATCGAGTTTAAAGAAATTTGGCTGGTTGAAAGTGGTTCGACAACTAGATCAACAAATGGTGTAACCCATTAACGACTGTTTGATAAGGCCAATTTGATAATCTTGTTCGCAGTGTCTAATGGCGTGCAACCCCACATTTGAGATGCTAAAACAACCAAAGGAGCGTGGGATAAGTTGAGCATAGTGTACGAGGCCTAAAACAAGAAGACAATATTAAATTTGTAGAGTCTGTTTCTTACACTGAAATTCAAGTTGAATGAGAAAGTGGAGGATTTCTTACAGAGAGTTGCAACATTGAGGGATTCACTTATATCCTTGGGAGAGGAGGTTTCTAATACAAATTTTGTGCCCATTTTACTAAGAGCACTTCCTCTCTCTTACTGCATTTTTATGACGACACTTAACTTGTAAGATCACACCATCAGTTTTCAGAAGTTGCTAAATTGTCTACAGCAAGAAGAGACACTTTATAACCAATATGAAGAAGAAGAGAAAGCATGATCTTCTCATCTGAAAGGAAACAGAAAAGCACAATATTTCCAAAATTCCCAAAAATAACATCAATAAGGGAGCAAATAAAAGAAAAAAAGTCCTATCTACAAACGAGGACATGAGCTAAAATATTACTAGTACAACACATATAAGAAAGGATCATCAAGCAATTCGAAACCTCAAAATCAACAATCACAACATGGAAAGTCACACTACAAGCAAGGGAAGACGAAGGGGAACTGGTGAAAGAAACCCCAACAATAAGGAAATGTAGTTGAAAAAGAAGACCATTTAGATGATGAGGAATTCTTGTACACTACTCATTCTAGTGAACCTCCACATCATCTAGTGATTTCTAGTATGTTTATTCATGATCCACTCGACACATGACCAGGTGCAAATACTAGTTCACCACTACATGAGACACACCCTCCAAAAACCATATTTCATTGGGGGTTGATTCTTGCTACATAGTCCAAGGTATTGGAAACATCACTCTTCATCTTAATTCATGAAATTGTAGGTTATTAGATGTCTTGCATGTCTCCAGTTTGATGAAGAACTTACTATCAGTTTGTCAACTTCTAAATCATAATCTGAAGATTGATTTTGATAGTCATTCTAATAATAAAATGTGTTTGATTCGAGATAAATCCAGAGGTTAAAAAATTGTTGCAAAATCATCAAATGTCAGACGGATGTTCTAGCTTAATTTTTTCCATAGGGATGATCATACACTCGTGGCTAAGAACACTTCTTCTACATAGTTGTGGCATTGAATACTTAGTCACATCAATTTTGGATATATTGATATATTTCACCCGTATAATATGGTGAGAGCATTTCCATCTCTCAAAGATGATACCAAAAAAGTGTCCTAACTACCTCACATGAAAACAACACAGAGCTTCATTCCAAACGAGCACTTATGGAGCTCTAGGTAAGCTTGATTTCGTTCATACCAATTTTTTCGTCCTGATACAACCTAGTCATTATAGGCTCAATATTTCATGCTTTGTGTTGATTATTCAAGAAAAATGTGGGTCTTTTGTCTTCATAAAAAATTGAAGATTTTGAGAACTTCAAGAAGTTCAAATTGGTTGTTAAGAATGAGATTGGTCAACATATCATACATCTCCACTCATATCAAGGGGGGGGAATTCACCAGTATTGAGTTCAAAGCCTACCTAGAAGCTCACAAGATTCGTCGATAAATTCCTCCTCCACATACAAAACAAAAAATGATGTTATTGAGAGAAGGAATTGTAATATCATGAAGATGGTGTGTTTTATGATCGATAGTTCTAGATTGGTAAAGAAATTCTGGCACGAAGCAACAAAGACAATAGTATATTTTCTTAACAGAGTTCCCATAGTTGCTCTTAACAGAGTAACTCCACATGAGGCATGATCAAATCAGAAGCGATCCATTGCACACCTCAGAGTATTTGGGTGCAAATCTAATATGCACATACCCAATTAGAAAAGAAAGAAGTTGGATATGAAATAAGAGAAAATCATCTTCATTGGCTACAATGAAGATACTCTTGGGTACAAATTGATGGATCCGAAAACCAGGAAAGTCTACACCAACAAATATGTTGAGTTATTTGATAAGAAAGAAGTTGAGGCTCGTTTTACAGACTCACCTAATGTAGATATCACACCTATTGTGAAAATAGAAGTGAATGTTCCCACTGATGATGAAATTGGTCATGGGTATGATGGTGATGATCGGACATGACTACAACCCAGGGAAACAATACATCGTATGCACAAGTGGTATATAAAAATGGTTCAAGATGAAAATTAGGATGTTCCTCTGAATACATCCACCACTAGACCATAAACTCATAGTAAATCTCGAGAAGAGGTAAATTTTACTTTGATGAATACATTGGTAGAAAATGTTGAGCCCTTTGTTGTCCAGGAAGCCCTACTATCAAAATATTTTAAAGATGCCATGGATGTTGTGCATCAGTCAGTGGTGAAAACAAACACCTAGAATCTTATCGATCTTCCACAAGGGAAGAATCCCATTGCTTGTAGATGGCAACTCAAAACAAATTAAAAAGTAGATGTGACTATTGAAAATTACAAAGTGAGACTGGTAGCAAAGGGGTATGCACAAAAGGAAGTCATAGTCTATGAGAAGACATTTTCTCCCACAGCTAAGATTAAAAAATTAGGATGATCTTTTCTCTATCTGAACAATTTGGTTAGAAATTCCATCAGATGGATGTGAAGAGTGTCTTTCTAAATAGAGATCTACAAGAGGAATTCTGCATGACTCAACCTGAGGGTTTTGTCGTACCTATATTAGAAGCCTCGATATGTAGACTCATCAAATGTTTGTATGGCCTTGAATAAGAACATTGGGCTTGGTACATCAAGATTGATGAGCATATCATTCAACATGGATTTGTAAGAAATCCATATGATTCCAATCTCTACCTCAAAAAACAAGGAGGATATTTTGTGATAGTTTTTGTATATGTCCATAATTTAGTCATCACTGGAAACAAAATGAAGATGATCGATGATACGAAGAAATATCTTAATCAATCATTTGACGTGACATATCTTTGGCTCATGCACTATTGCTTTTTATTAGAAGTATTGTAAAAGGAGAATCATGTTTTTGTTTCTCAATTGAAAGATACCAAGAAAACACTTGAGAAATTTTGGATGATAGATTGTAGACCTATTGTTATATCCATGGAGATGAGAGTTCAGTTATCTGGTATAGATCCATCTCCTCTGGTGAATGCAACTCTCTATCGACAGTTAATTGGGAGTCTCATTTACCTGATATATATTAGACCATATATTAGCTTTACAGTTAAATATATTTCCCGGTTCATGCAGGAATAGAGAGTTTGTCATTAGAAAGAAGCAAGGCGGATCTTGAGATATCTCAAGGGTACTATAGATCTTGGTCTAGAGTACAAGAAGAATGACCAATTCTTCTTAATAGGATATTCAGATTCAGATCATGCATGCAACATTGATGATAGGAAATCCACTTATGGGTTTGTTTTCTTTTTGGTATCTGGACTGATATAATGGGGAAGCAAGAAATAAAACTTTTTTTCTCACTCTTGCACAAAGGTTGAATATCGTGCTATAGGTGGAGATGTCTGTGAAGCGATATGGCTACGTTGCATACTTGGGGGTCTTGGATTATCATGGGAAATATCCATTACCTTGTATGTTGACAATGAGGGTGCTCTCAAACTTGTTCGCAATCCAGTGTTTCATGAGAGAACCAAGCATATTGAGGTGCAAATTCATTTCATTCCTGAGCATGTTTTGAAAATACAACTTCAGTTTTTCCCAACAGATAAACAACGAGCATATATTTTCACAAAGTCACTTGCACGTGAAAAATTCAATTTTTTCACAGCGTTCCTCTCCTCATCTCTTGAGGCAATGCAAATCAAGGGGGAATGTTAGGTAAAACTTAGTTTACTGTAAGTAATTCAACATTGTATTTACCATTTAACTTTTTACCATAGGTAAGTTGGCTTTTATTATTTACTGTGGTAATCAAAGATATTATTATGGGTAATTTGTTGTTTGATTGTTATATGGTTTTATAACCATATTTTTTATTTCATTCACCTATTGTATTTGTTAATTGGTTGTGCATGTAGAACTGCATATGGTTTTCAAAACTATTGTGTAACATCTATAAATATTGCAACATTCCATTTCCATGTAAGTAGATTATTTCCTGATCAATAAAATACTAACAAACTACCTCCCTATTTCATCCACCACCACCTACTTATGATCATACTTTGGAATGAAATGATTGGAATTTTCCCTCACACATCGTCTCCTACACCGCTTACCACTTATCATGATAATGATATAGATGACACACTTGATTTATATACTCTATCCATATTTGTATCTATTAATCAAGTACCTATACATGTTATCTTGGTCGATCCACATAATAAGGATACTATCTTATCTCTCCCACTACTTCAATATCTTAGCATTTCTATACCAAATCTCGCATTTGATACTAATTTTCACTATCTATGCATAATTATATCTATCACTACATCAGTGCCATTCTTGTTTGCTTCTTCTCTTAGCTTCGAGGATTTATGTTTATGTCTCCCTTGACTATGTTCTCTTCGGGATATTCCATCAGTCATTCATCAATATATCAAGTGTATTCATGATTAACAAGTTGTAACAATTAGAGGTGTTCCCTTTGAGGCTACTTCTCCTAGTTTTCTTAGTCATTCTTCTGCAATTCCTATTATTTCCACTAGTGCATCTAGAGATAGGCCACTGGTTACATACATTATTCCTAGTATCCCTAGTACTTCTTGGTTCTTTCCTAGGTCCATGATCCTACACATTATCACTTTCCATTTTAGTCCTTATAGGTATCCCGATAGGCCCTTGGTTACACACACCGCTTCTCATGGATGTAGTATTCCCTAGTATCCTGATCAGCCTTTGGTTCCACACATTGCATCTCATACCTCAAGTATTTCTAGGTATCCCAATACACCTTTGGTTGTACACACTACCTCTCATGGCTCTACCTCTCATAGGTCTTCTCATGGGGATTTGATTTCACACAATGTTTCTCACATCTCTCACTCCCATAGGATCTTGCATCGGTCATCTAGTGCACATGTTCCCTGCATAATCTTTCACCATCCTAGTACCCCTGGTATGTATCGATGTACTCGTTCCTTTATCCCTCCATAGAGGCATTATTTCAAAAAAATTACTACCACTATACCATTTATATTTAAGCCATAATTGAGGCTTGAGCATCCATCTTTCCTAAAAGTTGGTCCACCTCTTCAAGAGGTTCCCATTGGATAGCTTTATTATTACCCCTCTTTTGTGTACATAGCTAAGTAGTTCAAAAATACAAAAACATTAACATAGTTTCTGTTAGTGCAAAATCACAGCACCCCGAATGAGTTTTCAGATCTACTTTTCTAAGGTAGAGTCATTTGGTGTAATTCACATAACATTGAGTTTTCCCCAAAGTGTGGGACTTTGTAAATGGAAAAAATCTCCAGAGAAGGTTGGTTCTCTTCCTAAACTACCTGCCACAAGCTAGTCTAGTGCAGGAAAGATAATCTAATCCTAATATAACTGTCCAAGGAGACATGGAGAGAAAGAAAACAAGAAAAACAAAGCCTACACTACAATGATGATACACCAGAGAAGGAAAATTGTTGATCATCTAACCAAACTGCCACGAAGTGAAGGGAGGTGAGCAATGGAGAGGATGAACAACTGCATCATAGACCAAAGATCAGATTCACACAGAAAACATTTCAAACCCAAAAAACATAGCTCCCATATCTACAAATGAACATCCAAAACATGCACATGTACCCTGCAATGAAGAGAGGCAAGAAGAAACAACCAAAAATAGCAAAGGATGGACAAATACATCACAAAACATGTTTTTTATTTCTTTATAATTTTGCACATAACATCCTTCATGAGCAAGAGGAAAAATGCCATTTACAGAGCAGGGGAGGAGGTTCGAACTCCATTTTCAACCCCGAGGAAGAAGAAGAGGGGAAGGGAGAGAGGAAAAATGAACAAAAATTTTACAATGATCCCTGACCCTTCTTTTATAGATTCAACACAGAGGGAAGAAAGAGAGAGAAGAAGGAAAACAATTTTGGAGCTCAACCACTGCCATCAATGTCTCTTACAAAATATGCCCCCAAATCTATCTTGACTGAATTAATTCTCGTTTGGCGCCTCAAAGGAGGAGGAAACGACAGATCAGATCGAATCTGATCTGGTTGTTGGGGTAAAATAGATCATGTATTAATGGCCCGAAGATGTTTCTCCATTTTTCTCACACATAACCTTTCCAAACTTAAAGTCTCAAATCTCCATGGCATAGACAAGGCCGAGATCTTTCCAACGGTGTCAGATTTGTTAGGTCTCAAGCCCTGAGTCGAAAGATATGGCCATTTGAAATTTAGACTGGGTCTGTACAAAATAGTGGGAAAACAGTTTGAAAATGGGTCCCCTTTTTAAGTTGAACACGTGGAGGGTTGTTGCATGTTCGAGGGTGGTCTCTGCATTTTGGTTTTGGAGTGGCGTGGTGTTGACACTTGACTTCTTCCGTGGCCTGCTCGATTTCCTTATGTTTTATGCCTAAGTCCTTTGCTCAGCAGGGGCATATATCTGACCAGGGAAATGCGGCGGCCTGGCACTTGCTTGGAAACCCCCTTTCAATATTGCTCTTGAAGTAGCACCGTTTGGACACTTGGCACTCTTTTCCGGCCTGCCATCATGCATTGAATATTCAACCTGACTTCATTCCCTTTTTGAGACTGATGCATGGAGGCTCCACGCTCGCTTAAAATCCCGATCAAGATTTTCCTTTAAAGGAGTGTCGGGTTGACACTTGGAAACCTCCATAGACGCTTTGTACGTTTCAATGACTCCTCTTACCTTTTCTGACCTTGGGCTACGTGGCGAGCTGGTGCTTGTTTGAGTCTTTGCTTTTGGATTTACCCTTGGAGATGGGTAGAGTTGACATGTGGCTTCTTCCGTGACCACTTTTATACTTAGCCTTTTTTGAGGCCCGCCCTGTTTGCCTTTGAATTTTAGCTTTAACTCTGCCTCCGTTTTAGGCCTAGGACATGTGGGGACCCAACGCTTTTTTGAGCCTCCCTTTTTGGGTTCATCCTTGGAGAAGCATTGCTTGGACACTTGGCAACATCCGCCAAGTCGAAGACTTTTCAATGGCTAGTGCAACTTTTGAGACTTTGTACGCATGGAATCTTAGCACTCATTTGGGTCTTCCCCTTTGGATTTAACCTTTAGAGGTGCGCCATTTTGACACTTGGCAGCATCCGCTGTCTCCTCTATACTTAGTTAATTTTTGGACTCATTCTGAATGATTTCAGAGCCCGAAGACTTCAGACCTTCCCCATTTCTTCTCTTTTGAGCTTCTGGCTTCTTTGACATTGTCTCCTTCTTCTCTGACCCCGTTACTTCATTTCTAAGCCCACCTGTAATCTGTTTGATGAATTTAAGGCATAGATTCACTCGACAGAGATGTTTCTTCTCTTTCTTCTTGCATAGGGTCGTTTAGTCTTTCGTAGGCCCCGCCATTTCATTGTTGAGTCCTTCTGCAACTTGTTTGTAAGATTTAAACGTGTTTTCTCTAGTTCTTTTTGTGCGGGGTCGTGGCTGATCCAATACTTTTCCCGGGGTGAAAAATATGGATAACAATTTGGTGACTCATGGGGACATCTACCAAATAGATGAAGAGACTAGTGGCCTAGAAGCATCCATTAGGCATAGAGTCTACCTGGTAAACACGAAATTGGTCTGAACTTTGAAGATCTGATCCCTGAGCCTACCCGTGCATCTACACTCTCAATTTTCATAAGAAAATCTTGAAATGGAGTTTCTGAGAGTAGAAAATTGTATTGACATGAGGCTTATGCACCTTCGGAGCAATACAAAACTTATGTAAAAAGACCAAATTATACATGCCTCAAATGAGACATGTAGAGTGTGCATAAGCACTTCTTCTACTGGAAACAAAGTCTACTCCTACTCCTAAACTAACTAGAGAGAAAGAATGCTAAACAAAGCCTACTATAGGTAGGGAGAAGTAGCTTCCCTTTCTCAAAAGAGGCAGCCATGAAAATGATTTGACACTAGACATAGCTGCCTGTATGAGTGAAAAACTGACAATAAGCCGGTCCTCCACTCAAATCATCAAGGTATAAGCATTAATGGAAAATACCTCTTCAAACTAATTTGCATTGGACTCTTCGAGGTATTGATGATGACCCTTGGTACTTTGGTACTCATCCTCATGCCTTGAAGTAAGCATGACTGGTTTTGGTTCCTCCCTTGACTCCAATGAAGCCAAGTACCTAATTAGGCACGGTCTGATCCTTTGGATGTGCTCACTTCTCTGAAATTCAACTCCAAAAATGGAGTCTTCTTGTGGACCTTATTGGATGGATTGTGTGAGAGAGATGATGACATCCTCTACCTGCCTAGTGCTTGTGGTTGAAGACATTCTTTTGAGTCTAATAGGATATCAAACTCTTTACTATCATGCTCTAGCAAAGTATCTCCCTTTTGCATGGTGATCTTAAAATCTTCACTATTTTCACCATATGAAGCCTCATCTTCAAATATGAAGCTAGTGAGTTTAGGCTCCTCCAAAAAGTTAGATTTTTGAGAGGTTATATGAGAGAGGGATCTGAATTTTCTTGTGCAATTGGCTCATGATTCAGTGCCTCTGAATCTGTCTTGGTCACCTCCATATGCTCCTTTTTAACTGGATTTGGAACTAGTTGTTCCTCTTCTTTCTCTTGTGGAGAACATGGAGGACTCATACCTCCCAATCTTGGTTTCAGAGAGGTGAAGTGGAGTGTAGGTTGTTGTTCTTGAATGTATTCCTTCATGGAAATAGGCTCATATGCTTGGGAGGTGGTTGATGGAGGAAAAAATGGTGTTATCTCTTCAGGATCTTCTCCATCAAAACAATCCTCCAAGTCAGAAAGACAATCTACCTCCTTGTCCTGCTGCAAGTGCTCTACCTCCTTCATGGTGTCTTCCTAATCTACAATTGACTCACCATGGTTCCCTTCATCCTCAAACATGAAGTTTGAAAGCTCAAACTCTTCTTCAACATCAGAGCTTGAAGGGGATGAAGTGAAAGGAAGAACTGAAGGTTCTTCTCTAGCTTGCTCCACACTTGGAGCCTCTAAAACTATATGGTCCTCCTCCTCTGCTGCAAACCCAGCCTCAGCCACCACTGGCTCTTCAACCCTAACCTCCTCTATCGGCTTGACTATCAAGGGGATCTTTGTAAACCCAAATTTGGCAGCCCAACTCTTCAGATTGTCTGTCATTTATTCTCTGTTGGGTTCTTCCTCTTGTTATTCTCCTTAACTAGTTTCTTGGGTTTCTTCCCAACATAGAGTTGGGAAAGCAAGAGGAGTGATAGGTTGGGGTTCAATCAGTTTTGCAATTGTTTGTGATGGGGAGGGAAGTGGAACTTCTTGTTTGTTTGGAGGGGATGACTATTTGGAAGGGAAAATGACAGAAGAATTGAAATGGGGTGGAAGACTAGGGAATGGAAAAATGGAATCAACACTTGGGGCAGCAAATAGGAAGCTTGGAAATTGGAGCTTGGGTTGAGATGGTTTTTCTTGAGAAAGAGAAAAAGAAAAGCTATGAGATGGTGATTGACTTACCCATTGACAAGGTTGTCTCACACTTCGCTTGTAAGCTTCAATGTCCTCAATCCATTGTGTAAGCTGAGTTAGCACTTTAACCATGAATTCAAGCTTCTCCTGAGGGCTGTAATGTCTTGGAAAAGGGCCTTCCCATGGACAAGGTGCCCTGACAACCAATCTTAAATGCCTTCATTTGTGCTATGACCCATGGATTGCACCATGCTAGCCTCCATTCTTTGAATCTTCTCTACAAAAAACAGCATCCTCCATTTGACTGTTGTCATTGTATGCATACCCTTGCAAATCATAAGCTCCATGGCCAAACTGACTTTGACCCTACTCATAGGGGTAGGCACAATTAATTTGGATATGATCATAGTGTTTATCTAGAGGAGTTGGAAAATGCATTGGAGGTGGATTCCACTATTGTAGGTGTGAATTCCATGAAGGGAATGAAGTCATGATTGCACAACTTCATGAAATGGAAGAAAATGGGAGGTATGGAAAGAAAAGTGAATGAAGATGGGTGGAAATGGATGGGAAAAGGTATGTAACTTCAGAAATGGGGTTGTTGACCAAATGGACTCACCAAATGTGCTTACATGTGCCTCAAAAGGCTGACCCTTAAGAGGAACACATGAACCTACTTAAGATGAAGTGGTGAGGTGATTCAGACCTATCCCACCAAGTGTGCCAAAATTGTTAGTGTGGTTGCACATGGTGACTTATGATTTGTTGTTGTAATGAGACACCTTGAAAAGATGGAAGATCTAACCTCAGTGTCCTACTGAGTGTGCCAAAACTGTTAATGAAAAATCACAGCACCCCCAAATGAGTTGTCAGATCTACTTTTCTAAGGCAGAGTCATTTGGTGTGATTCACATAACATTGAGTTTTCCCCAAAGTGTGGGACTTTGTAAATGGAAAAACTCTCCAGAGAAGGCTGGTTTCTCTTCCTAAACTACCTGCCACAAGCTATTCTAGAGCACGCAAGATAATCTAGTCCTAATCTAACTATCCAAGGAGACATGGAGAGAAAGAAAACAAGAAAAACAAAGCCTACACTAAAATGGTGATGCACCAGAGAAGGAAAACTGCTGATCATCTAACCAAACTGCCACAAAGTGAAGGGAGGTGAGAAATGGAGAGGATGAACAATTGCATCACAGGACAAAGATCAGATTCATACAGAAAACATTTCAAACCCAAAAAACATGGCTCCCATATTTGCAAACGAACATCCAAAACATGCACAGGTACCCTGTAATGAAGAGAGGCAAGAAGAAACGACCAAAAGGAGCAAAGGATGGACAAATATATCACAAAACATGTTTTTTATTGCTTCAGAAGTTTGCAAAGAACATCATTCATGAGCAAGAGGCAAAATTCCATTTACAGAGCAAGGGAGAAGGTTTGAACTCCATTTTTGACCCCAAGGAAGAAGAAGAGGGGGAGGCAGAGAGGAAAAACAAACAACTTTACAATGAGCCCCAACCCTTCTTTTATAGATTCAACAAAGAGGGAAGAAAGAGAGAGAAGGGGGAAAACCATTTTGGAGCTCAACCACTTCCATCAATGTCTCTTACAAAATATGCCCCCAAATCTGTCTTGACTTAATCAATTTCTCATTTGGCGCCTCGAAGGAGGAGGAAATGGCAGATCAAATCGAATCCAATATGGTTGTTGGGGCAAAATAGATCCTACATTAATGGCACAAAGACGTTTCTCCATTTTTATCCTACCTAACCTTTCCAAACTTAAAGTCTCAAATCTTCATGGTGTAGAAGAGGCCGAGATATTTCCAATGGTGTCATATTTGTTAGGTCTTGAGCCCTGAGTCGAAAGATATGGCCATTTGAAATTTGGGCTAGGTCCGTACAAAATAACGGGAAAATAGTTTGAAAACGGGTTCCCTTTTTAAACTGGACACGTGGAGGGTTGACGCATGTCTGAGGGTGGCCTCTGCATTTTGCTTTTGGAGTGGCGCAGTGTTGACACTTGGCTTCTTCTGCGGCCTGCTCAATTTCCTTATGATTTTTGCCTATGTCCTTTGCCGGTGGGGGCATATATCTGTTCGGGGACACGCGTTGGTCTGAGACTTGCTTGGAAACCCCCTTTCAATCTTGCTCTTGAACTAGCACCGTTTGGACACTTGGCACTCTCCGCTGGCCTCCCATCATGCATTGACTATTCAACCCAACTCTGTCCCCTTTTTGAGACTAGACGCGTGGAGGTTCTGCGCTCGCTTAAAATCCCGATCAAGATTTTCCTTTGTAGGAGTGTCGGGTTGACACTTGGAAACCTCCATAGACTCTTTGGAATTTTCAACGACCCCTCTTACCTTTTCGGACCTCGGGCTATGTGGCAAGTTGACGCTTGTTTGAGTCTCCGCATTTGGATTTACCCTTGGAGATGCACAAAGTCGGCACTTGGCTTCTTCTGCGACCACTGTTATACTTAGCCTTTTTTGAGGCCCGCCCTGTCCGCCTTTGACTTTTAGCTTTGACTCTGCCTCCGTTTCGGGCCTAGGACACGTGGGGACCCGTCGCTTGTTCGAGCATTCCTTTTTGGGTTCATCTTTAGAGAAGCGCTGCTTGGACACTTGGCAGCGTCTGCTAAGTCGAATAATTTTCAATGGCCGGTGTAACTTTTGAGGCTCTAGATGCGTGGAAGCTTGGCACTCGTTTGGGTCTGCCCCTTTGGATTTAATCTTTGGAGGTGCGCCATTTGGACACTTGGCAGCGTTCGATATCTCCTCCATACTTAGTCAATTTTTGGACTCATTCTGAACCGTTTCAAAGCCCAAAGACTTTGGACCTTTGTCATTTCTTCTCTTTTGAGCTTCTGACTTCTTTGACATTGTCTCCTTCTTCTCCAACCTTGCTACTTTGGTGTCACTAGAATTCATCCTGAAATCTGTGACTACCCTATCTGAAAAAATTTCGTACTTTTAAAATAATGGGTCGTTTTACGTTTTTATTTCCTAAAAGTTCTTGTATTGCATTAATATATTCTCAAAGAGCCATATTAGCTATTTTCGCCAAATACCCAGATGCCCAAAATTGTTATATCCTGTCGTCAGGATTTGTCTGCAGGAAATTTGTATTTAATTATTTTGAGCCCCGTTTGAGGTAATTTGCGCTCCGTTTTAACCCTGTTGTGATCGAACATATCATTATTCCTATATACCAGAAGGGTTTTAACTAAAAATAAGTTTTGGGCTTTATTTTTGACTTTTGGCAATTTTGTGTTTTTGTGTTTTCCCGTTTCGTTTTCTGTGAAATTTCTCTAGATCAATTCCTTTGCCGGGTTAGCCTGATTCTTAGCCTAGAGTATTCAGAGATCACATACGCACATTGTGCCAGAAGGAAGTTGCCATCAGAGGTTCAGTTCACTGGGAAAAGGTGAAGTCGTGCACTAAAAAGCCCCTGCGGGGTTGGGCACATTTTTAGAAAACAACGGATTTAAGTGGATCATTGGAAAAATAGAAGTAACAGGTAGGTGGGATTTTATTGCCTGCCTTGCAGGGTAATTTTTACCATGATGGAAAAGTCACTTAAGTTGCAGTGGGAAAATTAGAGGCAGCAGGCAGGCGGGAATTTATTGCCTGCCTTGTAGGGTAAAAATTCCCATGGTGAAATAAAAGAAAAGTAACTTAAGTGAAATCATGGGATTTTATTGCCTACCATGCAGGGTAAATAATCCCATTGTCAAAGTCAAATCACTTAAGTGGATCATGGGATTTCCGGGGCTGCCTTGTAGGGTAAAAATTTCCATTGCCATGTGTTTTTAAAAATAGAATTCTATAATTCCAAAAAGTGCGACCCACCTTGGGTGAATAATAATGCATTAAATAAATATTTGTTAATATTTATTCACCCAATTTTGGCACCCAGGCTTGTGGAAAAGTCAACAAAGGGAAGTGGACAAAAGGAATTTAAAAATAGAATTCTAAAATTAAATAAATTTAATTTATTTAATGCGGCCCCTTTTGAGAAGGAAATAATACTTTTTAAAGTATTAATTAATTAAATTAAATTCTATTTTCAGTGGCTATGGTCAAAGCACACTGTGAAACTTAAGTGAAGTGAAGAGTGGATTATTAAATTGATTAAATTTAATTTAATGGATGGTTGTCCTTAATCATGCAATTTTAGCACATCAGTTAAAGAGAAAAGCATGATTTTTTATTAATTAATTGCCAGGAATAGGAATGGCAATTATTAATTATAGAATTATGAGGGTTATATAAGCATGGGCTGCCATAAGGGTGAATTAATTAATTCACAGGTGAAGAAGTGTAGCCCAGAGAAAAAGTGTGCCCCATATTGAAGAGGATTTTGCTTGAAAAAAGATCAAATCAAGGCTAAAAGCTTCCAATTTTGGCGCATACGTTAAAGGAGGTTGATTTTTGTTTGCATAATTGTTTGTATAGGTGATACAGGTGCTCAGGTGAAGTTGAAAAAATTCACGCTCTCTTTGCATGCAATTAAAACATCAATTTTTGGGGCAATAGGCTTGAAAAGTGCATATTTTTATAATTAAAATTCACTATTCATGCTTCGGTGGCGATCTTTGTCTAAATTAATTACAGGGATTCATTATAGGTGCTTTACAAAAGAAAAGGAGATCTAATCAATGTCCAATACATTGAATATATCCTTCGAATCTGAAGAATTATCCAGATCTGCACAAATTTTGAAGAAATTTGGCCAAGTAAGAACAAAAAGAATTATTCAGACAAAGACAGAAAAAGCCATGGCAAAGAGGGACGAAAAAGAAAGCACAATGGAGTCATGCATCATTTCTAAATTTGTAGATATTGGAGACACGAATCTAATTTCAGAACCTCTTACTGAATTGATAGACAGATTCAGAACAGGAAAGACTTCACTCATGCGTGCAGATTAAAATCAGTGGAAGTATTCGAGGTGTAGCTTTTCCATCCACAACCCAATTGCCAGAGTTTGTTATGCAGGTGCAAATCCATATCCAGATGCATATGCAAATCCATATGTTGTTTCCAGATCCAGATCTCATAGTTGCAAAAGCTTCCGGCACAGGGTTCATCCTCTTGTTTCGAATGTAGCCCGTGAAGAAGTCAGTGCGTAGAAAATCCTTCTAAGATCTTGTGCAAATGCTCCCATCTTCTAGTTGAAGCCTTCATTGAATTTTCATTCATCCATAGTGTTTTTCAGAATTTTTAATTGCTCATATGCAATTAAAAATAAGGATGATGAGTTATCTACAACAAACATTGCATTGATGCATATACTGGAGAAGAACTACAAAATCTTCAAGAATAAAAGAGAAGACAAGGAGAAGGCAAAATCCAGCTGTTTCCAATTCCATCTTGTTGTTTCCAGATCCAGCTTGTTGTTTCTAGACCCAGCTTGTTGTTTCCAGATCCAGTCATTTCCAATTCCAACTTGTTTCCAGATCCAACTACTCCTAGATCCAGTTTGGTGAGAATCAAAGGCAAAAGAATCAACTGCACACAGACATGAAAAAGGACAAGACTGTAGTTTTCTTCTTCCTTCTTTAATGTAGCCAAATTAAGAACAACCAGATAAACTGCAATAAAATGAACTCCAAAAGAAAATATATCTCCTTCTTCGTTATCAAATAATGAATTACAATGTTTCCTAAATAGGAAAATAACTCCCAACTCGAGTTGCCAAGTAAACTCTAGCTAACTCTGACTAAATCTACTCTAGGTGGCGGAAATTACTATTTTTAGCAGTTTACTAGAACCTGCTATTCTTAGTAAGTTCGCATGCTTATTCCTACGGGCACAGAAATTGCCACGCATCTTCTACATCCCTAAATTAGAGGAATTGCCAACTTTCTAACTCACCATGCAATTAATAGACTAAAATTAACTAATGCTCAAAAATAGAAAAAAACCAAACTATAACTTAAATCCTAATTTTCGGCCTCAAGATGGCGGATTTAGGGCCCGAAAACGTGTCGAAAACTTGCCCCAACCGGTAGGGCCGGTTGCCGCTGCGTTCGTCTCATCAAAACACGTGGTTTCAAAAACAAACGGACTCAAACGGACACCCGGAGCTCAAGTTATGACCTTGTCAAGTTCCTGCTAATTCGGGCACATCATTCTCCCCTGCTTGAAAAAAACGCAGCTCCTGCAAGTTGTCTTCTTCAAACTGCTTCCATTTATCTGCATCCAACTTCTGAATCTCTGACTCTGTGACCCAAGTATTGTCCTCTTGTTCCAGTCCTTTCCAATGTACCAAATATTTGTTGTATTTCCCATGCCGCGTGTCCATTGTTTTCTTATCTAGAATCTGATCCACTTCTTCTTTCTTCTTCACCGGAACCTACTGCCGCCAATCTACTACTTCATCAGCATCATCCCTTTCTGCACCATCCCCATGAAAAGAATACAAATCTGAAACATTAAACACTGGAGAAATATCAAAATTCCCTGGCAATTCTACCTCATAAGCATTATCGTTTATTTTTTTCACGATTTTACAGGGTCCAATCTTCTTGTACTTCAGCTTGTTATAGGTTCCTCTTGGAAACCTTTCCTTCCGCAGATATACCATAACCAACTCACCAATTGTAAATACCTTTCTCCATCTGTGCACATCTGCTATTTCCTTATACTTGTCATTACTATTTTGCAGCTTCTTCCGCACTTCTTCCTGCAATTGTTGTATATGTTCGGCAAATGCTTCTGCATCATCACTGACTCTGCCATCAACGGGTAGCTGTACCAAATCTAATACCCCATTTGGATTACTCCCATACACAATTGAAAATGGAGACTTTCCCGTGGATCTGTTTATGGAACTGTTATATGCAAACTCAGCTTGCGGTAATGCTAAGTCCCATTGTTTCGGCTTTTCCCCAACAATGCACCTTAACAGGTTTCCCAAACTCCTATTTACCACCTCTGTTTGCCCATCAGTCTGTGGATGATAAGCACTACTGAACTGTAGTTGAGTACCAAATTTCTTCCATAAAGTCCGCCAGAAGTGACTTAAGAACCTTGTGTCCCTATCTGAAGTAATGGTTTTTGGAACACCATGCAAACGAACAAATTCTCTGAAAACAAATCTGCTACGCCTGTTGCATCGCTTGTTTTCTTGCAAGCAATAAAATGAAGCATCTTAGAAAACCTATCAACAACCACAAAAATGGAATCATTACCTCGTTCTGTTTTTGGTAATCCCAAAACAAAGTCCATACTCAGATCTGTCCACGACCCTTTAGGAACAGGCAACGGCATATACAACCCTGTATTCTGTGCATGGCCTTTCGAGACTTGGCAAATTCGACATCTCTCCACATATCTTACCACATCTCTTTTCAACTTTGGCCAATAGTATTTGTCTGCTACCAAGGCTATCGTCTTATCCTTACCAAAATGCCCAGCCAACCCTCCGCTATGCAACTCTTTCACTATATTTTCTCTCATAGACCCAACTGGAATACATAGTTGGCGTCCCTTGAATAGGTAGCCATCCTGTAAACTATACTCATCCAGGACATCTCCTACATTGTCAGACAATGGACTAATTAGTCTTTCAACAATATCCTTGAAATCAGAATCAGAAGAATACAAACCCTTTATTGTTTCAAAACCCACCACCTCATTTTCCATAGTGGTAAACAAAGTCACACGCCTACTCAATGCATCTGTAACTTGATTCTATTTTCCAGATTTATGTTTTAGAGAAAAAGTATATCCCTGCAAAAATGATACCCACTTTGCATGCCTACTATTCAACTTCTTTTGGGTATTCACATACTTCAGGGCTATGTGGTCTGTAAATAACACAAACTCCTTAGGCACTAAGTAATGCCTCCAATGCCTTAATGCTTGTACAATTACATAAAATTCCACATCATAAGTAGAGTAGTTCTTTCTTACCTCATTTAGTTTCTCACTAAAGAAAGCTACTGGCTTTCCTCCTTGACTTAGAACAGCTCCAATACCCACATGTGAGGCGTCACAATCAACCTCGAACACTTTATCAAAATCTGGTAGTGCCAAAATGGGTGCCTCTGTCACCTTCTTCTTCAAGAATTGAAAACTATCCTCAGCTGCCTTTGTCCAAAAAAACTCCCTTCCTTTTGTGCAATCTGTGATAGGTGCTACAATACTACTGAAATTTTTAATAAATTTTCTGTAAAATGTTGCTAGACCATGAAAGCTCCTTACCTCTGTTATACTCCGTGGAGTAGGCCATTCAATAATTGACTTTATCTTTTCTGAGTCCATCTGTACCCCACCTGCTGAAATAATAAAGCCCAAGAATACCAAGCTCTCTTGCATAAATGTGCACTTCTTCATATTTGCATAGAGTTTCTCTTTCCTTAACACTTGAAATACCAATCTTAGATGCCTCAAATGTTCTTCTTTAGTTTTACTAAAGATCAAGATATCATCAAAATAAACCACAACAAACTTACCATTATACTCCCGTAGCATGGTGTTCATCAATCTCATAAAAGTACTAGGTGCATTGGATAACCCGAATGGCATCACCAACCACTCATATAATCCATTTCCTGTCTTGAATGCTGTTTTCCACTCATCTCCTTCTCTGATCCGAATCTGATGATAACCACTTCGAAGATCAATCTTGGTGAAATAATTAGATCCAGCAAGCACATCCATCATATCATCAAGGCGAGGTATTGGGAACCGATACTTGATTGTAATTTTATTGATCGCTCTGCTATCCGTGCACATTCTCCATGTTCCATCCTTCTTTGGTGTTAATAAAGCTGGTGTTGCACACGGACTCATGCTCTCCCTTACGACCCCTTTTCGCACGAGCTCTGCCACTTGCCTATTCAACTCTGCATGCAATGTCAGGCTCATCCTATAAGCCGCTTGATTTGGGAGTGAAGACCCTGGAATCAAATCCATGTGGTGTTGAATATCTCTTTTGGGTGGTAATCCATCTAGTAGCTCATCAGGAATAACATCTGAAAATTCTTCTATTAATTCTGATGTTTCTATTGGTATTTGAGCACTTACAAGTTCATCCTTATTTGCAACTAGTGCATAACAAAAACCGGTTGCCTTTGCCTCCTTCACAAATTCCTTTGCAGAAAGCATATTTTCAGCCTTCCCCTCTTCTTTAAGAGGTATCAAAACTATTTTTGTGCCATCCTTCCAGAAAGTATAAGTATTTTTTACCCCATCATGAATAACTTTTCTATCAAATTGCCATGGTCTTCCTAGCAGTATATGACAAGCATCCATAGGAATAACATCACACCAAATCTCATCCTTATAACTGTTCCCAATAGAAAAGCTTATTAAACATCTCTTATCAACAGTAACTTCATTACCCTTCTTAAACCATGCAATACGATAAGGGTTAGGATTCTTCTCACAATGCAGACCCAATTTATCGACCATCTCATTTGAAACCATGTTCTCACAACTACCACCATCAATGATAACATTACATACCTTTCCTCCTAAAGTGCATCTTGTTCTGAAAATATTTGTACGTAGCCATGCATCCCCCTTGACCTCCTTTCTTGGAGCAATCATTGTCCTCTTGATCATCAGAGTTTCTCCAACATCTGGTGGAATTTCGAGGTCCTGTTCATCTTCTACTTGCTCAGCTTCAACAAGATTTACTCTTGGAGCATCTCCTTGCCTTTTGTCATGTGTATAAGTATGTGGGCATTCAAAAGCCCGATGCCCTTCTTCACCACATTTGTAAAAAACAAATGGTCTTCGTGGAGCCTCCCATCCTCTATCGCCAGCATATCCTCTACCCCTAGAAAATCCTCTACCTCTTTGTTGATTCTGGAAATCTTGTCTCGTATCCTCTTGCTTTTCCCATCCACGAGATGATTCTCCCCTACCTTGGCTGAAACCAGCTCGTCCCCGAAAGGAAGATGAGGCCCCCCTATTCATTCTAGGTGATCGCCTAAAACTTTGACGATTTTGTTTTTCCTCAGCCTTTAAGGCTAATTGATAGGCATCCTCCATGCTTTTAATCCTATGCATACTTATCTCATCTTGAATAGAAAATTTTAATCCATTAACATACCTCGCAGCCATTTGTTCCTCAGTTTCTTCATGCTCTACACGAATGGACAACTTGTAGAACTCATCTGTGTATTCTTGCACTGTTTGTAAGTTCTGTCTGAGATTCTAAAACCTCCTGTAAAGGGTTTGTGCATAATCCACAGGTAGAAATTTATCTTTTAGCTTCTTCTCCATCTTACTCCACGTCCTAATTCTTTCTTTCCCCTTTCTTGACCGCTCTTTCTGTAGGTGATCCCACCATAACATAGCATGACCTTTCAATTTCGTGCATGCAAATTTTACCTTCTTTTCTTCTGACATAGCCTTCCACTCAACAAAATTTCCCATGCTATTCAACCAGTCTATCAGCTCCTCTGGTTTTAGACTACCACCATACTCTGAAACATCAACTCTTATCCCATCATTCTTTCCTTCTAATGCTCGAAGCATCCTTTCTTCAAAAGCTAATGGTGGTGCTTGCGTTTCCTCCTCTTCACAAACTTCTTCTTCATCTGTGTCATCTCCACCTTGATTTCCTCTTTGGGTTATCATTGTAGCAAGCGCAGTAACTTGTCTCTGCAGATCTTGCATATTTCTATTCATCTGGGCAATACCGCCTCCTCTTCCTCTTCCTCTTCCTGCCATTTTTAAACAAAATACTTCGAACCAGCTCTGATACCAGATAATGTAGCCAAATTAAGAACAACCAGATAAACTACAATAAAATGAACTCCAAAAGAAAATAGATCTCCTTCTTCGTTATCAAATAATGAATTACAATGTTTCCTAAATAGGAAAATAACTCCCAACTCGAGTTGCCAAGTAAACTCTAGCTAACTCTGACTAAATCTACTCTAGGTGGAGGAAATTACTATTTTTAGCAGTTTACTAGAACCTGCTATTCTTAGTAAGTTCGCATGCTTATTCCTACGGGCACAGAAATTGCCACGCATCTTCTACATCCCTAAATTAGAGGAATTGCCAACTTTCTAACTCACCATGCAATTAATAGACTAAAATTAACTAATGCTCAAAAATAGAAATCCTAATTTTCGGCCTCAAGATGGCGGATTTAGGGCCCGAAAACGTGTCGAAAACTTGCCCCAACCGGTAGGGCCGGTTGCCGCTGCGTTCGTCTCATCAAAACACGTGGTTTCAAAAAAAAACGGACTCAAACGGACACCCGGAGCTCAAGTTATGACCTTGTCAAGTTCCTGCTAATTCGGGCACATCATTCTTCTTTCCTCCAACAAAGTAATTGAGTGATCAATTAAATTATACAACTTAAGTGATTGGTTTAAGAGCCATTACTTGAAGAAGTCAACTACTCGGAGATAGGTGGCAAACGTGCAAAATAGAATGTTCTATTTTCAGTTGCAAATCATACATGTCATGCAAAGAGGAATTCTAGGAGGGAGATTGCCAGTTATTTCCTTTTCGACTTCCACATGTGCCAGTTCAACTAAAAGCTTCCGAATTGTAATTGCCCCTCTACATTCTATAAGTAGAGGAAGAACCTTCGGGTTAATGGGGAGAATTTGTAAGTAGCATCCTTGTGTTCCAGACTTTGTGCTGAAACTCTTGAGAGCCACTTGAAGCAAAGGATATACAAGAGCATATTTCCAGAGAACTTTGTGTCACGGTGTATTGTGTTTCTTGCTTTTTATCTTAGATCTCTTAATAAACTTTGTGTTATTTCAGATCTAGATCTATATCTACCTTTGCTTAGAATTATGTGTTTATATCTATTGGTTTCTTCTATGTGCATGCAATCAACTCTGCTATCTATTGATTGGGATGCACATCTTCCCCACTTCTTCTCTTTGTTTACATAATCTCCTTCTTATATAAGTATTTCCTTTTTTAAACAGCTGCTTACTTGCTGCAAAACTGTTCAGTTATGGTTCATGAAATAAGTAGTTAAAGTAAAAACCCATATAGATATTAGCATACTTTAATTGACAAATCTGACACGGGAGCCTCACCGGTAAATGAGGGAGATTTATCTCATGACTACCTAGGTTTTGTGCCATGTAGAAAATCTAACCAACAATTTTTGGTGACTCCATTGGGGAACAACTATCTTTGCAGATCAAAGCTTATCTCTTAAATATTAGAGTGTTTTCCATACAAATATCAACCTAGCTAAACGTCAATTCACCCGATCTGTGAAGGCACAAGGAAGGACTCATCATTTCTTTAGACTGCAGGAGCAATTCAATTTCAATCATCCTCCTCAAGTTAGAAGTTGCAAATCTAGTCTCTCATCAGGAAGGAGAGTGCACGCTCATCCAGATCCAGATCATCTTCAACATAATCTGGCGGCTGGAATTATTCACCAAGTCTACACAAGGAGAAGACGTGCCCCATTCATCATGGCGAATTAGAACCAGATAGTACCTATTCCATGGGGTGCAACCTTTGGACCTCTAAATCTGATTCCTCCTATGCATGATCTACCTAAAGGGAAGAGAAAGAATTTTCCAAAATTCTTTGGAGATGGCAAGCAGAATCCAGATGACCACTTGGCTGCGTTTTTCATATCCTGTGGAGTGCTTGCAGTCGAACATGAAGATGTATCTATCCGGCTCTTCATAGAAACTCTACATGACTTGGCTAGAGAATGGTTCTACCGGCTAGCTCTTGGCACCATAACCAGCTGGCCTGCTATGTGGGATGCATTCCTGAAAAGTTTCAAGGCAACCAAAGATTCCAACACCTTGATAACCCAACCGACTCAGCTGAAGAAGGAACCACATGAACACATGCGGGATTTTATTACAAAATTCCAAAGATTACTGTACAAAATTCTAGCTTCTGCTTCTCTGAATGATGAGAATCAAAAGGTGTTCTTCATTAATGCTTTGCTTCCTGAAGTAAGCTATCAACTGCGAAGAGCACGTCCTGTTAATTTGTTAGCAACTCAAAATATGGCAGTTGAGATTGAAGATGACCTCATCATGGCTAGAAAGATAAAGAGCAACACTTCTAGAGTTGAAAGTTCATCCTCTGCTACTACTTCTGATTCACTATTGTAAAAGTTAGCAAATGAGATGATGCAGATGAAGAAACAAATGGCTCAAATGGATAAGGGAAACAATACTCCCCCTGCTCGGAATTTCAACAACAACAACAACCGGAATGACATTGTTGGTTCCCAAAGATTAGCAATTAAAGATTCTCCCAGAAACAACGTGGAGATGAATGAAGAAGACCAGGAAGCTGATGCTGATCAGCTTGAGGATGATGATTTTATAGGAATTGCTGGTGACTCCAACATTAATTACCTGAACTACAAATTTGAACATGATGATAAGAAACTTCATGAAGATGATCATGGTCATGTATATGCAGTACTTACAAGATCACAAACTTGCCAAGCTGAGGCATTAGATGATGAACAAAGAAGGGGCAACCCTTTACCTTCTTTAGCTCCTAGAGATAAGAATGCGAGTTCTTCATCTCAACCACAGAAAGCAGCTCAGGTATCTGAATGTATTTTTCCTTTTGACATTATTGATCATGCCAAGAAAACTAAAGTTCAAATGTCAGAAGCTGAATACCTGAGAGCTTTTCCTGAGCAGTTAAATAGGCTAGTCAAATATGTACAATCACCAGGACAATCCAATACATCAAAAGGCCTTTTCCCTAAGCCCAAAAATACTCCTTCACAAAACAACATTGTAGTTATTAAACCCTCACCATCTTCTGACAGGGTGGAACCTTTCTATGTCTCCTTATTACTTAATGGTTTCAAGTTAAGCAATTGCATTCTAGATTCGGGTGCTTCTGACAATGTCATGTCAGCTAAAGTTGCAGATACTCTTGGGCTTACCTTGACAAAGACCATAAAAAGGTGTTATTCCATGGAGAAACAAGTCCCTTTAATCAGACAAATAAGAGATGCACAAGCTCTTCTGGAAACTTTTCCTGATAAAAGATTAAAGATGACAATTCTAGTTGCAGATATTCCTGTCTCCTACGGGATGTTGCTGAGTAGAAATTTCTATAAAGAGTTGGGCGGAGAAGTAAAAATGGATTGGTCCTGTGCGCATATTCCTATCAAAGGGCTTAACCATAAGCTAGAGATGGAAAAGAAGTCCAGGTACACGGTTACAAAATCTGAGGATCCTAGATCTCAGATTCTTTTTCAGGAATCTGACTGTGGGGTCTATTTCTTGGAAACGGATAAAGACATTCCAGAGCAAGAACTTCAACCAGAACCAGAGCCAGCAAAAGAAGAAGAAAAAATTTGGACTCTGGAGTTTAAAGGCACATGTTGTTCTTTTGGATCAGGAGCTGGCGCTCTACTAATATCTCCAAATCATGAGGTATTTCCATACTCCCACAAGCTGAAGTTCGAGAACACCAATAATATGGCGGAGTACGAAGCCTTGCTGTTAGGAATGGAGCAAGCTAAAAAGAAAGGAGTAAAACTCCTCAAAGCCCAAGGAGATGTTGAACTTCTAGTAAAGCAGGTTCGAGGGCAAAGTCAAGTTAAAAGAGATAAGCTAGAGCATTATAGAGATAAAGTGCTTTCTGCCACATTTGATTTTGTAGCCTTCTCTATTGACTTCATTCCAATGAAACAGAATTCTAAGGCAGATTCTTTGGCAGTCACAACTACACTATTTAATCCGGATAGACCACCATTCATATTCAGACAAGGAAGCTATAAAGTGGAGATGGTCTACCACCCCAAAGTCCCCTGAACAAACATCTGCATGTCTACATGTCGAAGGGAGTAAATCGCCACCACAACAAACAGTCACAGGCAAAAGCTGATCCAGGTTATGGTGATAGCAGTAGAATAGATCCAACCAAAAGGTAACAAAATCCCCAAGGATTTAGTTTCCTTAGTGGAGACTTTCAACAAGCATGATCAGCACCCTTAAGAAAAACAAAGAATACGGTGATAGTTCATTCCTTTTCGAAGTACAACCAGTGAATCTTAGAACGAGAGAAGTTAATGCAGACTTACCCACCGCAGAAAGACAGAAAGGATGAGCCACCACCGGATGAAGTTGATAAGGACTTGCCCAGAGTATTTGACAAAAAGGCCAAAGAAAGGAAGTTCGAGATTGGAGACTGGGTACTCTGGTGGGTACTCTGGTGGGACAAGAGACACGAACCGAAGGGCATGCACGACAAATTTGATTCCCTCTGGAAAGGGCCCTTCGTGATGAAAAGAGTTGAAGGAATGGATACCTTCTTCCTTGCCTACCGGGATGGAATTGAGTTACCATTTCCTTTCAACGGGCAACATCTGAAGCTGTTCACGAACTGAAAAGCAAGGTAAAAACCTGTATGTATATAAATAAAACTTTGTTTGTTTTTCCCTTGTTTTGTTTTTGTGTTGTGTTGTTTTTGTTTGCCTAACCCCAAGCCCAATGGACAAGACACGAAACCAGAGATGCTAGGATCTCATCTTTTCCCTTGTCATTCTGACATGAAAAAAAGATGTCGACAGACGGAGCCAACTGGTGTCCCCCAAATTTCATCCTGAAATATGTCGACTATCCATATCCGAAAAAATTTCGTACTTATAAAATAATGGGTCATTTTGTGTTTTTATTGCCAGAAAGTTCTTGTATTGTGTCAAGATATTCTCAAAGAGCCTTATTAGCTATTTTTCGCCAAATACCCAGATGCCCAAAATTGATATATTTTGTCGTCGGGATTTGTCTGCGGGAAATTTGTATTTAATTATTTTGAGCTCCGTTTGAAGTAATTTGCGCTCTGTTTTAACCCTGTTGTGATCGAACATATCATTATTCCTATATACCAGAAGGGTTTTAACTAGGAATAATTTTTGGGCTTTATTTGTGACTTTTGGCAATTTTTTGTGTTTTTGTGTTTTCCCCGTTTCGTTTTCTGTGAAATTTATCTAGATCAATTCCTTTGCTAGGTTAGCCCGATTCTTGGCCTGGAGTATTTGGAGATCACATATGCACATTGTACCAGAAGGAAGTCGCCATCGGAGGTCCGGTTCACCGGGAAAAGGTGAAGTCGTTCACTAAAAAGCCCCTGCGGGGTTGGGCTCATTTTTAGAAAACAAAGGATTTAAGTGGATCATGGGAAAAATAGAAGTAGCAGGCAGGTGGGATTTTATTGCCTGCCTTGCAAGGTACTTTTTCCCATGATGGAAAAGTCACTTACAGTTGCAGTGGGAAAATTAGAGGCAACAGGCAGGCGGGAATTTATCCCCTGCCTTGCAAGGTAAAAATTCCCATGGTAAAATAAAAGAAAAGTAACTTAAGTGAAATCATGGGATTTTATGGCCTACCATGCAGGGTAAATAATCTCATTGTCAAAGTCAAATCACTTAAGTGGATCATGGGATTTTCTGGGGCTGCCTTGCAAGGTAAAAATTCCCATTGCCATGTGTTTTTAAAAATAAAATTCTATTATGCTAAAAAGTGTGACCCACTTTAGGGAGAACAATGGCATGCCTTTAAAGTGATTATTTGTTAATTAATTCTTCTTCTAAAAAAGGCGCCCAAGCATGTGAAGAAAGTCAACAAAAGCAAAGGGGACATAAATCAATTGGAAAATAGATGGTTGTAAAATTAAATAAATTTAATTTCTTTAAAGGCTGCCCCCTTCATGACAAAAAGTGCGCCCCTTTTGGTATATATTTAATGTTTTTTGAAGCATTAATTGATTAAATTAAATTATATTTTCAGTGGCTATGGTCAAAGCACACTGTGAAGCTTAAGTGAAGTGAAGAGTGGATGATTAAATTGATTAAATTTAATTTATTGGATGGCTGTCCTTAAACATGCAATTGTAGCACATCAGTTAAAGAATAAGAGCATTATTTTTAATTAATTAATTGTCAGGAATAGGAAGGGCAATTATTAATTATAGAATTATGAGGGTTATATAAGCATGGGCTGCCATAAGGATGAATTAATTAATTCACAGGTGAAGAAGTGCAGCCCAAAGGAAAAGTGCACCCCATATTGAAGAGGATTTTTGCTCAAAAGAAGGTGAAATCAATGCTAAAAGCTTCCAATTTTGGCGCATACAGGTTGAAGGAGAGTTGATTTGTGTCTGGATAATTGTTTTCATAAGTGATACAGGTGCTCAAGTGGAGTTGAAAAAATTCATGCTCACTTTGCATGCAAACAAAACATCAATTTTTGGGGGCAGCAGGCTTGAATTAGTGCAAATTTTTATAATTAAAATTCACTAGTTTATGCTTCCGATTGCCATCTTTGTCTGAATTAATTGCAAAAATTCGTTACAGGTGCTTTACAAAAGAAAAGGAGCTCTAAATCAATGTCCAATACATTGAATATATCCTCCGAATCTGAAGAATTATCCAGATCTGCACTAGTTTTGAAGAATTCTCAGCAAAAGTAAGAAGAAAAAGAATCGTTCAAACAAAGATAGGCACGGCCATAGCAAAGAAGGATGAAAAAGAGAGCACAACAGAGTCATGCATCACTTATGAATTTGCAGACATTGGAAACACAGATCTGGGCTCCGGAGCTCTTATTGAATTGATAGACAGATTCAGATTAGGATAGAATCCACTCATGTGTGCAGGAAAGACTTCCCTCATGCGTGCAAATCAAAAGCAGTGGAAGTCATTCGAGCTGCAGCATTTCCATTCACATCCTAGTTGCCAGAATTCGTCATGGAGTGTGCAGATCCAGATCCAGATGCAGATGCAGATGCAAATCCAGATGTTGTTTCCAGATCCAGATCTCATAGTTGCAAAAGCTTCCAGCATAGGCTTCATCCTCTTGTTTCAAATGCAGCCCGTGAAGAAGTCAGTGCGTGGAAAATTCCTTCCAAGATCTTGTGCATGTGCTCTCAATCTTCCAGTTGAAGCCTTCATTGAAGTTGCATTCACCCGGAGTGCTTTCCAGAATTTTTAATTGTTCATATGCAATTAAAAATAAGGATGATGAGTTATTTACGGCAAACATTGCACTGATGCATGTACTGGAGAAGAACTGCAAAAGCTTCAAGGATGAATGAGAAGACAAGGCGAAGGCAAAATTCCAGCTGCTTCCAGATTCCAGCTTGTTGTTTCCAGATTCAGTCGTTTCCAATTCCAGCTTGTTTCCAGATCCAGCTACTCGCCAGATCCAGTTTGGTGAGAATCAAAGGCAAAAGAATCAACTACATGCAGACATGAAAAAGGACAAGACTGCAGCTTTCCTCTTCCTTCTTCTTTCCTCTGACAAAGTAATTGAGCGATCAATTAAATTATACAACTTAAGTGATTGGTTTAAAAGTCATTACTTGAAGAAGTCAACTACTTGGAGATAGGTGGCGGACGTGCAAAATTGAAGGTTCTATTTTCAGTTGCAAATCATACATGTCATGCAAAGAGGAATTCCAGGATGGAGATTGCCAGTTGTTTCCTTTCCTCCGACATCCACATGTGCCAGTTCAACTAAAAACTTCCAACTTATAATTGCCCCTCTACATTCTATAAGTAGAGGAAGAATCTTCGGGTTAATAGATCAGAATTGGTAAGCAGCATCCTTGTGTTCCAGACTTTGTGCTTGAAACCCTTGAGAGCCTCTTGAAGCAAAGGAATATACAGGAGTAGATTTTCGAAGAACTTTGTGTCATGGTGTATTGTGTTTCTTGTTTTTTATCTTAGATCTTTTAATAAACTTTGTGTTATTTTAGATCTAGATCTAGAGCTACCTTTGCTTATAATTTTGTGTTTATATCTATTGGTTTCTTCTATGTGCGTACAATCAACTCTGATATCTATTGATTGGGATGCACATCTTCCCCACTTCTTCTCTATGTTAATATAACTCTCTTTCCTCTCTTCTATAAATATTTCCTTTCTTTTAAACAGCTACTTACTTGCTGCAGAACTGTTCAGTTATGGTTCATGAACTGAGTAGTTAAAGTAAAACCCCATTTAGATATTAGCATACTTTAATTGAAAAATCTGACACGGGAGCCTCACCGGTAAATGAGGGAGATTTATCTCATGACTGCCTAGGTTTTGTGCTATGCAGAAAATCTAGCCAACATACTTCATTTTTTGAGCCTGCCTGTAATTTGTTTGATGAATTTAAGGCACAAATTCGCTTGACAGAGTCGTTTCTTCTCTTTCTTCTTGCATAGGGTCATTTAGTCTTTCGCAGGCCCCCGTCATTCCATTGTTGATTTGTTCTGTGACCTGTTTGCAAGATTTAAACATGTTTTCTCTGGTTCTTTCTGTACGGGGTCGTGGCTGATCGAATACTTTGCCCGGGGGGATGAAATATGGATAACAGTTTCAAAATACAAAAATATCTATATATTTTCAATAATACAAAATCAAGACATATACACTTAGCTTGAGTTGTTAGCACTTTACTTTACACACATCATTTTTCACTATGGGTTTGTTAGATATCATATCTCTTGCTTCTTTACACACATGTGTTTACATGGTATATTGAGCTTGATGTAGGACACACACATGACAATACACAATGATAGGAGTTGGTCAACCCTTTACCCATAGTTCCTATACATCTAGGGGCATCTATTATACACTAGAAACAAGTGCAATTGTTCTCTAATAGTTATTTTTTACTTCCTCATTACGTCTGATTGCATATATTGTCTATATGATATCTTTTGAGCTAATATGACTAACAAATATGTCTTGTGCAATGTTGAAATATCTTGCTTCACATGTCTCTCTTCATATTAGTTATATCATTTCATCATGTTCTCACACTATGAGTTTTTTCATACATATTTGATTATTGTGCGTGTGTTTTTACTTTCTTATTTCAATGATTGTGGCTTGAGTGCCTTGCTTGTATTGTGACACTGTGGGTGTCTCATGTTTGTGGATTTATGTCTATCTTGTTTGCTCTTGTTTGCTAGCCTATAGGCCCTTATTGTCTTGTGACACCATGAGTGTCCCATGTTCATAGGCTCTATGTATTTTGTGTGCAATTGTTTGTATATTATTGAATTTGAATTCATAATTTTTGCATTAGTTTTCTTATGCATGAATCATTACTAATGTTTATATTATATTGATTATTTCTATTATTGCACACCATGGTTTCCACTATGTGCAAAAACCTTCCTTTTTGTAGGTACATGTTCTTCAAGGTGGTCACCTCCTCAACATTCTACGCTCTTCTACAACTTCTCATACATCTAGTGCATGGACACACATCTTTTCTTTTGAGCCAAGTTCTCAGCCTAGTTTTTGCACATGCCTCAAAAGAGGGGGCATTCATCCTAGAATATTCTACACCTATAATAGTCACAAATATAATTATGTGGTAGCATACTTGTACAAATAGAGTACATGTACTAAAAAATATAGTCAAACAAAAAAATCTATAAAACTGGAACAGATTCAAAACAATACACTTTGGTCAAGACCATATGTATGGTCCCACCCCTTTCACACGTTTCTACCTAGGGGAAGTTACATAAAATTTCTCATTAGTCTTAGATTTTAACCTAAAGCTACATGTTTTTGGTATAGTTTCAGATAAAGTTTACTAAGTTCAGATTAGTTTCAGGGAATATGAAATAATTCACTCCTACACTATGATACCGAGTTTCTACTACAGTCTCAGGAATCTTGGGGCATGGGTCTCCTTATTCATCTACATTTAAATACATTACAATTTCTACTCAGTTATGCAACACATGGGAAGGTCATGAGGAAACTCGTTCTCTTTTCTACTACGTGTCCTAATTTGTAAAATTGGGCATAGATCCATTTATAGCGGTGTAGACTGTGGGGTTACATAAGGTATTGAAGCAAATAAGTTCTTCATAGGCAGTCCTTCCTTTCCTCTTACATTTATAGGGGAAGATATTGAAGTTTTTGAATAAATTTGATACACGATCTTATTCCTTCAAAGGATGTTTTAGTACTTCATTCTTCTTTTATCTCTCCTCTGGCTCTGTGTTGGGTTGCATACACCTAACACTTTGGTTCTCCTCAACACAATTCGGGACTGATCACCCCAATCCTTCAACAAGTTCAACAATACAAATCTTCAAGTAAAAGCAAAACACAATAGCTTCTCCCTTCACAAATAAAATAAGTGTATTTCTTCCTTATTCCCCCTTGGTTGACATCTTACCATGCCACATAGCCACGACCTAAAATCGGTTACCTTTTTTTAATATTTTACTTAGGACTTTAGTCCCACATTGGGACGACCTTAGCATTCTTAAGGATTTATAATCCTTTTCTCCACCGTTTTCCAATGTGGCTTAGGCCACGCCATTCCATTATTTTTTTGGCAAAAATAAAAGGCGTAAAACGACTCAACCACATTGGTGAACAAAGTATGTAAGGTAATATACAATAAGTAGAATGTATTGATAATTGACAAGTAGGTTGGTTATATGGTGAGTTGGTTAGGAAATGTGGAAAATTCATGCGGCTTAGCCGCGGTAAGTAAATAATATAGGTGACTCGCCGAGTTGATAAATCAACTCGGCTAAGCTAATGGTGATCTAAAACATATATAAAGGAGCTAAACTCCTAATTTTTTTAGATCACCCTATAATAATTTTTATCATTTTATTAAATAAATTTTTTTATCTAATATTAAAATTTTCAAAGTATTTTTTTTGTATTAGATGAGAAAATTTTGTTTAATTTAATGTACTTCTTTGTTTTCAAAATGAGTAGTAATGCATTTTTTTTAACGACGATTAAGTAAATTTTTTTTTATCAAAAAACTAGAAAAAAATGTTTATATTTCAACTAAATATGCCTAACTTATAGTAAAAATTGATATTTTCTATGAAAGTATTCATTTGATAGGTCAAATTTCGACGTGAACAAAGAAAAAATCATCAAAATATGATGACATATTTTCTTGAACAATGATGGGGGGACTTCCTAAAATTGCTTTACTAAAAACCTTGTTGTTCTCTTTTGTTGAATTGTTTACATAAAAATGGGGTCTAATTATTTTACAATTGACAAATCGCAGATGTTGAAAGGATCTAATTACAACATCTAGAAGATCAGATTGAAGATGGAATTCATGGCTCGCAAGCTTTGAACGATCGTGAATGGTATGGAGAAGGCTTCGACCGATAGACGAGCGACAATGGAAAATGTAGCTCCATATCAACAGAAGGTGCAAGAGGAAATGTCCATATATTGCGGAGCGTGTAGGATGATTTCCTTCTTCGCATTGGGAATCAGGAAAGTCTGAGTGAGGCTCAGACACAGCTAGAATCAATGCATGAAGGTACGCGGTTATAAAAAATTATAAAGTTGATTCTTGAACTAATGATGACTCCCATGAAGGGAGATGAAAAGGTAATTAATTTTTTTTTTAGCAAAAATTAAAAATATTGAAGCTCATCTAGATGGGTGTAATTACAATTTGATTCATGATAAAGTATTGTATTTCATTATTCAAATGAACATTCATGAGATATTTAGGAATTTCATTTCATTTCTAAATTCTAAATATCAAACTGGACAAGATATCAAATGATATATCTAGGTGATCATTCCATTCTTGATATTCAGGGTAAATGAAAAGCAAATGTTTTTGATAGGTTTTAGAAATATTTTTTTGTATGTTATTGAATTGAAAATGAATTTTCTTTCTTGTTCACAACTAACTCAGAATAATTATTGTGTATTTTTGTTCAAAAGATAAATGAGTTAGATGTTACTAGTTTCCCAATGCATACAAAAGAATAGATTATATGTGTTTAAAAGGTTTTCCTTTGGCTTCTTGGTTGTCTACTCAAAATAGAAGTAATGTTCAATTGTGTCATGAAAAATTAGGTCATGTCAATTTTTAGGAGCATGTATGACATGTCTAAACTTAATCTGGTTTCTAATGTATCACTTATCTCTCATGAAACACGTGAAGGGTGCTTACGTAGTAAGCAGTCACCAAAACCCTTCCTTAGTCGTCTTGAAGAAAACTCCTCATTATCCATGGAATTTTTCCATACTAATATTAAAAGTACCCCTAAAATTCTATCTATAAATAAGTTCGGTGTATGTTGTTACTTTAAATATGGATTATTCTTAGATGATTTGGTCATTCTTTCAAATGTGTTATCTATAAATCTTATCACTAATTTAAAGGCTTAAAATAGAATATATATATATATATATATATATATATATATATATATATATATATATATATATATATATATATATGTTGTTGATAAAACATTTCTAAATTCTAAATTAGTATGTGATTACTAAAAATAGTAGTATATGCATATCAAATAACACTTGGGGACGCCTTTGTGTTTATATTGGAGACGTCCAATACTGATTGCATCTATTTTTTTTTCAAGATTAAAATGTTGAAATTTTTTAACATCTTGGTAATATGACATGGTTAGTTGTTATACAACTTGTTTTGTAACCTATTAATATAAGATTTATATATGGTTAAAAGTGAAATCAATAATGATTTATATTATGATTATTATGATAATGCATGTTTATATGGATATTGTGACTCTAACCATGTTGGTGTTGTGTTAGATAGAAAATCTATAACATGATATGTGTTCAAGTTTGGTACACCTACCATTACTTGGAGCAATAAAAAATAGTTGATAGTCTCCATCTCTGCTACTGAGGCAAAGTATAGAAGTGCGATGGAAGAATTGAAAGAATCCATGTGGCTAAATTGGATGTTAGAAGAGATACACGTGGAAGTTAAAGGAATCACTCTTTTTCTATGTGGTAATCATATTTGCATTGCTCTTGCTAAGAATCTAGTTCATCATCAAATAATGAAGCATATAGATATTCGTATGCATTTTATCTGAGAGAAGGTGTTCTGCGGTGATATAGATCTCCAATACTACCTGATTAAAGATCAAGTTGTAGATATAATTACTAATCCATTGCATGTTGTAAAGTTCTGCAAGTTTCGTGCAATGATTGGCCTTTTAGAGTTTCCATTGAGGGGGAGTGTGCATGGCAATTCCACCTCCTAATGACAGTCGTGTGTTCTCCTTCTCCTCTATACTTCTGCTCCATTATAAAGCATTATAAAAAAATATTTTTATAATATTTGTATACTTGCAAGTCTAAGTTTACAGTGTACAATCCAGTGTGTTGTATTTGATGTTAAGGAGGTCCTTGTGTTATAAAAAGATCCTAGAGATGCTGGTAGATATTTTCCATGAGAAACTGTGAAATGTAGTCTCACAAAGCATGTTTAGCCTAAATCATAACTTCGTATTTATGGATTCCAAATCCTTTTGTACCAAAAAGTAAGAAGAGCATGATGAAGGTGTATAAATCCTTCAAATGTGATATGTTAGCCTAAACTTTAACTATGGTTTATGAATTTAAATCCTATTAAATAAACAGGTAACATTGGCATATGTTCCCCAGTTAATATTAAGGGGGAGTGCTAGAACTTTTAATATTAAGTGTTCTAGGTACATAAACTTTAGTTTATAATTAAATAAATTAGAATATTATATATTTTAATTTATTTAATATAAACATTAGGTTTATGGTTAATTGGTTTATTAATTAAATCAATATAATTAATTGGGGTGCTTCGTGAGAAGACACACTCAATCATATGATTTAATTATGACCCGTAGGGTCAAATGGTTCATATGGAATCATGGTAATAATTCACGCATGGTGAATTATGAGGGAGAGAAGTGAGGAGTTTGGAGATGAATGAACTGTAATTTATATTTCTCAAATAATGGAAATCTTACCATGTTTTTTACCCCTCAGGGTTTTCCATGTAAACCCGTGGCTCTGTGTAATTTCATTTACTTCACATGTTTATAATTTTGTTTCCATGCTTTAATGTTGTATTTAATTATTTATTATGTTATTTAGTTTAATTTCTCGGACCTCACATTCATGTTATATGTTTCATGTGCATAGAGAATGGGCATAGGGATTTTGAGTTCTCACACACCTAAAATGATGGATAAAGAGGATGTAGAAATGTGAGTTCTCATATTACAAAAGTAGAAGAACCTGACATGTCAACAAATTGTGAAGAACAACTAGAGATGGGATAATCATTGAATATGAAGTGCATTTTATTGAAGCCAAAAAAATAAGTTGGCTCCCCTAAGAGGAAAAGCATATTTAGGACCACATGTAGGTCCCGGAGATAAGGTTTATAAGTTAATTATGGGTGGTGGAACTAGTGACAACTTGGTAGCACAAGCAATGGTGGATAAGTTGGAGTTGAAGAGGATTGTGTGTCCAGACCCCTAAAAATTTATCATGGTTGTAGAAGGGACACCAACTCCAAACAATAGAACATCATCAAGTTGAGTTATACACAAGAAGATATGAAGGCAAAGTCATGTGTGATATTATCCACATGGACGTTTTCCATTTGTTTCTCAATAGACCGTAGCAATTTTTATTGGAACTATAATGATCGTAAATAAGTACACTTTGAACCCTATGTGGGAAAGGAGTGAAGAAATGGAATAAGGTTTGAATTTTTTTTGCGAGACCCACACATAAAGAGACAAAACATCACCATAGAAGGATTTGAGCCTCTCCCACACGAGGTGGAGGGTTGGAAGAATTTTCAAAGGTAATATCATAGGAACTACCATGGGATTAATTCCCATGAGAGACATAAGCCACTACATGGATCTAATTCTAGGGAAATATTTCTAAACAAGGTGGCTTACAAGATGATGTAATAAGAGAACACAAAGATATAAAGGTAGGTCCAAGGGTTCTTAGATATGGGACTGGTACAGAAGATCATTAGTTTATGAGTGATTCTATAGTTTTGGCACCAAAGAAGGATGGGTAGTGGAACATGTGCATATACTCAAGGGATTTCAACAACGTCACCATTAAGTATTGGATTCCATTGTGATGGATAGAAGACCTCATGGATTATTTGAGTGGAGAAAATATACTTCACCAAGATTTATTTGAAAAGAGGATACTGCTAGATCTACATAACAGATAGATATGAATGGAATATTACATTTAAAATGTGAGAAGGATTACATGGGAATGGATTGTTATCTCGTTTAGATTGAGAAATGCACCAAGTACTTTCATGAGATTGATTAATGAATTCCTTAGGCCATTTCTAGGAAATTTATGATTTTATACCTAGATGGCATTATGATACACAACAAGATGTGGGAGGAACATTTGAAGCACATAAAACATGTATTACAATAGTTACAAGAAGATAATTTGTTGATCAACTTGAAGAAGTGTAGTTTTATACATGAGGAACTTGTGTATTTTGGTTTTGTCATTTCTCATGCAGGTTTGGAGATGGATCCTAAAAAGGTGCGAATAATATTGGAGAGGTCATCATTGTGAAGTACCTTTGAGGCAAAAAGCTTCCCCAGTTTGGCAAGTTCATCTAAAAATTCAATGGAATGTGCACACCTATCATAAAGGGCCATGAGGGGATATTTTTCTAGAGTCAAAATGAAAAGCGATATTTTCAAGAGTTACAGAAGAGGGTGAATGAGAAACTAGTCTTGGCTTTGCCCAATTTTGTGAAAGTGTTCTAGGTAGATTGTGAGGCTAGTGGCACAACCATTGATGTGGTGCTAAGTCAAGATGGTAGACTAGTAGCATATTCCAGTGAAAATTTGACTGATGCAAATATGAAGTATGGTGTGTGTAATCAAGAATTATATGCAATTGTTCAAGCACTCAAAAGGTGGAGGAATTACCTAGTGTCGAAAGAGTTTGTTTTGTACATTGATTAGTAGCTAGAATAATTCATAATAAGTCCATAAAATTTGAATCATAGGCATATGAAGTGGGTGGAGTACCTATAGGGATATGCATATGTGTTATGGAATTGGAGTGGTAAACATAACGAGGTTGTCAATGCATTAAGTAGATGCACCATTTTGTTAGCACAAATGAGACTAAAGGTTTTGGGTTTTGAGTCCATGAAGAAGTTGTATGTGTGAGAGGAAGATTTCAACAAGGCATATAGGCATACATAGAACCAGGGAGTGTTGACATGACACCTTGGTTGGTATATTTTTTACATGATGACCTATTGTTCAAATGCATACAATTATACATCCCTAGAGGTTCAATGTGAGAAAATATGGTGAAGGAAAAATAAAATGAGGGGTTGGTGGGACACTTTGGAGTGGATAAGACTCTAACCTGGTTAGCGGAAGGTTATTTTTTCCTTGGATGAGTGCAGATGTGCACAAGTTTGTACAATAGTGTAAAGTATGTTAGTTGGCCAAAGGAAGATCACAAAATACATGTTTATACAAACCATTTCCCGTCCTAAAAAAAACCTTGGCAAGATATAAGTATGGATTTTTTCTCAGGCTTTCCGAAGATATAAGAGGGAGTTAATTACATTTATGTCATGGTGGGAGGACTTACGATGATGGCTTATTTTATTATTTGTTGGAAGTTAAATGACGTGACAAACATTGCAAATATTTTCTTCAAAAAATTGGTTAGGTTGTATAGGTTGTCATGTAGGATTTTATCTAACAGTGATACCAAGTTTGTTGGCCATTTTTTGGTGAACATTGTAGAAGAAGCTAAACACAACATTGTAATATAGTTCAATAGAACATTCACAAAAATATGGATAAACAAGGTGGTGAATATAAATATTGGGGATTTACTGATATGTTTGGCAGGGGATAATCTAGGGACTTGGGATTTTGTGTTTTCACAAGCAAAATTTTTATATAACAACCCCATCAATAAAAGCATTAAGAAAACACCATTCTAAATAATGAAATGTCAATGAGGACATAAGAAAGAGCATTGAGGTTAACAAATTTGTAGGACAGATGAAAATGTCCATCAACAAGTGAACAAGAAGTTGGAAGATACAAACAACACATGGATATGAAGAGGAGGGAATTTGAGTTTTAGGTTAGGGACTTGTTTTTGACTCATTTGCAAAAGGAAATATTTCCTAGAGGCCCATTTAACAAGTTGAAGTGGAAGAAAAAAGGGCCATGTGTAGAGTATTGAGGAATTTCGTAGTAAATACATATGAGGTTGAATTGTCAGAGGGCATTGATATCTCGAATATATTCAATATCACAAACCTATACTTGGATCACAAAGGGTAGAATGATGCAGAAGATGAAGTTGGATAGAGATAACAGATGCCAAAAAAGATGTGAAAATAAGAAAGGGTGATTGACACTAGGATCAAAAGGATGCACAAAAAGGAATACAAAGAATATATGGTAAAATGGAAAGGCATATGGGTGGAAGACACCACTTGGATCAATGTATCAAAAGTTTCAATGCACAAAATTCTTGAGGAAGAGCATGTATGATTATGATACCATGTTTTAAAATTTACTCAGGGTGTATGATGCAGGAGCATCTAGATCCACGAGAAATATTGTCACAACCAAAAAAATTTGAGTAGGTTTTGTGTTCAATACATTGTCCCAAAATTCTAATTCATATCGGGGTCTCAATTATGCTGCAAATTTTTGAAATATCAACCAATTGATGTCACGGAAGTCTTAGATAACCCCAAAATACTAGTTGATGATGTGCAAGTCTTCGAGAACCATGATAGTCTTTTGATGTCCTCTGCGGAAGTCCAAAGTTGAGTCGCCTCACTTTTGTATGGGTCTGTTAGGCCTTGATTGTGTCTTGTTGGGTAGAGTGTATTTAAAATTGAGAATGTCTTTGGGTTTCTTGCATGCCTATATTAAAAAATCCATAAACCTTGAAGTAAAGTAGTAGAGTCGGTGATGAGTAATAGGTTTTAGATTTTGGTGATGGCATAAATTCTCTAAGGTGACTACATGAGTGTGATTGATTGTATCTCTTCAAAGATTGTTGAGGTTGTATTGCTGGAAATTGGTTTATGTTTATTTTATTTTTTTGATTCAATAATAATGTTGTGTTAAGTTGTTATTAATAGTTGCTTCTACATGTTAACTTTAAGGGTTGTGTGGTTGAAGGTTTATCCTAATTGGGCTCCTTGACCATGTCTATATTAGAGCACATACTATATCTATATCTTTATAGAGTGATTTGGTTGGTAAAGGGAAAAGTTGTTGTTCTACCATGGCAATGCAAAGTGGAGACGAAGATTTTTAGTTTCACGAACAAGGTTCTTTGCAATATCATATTAGTGGATGCATGTCATGTTTTTTTGGGAAGATTGTGGCAATTTGACTAGATGTATGATGGTAGAGTCAATATGGCGCAATTGCAGAAGGAGGGAGAGATTTTCATTTTGCAGCCACTATGGGGAAGATATGAAGTTGTGCACTAAAAACATTTGATCGTGCAAAGAAGGCAACAAATCTTATGGGATGAAGAGGTTAGAACATGTGGAGTACTTCAAAGAAGTGCAACACATCAATAGGATAAAAGGTAATGGAGGGTGGATATTCAAGTGTGAACCCAATGTACAAAGATGTTATGCAATGGGATGAAATATTATGAAGGAAGGAGACATCCCACATAAATAGCGGAGGCCATCCTACTGAGAGGAAAGATCTGGGTATGATTACACCACTGCACATTTGGAACAGGAGGTCGATCCTATGATACAATTGTCACCACCACTTGGAAGGTAGAGAGTACCTATTGGCACGTAAGTATGCCAAGGCCTTATTAGAAGGTTAAAAGGGTGGTTTTACCACTTAGCATCCATGTAAGATCACCTTGTTCACTCATTTTCTTATCTAGATTGTATGATACAAGAGCACCCAAGTTCAAGTGAAATCTTACATCAACCAAAAATAATTAGAGTAAATATTGTGTTTGTTATAGGTAGATTGTTTCAAATAGGTCAATGGTATTTTCTTGATCACAAACAAGTCTTCAAAAGTTGATGGAAATATGTATTTCATTGCAAAAGTAGAAAATAGTGGTTTCAACCAAGAGGTCTTGTGCATGTAAAGGATGTATAGAATGCATCGTGATACCTTCACATTATGCACACACACTTCAAGAGATGACACAAAGCGTGTAACCCTTGGCACAAGAACAAAACATGACATAACATTAGAATAAAAACTTAACATATAAATGTAATATTTCAAGACGTGCAATAACACTCAGTCTCGCATTAGAGGAGGATACTCATCTTGATATCGTACATCTACCTATGAAACTGTGAGGTCATTGCAATTTTCATGTAGGCGATACTCAAAGACATGGTGTATGAAGACTTTTAATGGAGTAACATGCACACTTTCAAGGAAGTGCAAATGGTCAGATCACTTGTTAGCCACATCAAAATTACAAATCGAAGATGAAAATGACATGCCTAATTTCACTAATTCACTGTTGGGTCGACTTGTGTTTGAATCAAGTTGTGCTATGTTATGGGTCCTTTGGTCCTTATTCCTAATTTAATATTGGCTATGCATCTAATAGGATGAAGTGGAGCCTAATATTGTAAGTAGTTGATTATTTATCTAAATAAACACATCACTACACTCGAAGGAAACTCAAAATTCTCTTTAAGGAAATAGTTTAGATTGCAGTTGTAAGGAATAATACAGTTACATATTTGTGCATAAGTATGAGGAAACACTATAAGACTTAATCACTTGGTGTAACACTCTAGTGTTAAGTTGTTTGTAAGCATGTGGGAATTGTGTGTTTTTTGATGTTGTAACCCAAATTTGGTAGTGTGTGAGGTGTGTGTATTCTACACTCTTGATTAACAAAGTTTTATGTTATTGTAATTCTATTGCATAACCTTTTTGTTTGTAAAAGTTGCACAGTGTGAGGCATCCATTCATTGGGTCAATAATGACTACATCATATTGGTCCAATGTGTGTTTTACAGGAGATGTTAATTTCTTGTAAGGGAGGCTCCTTTGAAAAATATGGACCAAGCTTCCATTCATCCCTCAAGAGTGTGATCATTGAGATCATAAGCACTCTAGACATATCTGCATACATTGTCAGCGAAAAAGCCACTCTTGTTTCATCGACTGAAAATTGCAATGATAAGTGTACTGCCTACTCATCTAAATAACCATCTTCCCAGTGCATCTGCATAAAAATTCCCCGCAATGGACGTGGTACATTTATTTTTTTACATCGATCGTTCAACATGGGACATCCTTAGATATTCAAGAGCATCAAACTCATCAACTGGACTATCTTGTCCATCGCACTCCCTTCCAATACACGACACACAACTGCGACTATTGAGATCAATGAATTCAAGCTACCAAAATAATTGCAAAGTCTCTCTACACCACATTCACGCACATTCAAATGTTCTTATGATTTCAGTTATTGTAAAGTTGGATACTATTTTTTATTAAGTTGACTCATGTTATTCAATACTTATTTCAACACATTCTCACACTCTCCTTATGAAATTCTTCATTTCTTCTTGATGTGAAAAATATTTTCATCAGACCTTCTGAGATTCATCACCTCTCAAAAATAAACAAAAATATAAAACTAGATTAATCTATCAAAATTAGTATATTAAAAAGTGTTACCGTTCTACATATGTTGGAAATAACTAGCCCTCTTAAACTATGGAAATGCCATCATATTTGTCTTTCCACTTTTGGAGAAAAATAACCACCATGGAAAAGGAAACGGCCAACATTAACATGATTTCCATATTTAATTTTTTAATCTTTTTCGTCTCATATTTCTAATGTGTGGAAATTGTTTACTATTTCATGTTATGTGGATATCTTAGGAACCACTTCATTAAAAAAAAAATCACTTTTTTTTGTGATTTTAATCATGAAGTTAAAAAAGGTGAATTAAATATTTTAAAAAGGAGATATGTTCTACATGATGAAGACCCCCTTTTTAATGGTCACTTACTCTTAAAATGAGTCACCATTCTAAAGTAGCATTGAGAAAAGAAACAACCTATTTGGAGCGCCACTCTTGGAGGGAGAAATATAAAGTCACATCACCTCTTCCATTGTGGGAGTATGTTGATTATGATTATTGTTATTTATTCATGCCTAAAGAAAAGGGATGCATGCCCATTGATGTTCTACTAAAGTTGTTTTACAACACCACCTTGTTATTGGCAAATTGAAGACCAAAGCAAGTTGTTGAAGGATCCATTCATGCATGATTGTTGGTCTGTTTTTCTCTTGTGCTCTAGCGACTTGAAGTGAATGTGAAATCTGAATATTGTGCATTGATCTACTCCTTCTTTAGTGGCTAATTTCTTGGTGGTAATTTTGGTAATGCGTTTATGCCCTAGCAAGTTGAATCTCACTTGTTTTGGTATTAATTTGATGCTTTAAGTTGTTGTTGTGTTTTTTTTGTCTTACGTGATTGGGTAAGGATATATTTTCAGCATATTGGGTGCATAAAAGATTCAAATTTGATTCTATATATTTCTATAAGTTTGTGCACAAGGTTTGGTGATCAGTGGGGTGTTGTTGCATGCATAACCAACCCTAATTGTGTTGGGAGAAATAGTAGGAGGGCCATTTCTACACTTTTGGTGAAAGCTTGGTTAATTTTGATTTTACATTCATAAAATTCATATTTAATAACCCCGATATCCAAAGTTTGAAGTATTTTGCATGGTTGGTTGAGTGGGAATTAATTTTAGAAGATTGCAGCAGTTTGGGGTTTGATTATTTAATTTCATTTAGCTGTGTATAATCAGATTGGTGTTAATTTAGTGCACTATAGCTGTTTTTCGATTTATTCCACTTAACTCTGTTAGTTCTAAGCCCACTCCAAGTTAGGAATAGTAGACATTAGAATACTTCAGGATAATTTGCGTAAGGGCTTCATTGAATTTGGGTGAATATTGAATTTTTCCCTAATTTGGGGACATTACAATAGTATTAGAGCCATGATCATCTTCACCTGTAAAGCTTGATTGTATGCAGGAAGAAAAACAACCCCTGTATTATCAAAGGAGAGAGAAGAAAATAGAGGTTAAAGGTTTTACTTCGAAGCAAGTGAAATTTCTCCAAGAGTTGGTCAAAGAGAGCCACAAGGATCTGCAGTGCACCATGAGTGAACAAGTGGCAACCATGTTGAATGATGCCCTAGATTTTGGCAAGAATCATAATTCCAATGGAGAAGGAAGTTCACATGGAGGTGAGAGGGTTTCTACCCAACCCACTCCCCAGTTTTTCAAGGGCACATTCTTGCACAAAGAGCCAATTGGAGAAGAAGAGCCATTGGTGGGGGATTTGTTTGATACACAAAGGCATGAAGACTCTACCCTACATCTGGCTACAAGGGCCATATTGACCTTCAATGAATTTTGCGCATTAAGGATTGGGATCAAAATAAGAAGAGAAAACATGCAGCCCCACAGAGATCTACAAAAAAAATGGGTAAGGTTTCACTTTCGTATTGATAAAATTTTGGTTAGATCCTGGTTGTAAAAAATGAAGACCTATTTTTCACTCAACCCCATGTATGAGGATGAAGCCCTCAAATTCATCACTCTTCACTTGGAGGGTATGGCTTATGAATGGTGGTTTCATGGCATGATCACCCAAGGCCATGGATCGATTCACACATTGGAGGAGTATAAAAAAAGATAATGAAAAGATTTGATCTAAAGGATCCGAAAATTCAATTTCATGAGTTGGCTCAACTCAAACACAATCATGATGTGTAAAGGTATGTTGCTCATTTTCCAAAGATTTTAGTCATGTTTACCGATGCTAGTGAGAAAAGATTGGTTGTCCTTTTCACCAAGGGTTTGATTGAGCCTTGAGAGGATTGGTAAGATCTTTTAATCCTATTTCATAACAAGATGCAATAACTAAAGCTTTGGATCTAGAATGTTCAACTTATAGAGAAAGAGAATGGAAAAGAGGACTACGAGTGGTGGTCACTCATTCACTGCCCAAGAGTGGAGATCCGGGACAACCAAGATCTGATTCTCGTGGGCCATCAAAGGCACAAGGAGGACAGCCAAGGGCAGCACCTAATGAGCCTTCAAAAAAGCCATTCCAACCCTATATGCCACCTCACAAAATGCAGCCCCACAACAACCATTCAAAAGAACAAAGAGATGAGTTAAGGAGGAAAGGTTTTTGCTTCGATTGTAGAGATCCTTGGACTAGAGGTCATCATTCTAAGAGAAAGGGTCAAATCCACTACATTGAGGTAATCGATGATGATTCCGATTTTGATTTTAATAGTGCTAATGATGTGTTAAAATAAGATGTTGTCGATGAGCATTTACATGAAGAAGAAGAAGTCTAAGAAGTGGGTAACACACTTGCCTCTCTTTCCAGAGCTCTTAAATACCATGCATTCTAGGTTAAAGGCACTATAAAAAGACAAAGGGTGATTACTTCGGTTGATAGTGGAGCTACTCGCAACTTCATTGATGGGGGCTTGGTGAGAAAGATGGCTTTGAAGACCACATATTGCAAGGATTTCAATCTGAATATAGCAGATGGGTCTTCTATTCCATGCTCCAAAAAGATCCAACAACTTCCCCTCTATCTTGGGAAGCACAAGGTAATTGATGATTTCTATGTTGTT